>CM029016.1:147266403-147407818 GCA_016801055.1 Panax notoginseng | reverse complement strand
CTTGATGATCTAGGGGCTCTATTAGTGACTGAATCACTTGTATATTTCGTAGGTTTGGAGAGAGAGAAGTTTGGTTGAGAGCAAATAAGCTAAGTGTTTAGACTTTTCTCTCTCTTTAATCCTTAGATATAATACAATGTATGTATAACTTGCAAGGTGGCACTCTAGATAAGATATTGCTAAGATTTTTAAGCACATGGTAGATCACAAGGTGATGACTCATAGATTTGGTCATATCTCTTTATTTAAAATCTAAGTAAAGGGGTATTTTGGTCTTTTCGCCCTTCAAAGGGTATTTTCGTAATTCCCCTCATAAATTTAAGGGTATTCTAGTCATTTAACATCATTCTCTTTAATTCTAACCCTTAGGGTTTGATAATCTCAATTAAGGTTTGCTAATTAGGGTTTAGGGTTCCCGAATGTAAAATTAGGGTTTACCAGAATTCGATTAGGGTTCCTAACTGTTCGTTAGGGTTCCTTAATCACAAATTAGGGTTTCTAATCTCTCATTAGGGTTTACTAAGTTTATACCCTATCCGATCAATCATTGATCGTCAATTCTATACTATACTACCACGTATTCATCAATACAATTATTATAACAGTATTTTTTATCGAATCCCTATCCGTATCTAGGGTTAGGGTTTCTCTCAGCTGCCACATAAAATTGTACTCATATTTCTCAGTCAATATAAAGTTTGACCACTTCTGTAAACTCGTATCACAGATACTCAGCACAATATTGATAATAAATATCAATATTAAAATTAAAAAGAAATTATTTGTAAAATTTGAATTATTCGAAATTATGGGTTCTCACAGCGGAGCATAATTAGGAGACTGGCGCCGCAGCGCCAGTACTTGATAAGGGGCAGTGAACAATATTAATGAATGTAAAGGAAGGGAAGTTGATTGAAGGTGAATTATTACCTTAATTATCTTAATGTGACATCATTAAGGATGATTAAAACCTTAAGATTAGCGATTAAAAGTTGACGAAAGGTTACTCGATGTAAACACAAAGTAATACGATAAACCGTAATGAATGTTAACTAACCTATTGAATGTTAGTTAATTTTATGAATGATTAGACCGAGAATATGGGAAAGTAGGTTAATGTCAATACGTGATGATCATTTTGACCTAATGTGGTATATTATGTAATTAAGTATTGAAGAATCCTTAAAGACTCAAAAGAGAAGTGAATTAACTATAGAAGACGCTGAAGGCAAGTGTTCTAAACCATTGTCTATGTTCATATTTGGACAAGCTTTATGATTCATGTATCCTACGAATGAATTGATGTATAAAGAAGTCGAAGCCAATTTCTTCGACTAGACTTAATGTGTTTTGTTGATTTCCTTATAATCTATCAAAATATTATCAACGTTGCTATCTTTTGCCAACTATTTTGGTATGGATTTCAAAGAAAGATTGAGTATGAATAAACAAATGTTTTATCGTCAATCGACAGGCATGTGAGGTTGCCAAAACTTAAACGTAGATATGTTTAATGAAGTAGTGTTGTACAACATAGAGTACTATAGGCTGATCACCTAGACGTGCTCGTAAAAAATATCGGACTTAAGGACTTGGTGCCGGGTTGTCCTTTTCAAAGAAAGAATGAAATACTCAAGGTCTTGGACCAAAATCGATGTTTAACGTATAAGTGGATTTCATATCCACGAATCGTTGTCCATTTCACACTTAATTGTTGCTATTTTCTTATTTTCATGTTTGTTTTTATTTGTTTTTGTGTTCTTTTATGTGTAGGGTGGTTGTTGTGGCAAGTCGTGAAGAAAGGAGTCTTTTGGACCAAAAATTGGAAGCAAACTTGGAAAATGGCACAGTCAACTAACAGTAGCCATGCCCGCCGGGGCGGGCCTATTTGCTTTGTATACCCCCGCATGGGCGGGGGGGTAGCGAAATCTGGGCAGTCCTGCTTTGGTTTGAAGACTGTTGGGAAGAGGATTGATATACTTTGAGTAGCATATGACTCTATTTGCTGAGGGACTTTGAGGAGAACTCGGTGTTGGATATATATTCATCTACAAATAACGAATCAATCAACACACAATACGAAGATCAAGTCCAGTATTTCATAGCAAGCATTGGAGGAAGATTTTGAGGAGATTTTCGGGACAATTGCAATTCTAGGCTACGTGAAGGGTGTTTTTCACTATTCTTCTCCTTAGACTTTTATTTGTAATTGAAAGAATATTATCTTTGATTTATTCAGTATTTATTCCATTTATGATAAACTAATTCACTTTTTAGGCTTATGGTGGATCCTTAAGTGAAATGATGATTTTGTAAACTTTGATTTCCAGTTCAATAAGCTATTTTCTAGTTTATCTATATTAATTTGAGCTTGAATTTATGAATTGCCTGATCAACAATTCTTTGTAGATTTGTATGGAATCGAGAGAGGATATTCGAATCTAGACTTAGTTAATATAGCGTGTGTTCATGAATTTTGTGAATAGCAGATTCTTGATGAATGTTAAGGTAGAGATATGCTTGACATCACATGTGATCGGATAGAGAACTTAATCTTAAACCTTCTTTAATTATAATTCACATAGAGATATAGTGAGTTAGTTGATTAAGGTGTTTATCTTGTTTCTATCTAATTTATGGATTTAAGTTAATATGGTATTAGTGCATCGGGAGGTGGTTAGTACTACATTCGTGTTCATGATTAATGAACTGGGATAGTGATTTAAATTGGAATGAAGGTGTAGAAATCAGAGTGAAGCTTAGGGTGAAATCTTAAGTCTAATTCTCCATTAATTGTTTGAAATTCCAGATTTTGATATTGGTGGTTGTTTTGTGGTAGTTAATTTATTTCTTAATTTAGTTTCGATAATTTTAATCATTGAGTTGAATAGTTTAATAAAATTAGGATTAATAGGAAATTGATAATTGTGAGGTTGAATTTCTTGCTAATTTGTCTCTGTGGGAACGATACTCTACTTTCACTATTACTTGTTAACCACGTATACTTGCATGTTGTACGTATATAGATTTTACCCAACAAGTTTTTGGCACCGTTGCCGGGGACAATTTAGTATAGATCTTAATATTTTTATAATATCAGTTTAATTAGTCCAGTTTTACTTAAATAATTTTTATTTTCGTGTTGTTCCTCTTATTTCAGGTTTTTGAAGTAGTTTATGAAAACTCGGTCCAAAAATCCAGACTTGCTTCCTTTTGAGGACAACATTGAGAGACGGTTTCAGAGGTTAAGTAAGTGGATCAAGGAAACAAGGGAAGACTTTGAAAATTCTGAAAAAGAAGAGGCAATGGCAGCTGAAGATTAGAAAATATTAAGGGACTTCGCCACACCCAAGGTGACTGAACTGCAATCGAGCATCACCAGGCCCGCAATTGCTACAAATACATTCGAAATCAAGCCTGGGATGATTCAGATGATCCAGAATTTAGTTCAGTTTGGGGGATTGGTAAATGACGATCTGAATGAACATCTAGTCAGCTTTCTGGAGATTTGCGACACCTTTAGGTATAATGGGGTGTCGGATGATGCGGTAAGACTTCGCTTGTTCCCATTCACTTTACAGGACAAGGCAAAGAGTTGGTTACACTCTCTACCTCCGGGATCAATAACTACGTAGGAAGACTTAGCTCAGAAATTCCTTGCCAAATTTTTCCCAATGGCGAAAATTGCAAAAATAAGGAATGAGATAATAATGTTTGAGCAGCAACATAGGGAGTCGCTATATGAGGCATGGGAGAGATACAAGGAGTTACTCAGAGAGTGCCCGCATCATGGATTGCCCAAGTGGCTGCAAATGAATACCTTTTATAACGGACTACATGGGAATCTCAGGACCAGTATTGATGCATCGTCGGGTGGAGCATTCATGGCTAAGAGTTACGAGGAAGCCTACAATTTGACTGAGACCATGGCGGCTAACAACTATCAGTGGCCCACAGCAAGAATAACACAGGAAAAGGTGGCTGGGGTGTTAGAAGTAGATGGGGTGACAGCAATACAAGCACAAATTTCAGCACTGTCTAAGAAGTTGGATGCTATGTCGGGGACACAGGCACAAGCACAGGTACAGCAGGTTACTGTCGTATATGAATTATGCACGGGTGAGCATCCTACAGATCAATGCGCAATCAACCCATCATCCGTGCAATTCGTGGGTAGCTACAACAGGATTCCACAGAATATGTACTAGAATAATTACAACTAAGGGAATAGGAATCAACCAAATTTCTCGTGGAGTAATAATCAGCAACACCAAGCTCCACGACCATCATATTCCCCAGGTTTTCAGAATCACCAACAACCGGCTCAACGCCAGGAAAGAAAATCAGATTTAGAGGAGTTATTGTCAAAATACATAACTAGCAATGAGGTAGAGATGAAAAACCAAGCAATGACCATCAAGAATTTGGAAAATCAGATGGGGCAAATTGCCTTAGCATTAAATAACATGCCATAAGGGACCTTACCGAGTGATACCGAGAGAAATCTGAAGGGAAATCATAAATAGTGTCAGGCAATTACGTTGAGGAGTGGAAAACATCTCATTGGTAAAGATGCAGAAAATTCAGTGATATCGGATAAAAAAGTTGATGACAGTAAAGTGGTTGAAGGAAACAAGGGTGAGGACAAGCAAAGTGAGAAAACAAAGTTAGACGACAAGCCAGTTGTATATCCTCCACCACCGTTTCAGCAGAGGATCCAAAAATAGAAATTAGACAAGCAGTTTGTGAAGTTTTTGGAAGTTTTCAAGAAACATCAGATTAACATCCCATTTGCAGAAGCCCTAGAGCAGATGCCGAGTTATGCGAAGTTTATGAAAGGGATTCTGTCAAGGAAAAAGAAATGGGAAGACTTTGAAACAGTGGCACTAACAGAGGAGTGTAGTGCAGTGTTACAGCAGAAGTTGCCACCCAAGTTGAAAGACCCGGGGAGTTTCACTATTCCATGCACGATTGGGAACATGTCTTTTAACAAATATTTATGTGATTTGGGGGCGAGTGTGAACCTGATGCCACTGTCAGTATACACAGAATTGGGTTTGCCCGCGCCAAAGCCTACGAATATTTCATTGCAGTTAGCGGATAGGTCAGTCACATATCCGAGAGGCATAGTAGAAGATATATTAGTTAAAATGGATAAGTTTATCTTCCCTGCGGACTTTATTATTCTGGATTTTGAGGAGGACATGAACATCCCGATTATCTTAGGGAGACCTTTCTTGGCCACAGGTAGGACACTCATAGACATACAAAAAGGAGAACTTACTATGATGGTCCAAGATCAAGAAATCAAATTTAACGTGCTCAAGGCCATGAAATTCCCTACGGATGAGGAAGAATGTTTTCGGATGGATATAATTGAGCAAATTATCAGTGAAAATATGGGCAAGAGTTTAGTCAACGATCCATTAAAAACAACTTTATTGGGGGATAAAGAGTTCGACGACCCAGAATTTGTAGACTACCTACAAATGTTAGATTCGTTGCCACACGTTAGCCGATTCAGAGCACCATTTGAACCTTTGCACACGGAGGAGACAACCACAAAAAAATTGAAATCGTCATTGGAGGAGCCACCAATTTTGGAACTAAAGCCACTCCCCAAACACCTCAGGTATGCATATTTAGGAAATTTAAATTCCTTACCTGCTATTATTTCTGCTGCACTTAACGATTTGAAGGAAGAAAAGTTCCTGAGGGTGCTTAGGGAACATAAATCAGCGATAGGATGGACGATAGCTGATATCAAGGGAATCAGCCCTTCATTTTACATGCAAAAGATTCTGATGGAAGACGACGCAAAACCGACGATGGAGCAACAACGACGACTTAACCCCATTATGAAAGAAGTTTTAAAGAAGGAGATTCTAAAATTGTTGGATGCCGGTATCATCTACCCGATTTTCGACAGTAAGTGGGTTAGTCCGGTTCAGTGTGTGCCTAAAAAGGGAAGAAATACTGTGGTACAGAGTGAGGATAACGAGTTAATACTGACAAGAACAGTGACAGGTTAGAGGGTTTCCATGGATTATAGGAAGTTGAATAAGGCAACCCGAAAAGATCATATTCCGCTACCCTTTATCAATCAAATGTTGGACAGATTGGCGGGACATGAGTACTACTGTTTATTGGATTGATACTCGGGTTATAACTAGATCATCATCACTCCTGAGGATCACGAGAAGACTACATTTACGTGCCTTTACGACACATTTGCATTCAGGAGAATGTCCTTCAGGTTATACAATGCACCTAAAACCTTTCAACGATGTATGATAGCCATTTTCTCAGATATGGTGGAGAAAAATGTTGAAGTCTTCATGGATGACTTTTCTGTCTATGGGGACAACTTTGATACTTGCCTAGGGAATTTGGTAATGGTGTTACAGCGATGCAAGGATACGAACCTCGTACTTAACTGGGAAAAATGCCACTTCATGGTTGAGGAGGGCATAATTTTGGGCCACAAGGTATCGGCTCAAGGATTGGAGGTTGACAAAGAGAAGCTGGAAACAATCTAGAAACTGCCCCCACCGAGCTCAGTTAAGGGTATTAGAAGTTTTCTAGGACATGCTGGGTTCTATAGGAGATTTATAAAGAACTTCTCTAAAATTGCAAAACCCTTATGCAGTCTTTTAGAGAAGGATGCTGTTTTTAGTTTTGACGACAATTGTAAGTCAGCTTTCAAGTTGTTAAAGAAGAAGTTAACTACAGCCCCCGTGATCGTTACACCGAATTGGAATATACCATTCGAGCTAATGTGTGACGCAAGTGACTATGTAGTTGGGGCTATTTTGGGTCGACGCCAAGAGAAGGTATTTCACGCCATATATTATGCAAGCAAAACGCTCACGGAGACTCAAATGAACTATACAACTACGGAAAAGGAATTGCTTGTAGTGGTGTATGCGTTTGACAAGTTTCGGGCATACTTGATTGGAACTAAGGTGATAGTATACACGGACCATTCGGCTATTCGGCACCTAATTACGAAAAAAGATGCTAAGCCATGCCTTATTCAATGGATTCTCCTGCTTCAAGAGTTTGATTTAGAAATAAAGGATAGAAAGGGGACGGAGAATCAAGTAGCCGATCACTTGTCTAGGCTGGAAAACCAAGGGAAATTGAAAAAGGACAAGTGTGAAATTAACTAATCATTCTCGGATGAGCAAGTGTTTGGGATAAATACAGAATTTTCGTGGTATACAGATTATGCGAATTATCTTGTGAGAAACGTTCTTCCACCTGATCTCACAAGACAACAGAAAAAGAAGTTTCTTCATGACGTAAAATGGTACATGTGGGACGAACCATATTTGTTCAAGTAGTGCACCGACAAAATGATTATAAGGTGCGTGCCCTACAGTGAAGTGAAGAATATTCTGCATGAGTGCCACTCATCTGCGTATAGGGGACATTATGGTTATGGGAGCGAGAGGACAGCATCAAAGGTGCTGCAAGCCGGGTTTTATTGGCCTACACTATTAAAGGACGTCCACCAGTTTGTCAAAGCATCTGATAGATGTCAAAGAGTGGGCAACATTTTGAAAAAGAATGAGATGCCTCTACAAACAATTCTTGAAGTGGAAATTTTCGATGTATGGGGAATTGATTTCAAGGGGCCATTCCCTTCGTCACTTATCAATCAGTACATTCTACTCGAAGTGGATTACGTATCAAAGTGGGTTGAAGCTGCAGCACTCCCATCTAATGATGCCAAGATGGTCCTTAAATTCCTACAGAAAAATATTTTCACGAGGTTTGGCACGCCAAGAGCAATTATAAGTGACGAAGGTAGTCACTTTTGCAACAAATCATTCACAGCTCTATTGGCAAGGTATGGGGTCAACCATAAGGTAGCGACGACTTATCACCCCCAAACCAGTGGGTAGGCTGAGGTGTCGAATAGGGAAGTCAAGAAAATATTAGAGAAAGTGGTGAATTCGACTCGTAAGGATTGGTCACTCTGGTTGGATGATGCATTATGGGCATACCGGATTGCGTACAAGACACCACTCGGGATGTCACCATACCAACTACTGTACGGAAAGGCTTGTCACCTACCAGTCGAGCTACAACATAAGGCTTATTAAGCGATTCAGAAACTAAATTTCGATCAAGCAGCTATAGGGGAAAAGAGATTACTTCAACTAAATGAGCTCGACGAATTTCGCCTTCATGCCTACGAGAATTCAAAGTTATACAAGGAAAAGGTTAAGAAATGGCATGACCAAAAAATTTTGCATAGAACATTTGAGCCGGGTCAATCAACCCTTTTGTTTAACTCACGGCTGAGATTGTTACCAAGAAAGCTTAAATCGGGATGGTCGAGACCATTCACTATAAAACAGGTGTTCTCTCATGGTGCCGTTGAACTTTACAGTCGGAATTCGTTAGAAACTTTCAAAGTCAACGGCCAACGATTAAAGCACTATTGGGGTGGCGAGCCCAACACTGATGTAATCGCCATCACATTGGCCGACGCACCATGAACAGGAAGTAGTCAGGCTGAACGACTTAAAATTAAGCGCTAATTGGGAGGAAACCCAATCTTACATTTAATTTCTGTATTTTCATTCATAATTGTTAGGATATAGTTTTTATTAAGTTATTAGATAGGTATTATCTAATTAAAGTCTTGTTAATCTTTCCACAATGCTCTATTATATCAATAATCCACTAATTCTTATGTTTCATGTCTTGCAGGATGGGAAAAGGAACATTGAGTAGCTTAGCATGAAGCAAAGATGAGAAACAGAGGAGTTTAGCAGAATGCAAGCCTGCCGGGGCGGGCCCAAAATGAACTACACCCCCTGCCAGGGCGGGGGTCTCTCAACCTCAACTAACAGGGGACTAGCACGCCGGGGCGGGCTGTTTTGGCCATGCACCCCCAGCCGGGACGGAGGTCCTTGAACTTGGGCAGACTTATTCGGCAGTTACATAACACGATTCCCACTACTCTCCTTCTCACACACTATAACTCCAACATCTTTACACCACTACTTCTCACCCACGATTTTGCCACCATCCATTATAGCCACTACTCCATTACTCATCCCCACAACTCCAACCCATAACTCCACTACCTCACTCCATCACCCCTTTATTACTAGGGCTCTACATCACATCACCTCTATAAAAACACACCCTCAAAACACAAGTTCATCAATTACTTGCAAACTGAGCTCAAGAAGCCACAAATTTAGGGTATTATTGGGGGAATTCATCTTGCATGTAAGAGTGAGTAACTTAGTTTCAAGTTCGTCATCTTCATCCACCATATTTGCCACAAACTCATCAAAGTGAGGGAAGAAATCATTGCACACACCAAGTGCTCGTCAGTGGGTGTGAACCAAGTTTGGGGGGAAGATACTGTGATTAAGGCACTAGAGAGCAAATGGCTTCGCAACCCACATCCAAACGACAACATGACGAGAGTTCAAGGCCAACACCACCATCACAAATATTCGACCGACGCAAGTTCAAAAATGCCACCACCGCCGACCAGTACGACTACATGGTCACAAAGGCCCTTACACCGGAGTGGGGGTTGGCACCGGATGCTCACGAAGGCGAAATGATGCAACAGATTTATCAAAAATGGTGGGTCAAGTTCACTGAGGAGCCCGAGGCCGCCGCTGTTAACGTGGTTAAAGAGTTCTATGCTAACGCCGAGGACAAGGCACCTTTCAACGCATTTGTGCGGGGTCGTTTGGTCCCGTTCAGTGCTGATGCCATTAACACGTATTATTAGTTGCGGGTGCCTAGACAGTGCCAATATGCTCACTTGAGGGATTTCGACCCTGACTTTGAGGAGGTTCACAAAGAAATGACCAAGGCGGGAACAACATGGATAAAGGGTTAGAAAGGAGGCACAGTGTTTCATAGCAAAGATCTCAGTCGGTATGGGAAAATTTGGTATGCCTTCTTATGTGCAAAGTTGTTGCCATCCACGCACACCTCGGACGTGATCAAGGAAAAGGCAGTACTTCTATATGCAATTGTGCAAGACTTCATCATCGACGTCGAAGCAATAATTAATTTTTCTATTTGTCGATGCCTACGGGGCAATTTTTTGGGTGGCTTGCCACACCCATCCCTCGTTTGTGGGTTGTGTCGCCAAGCAGGAGTTCATTGGTCTGATGATGAACCCATCCTAATGCCGCTGTAGCTACTTGATTTGAGAATGATATCACGATATTCGGTGTGGGCCGGAGGTGAATCACATTCTCGAGGGTTAGGTTTTGTATTTCCATCAGCTTCGAAGGACGAAGCTGACGCTGAAGATACCTCGAATGATGAGGATGAGACTATGAGAGAGCAAGGAACTAAGGTGGAAGCACCTTCTGCCACCATATCTCACCCTCAGTTCCTTGCATTACAACAACAAGTGGAGAACCACAACAAGGAAGCACAGAGGGAGATGAGGAGGCTCACCGCAAGACATGACCATATGTTTGATGTAATGAACATGTCATTCACAGCATTAAACACGACGCTACAAAACCTCAATCCTAATGCCTCATTTCCATATCAGTAACCGGGTCCACTTCCACGCTTTCCACCAAGTGATTCAGAAGAAGAAAAACATCACCACACACCACCACCCCAGGCTTAAAGGCATTACAGGGAAGTCCTCATATTTTTACTGAGTTATCTTTCCAATGAGGGCATTGTAAATTTTAAGTTTGTGGGAATTAGTTTTATTTTGCAATTTATGTCACATGCATATTGTCATTAGTTAGATTTACATTTAGTAATGCATTTTAGTTTTAAGTATTTATGTAATCAGTTAGTCGTATAGTAGCTTAGATGCATATTTAGTTTTTGTTGTTTGCATTCATATTATGTTGCCTTATGTTTGCTATCTAAAAAATAAAATAAAAAATAAATAAATAATTTTTTTTGTTATTTAATATTGTGTTTGCATATGTCCAGTAGCGTTGTGGTTCATTTTATTGTGGCCAATGATGCGATTTAGATTAAGTAAACGAATACAACACTGATTGTTAGAACTGTGATATAGTTTTCAATCATGACTCGGATCTTGTGCTTGTTTGAAATTGGTATAAAAGGATAGCACGTAATAACATTTGTGTTGAGTGATTGGTTTAAATCGATACATAAATAGTTTCTAAAGGATAATGCTAATATAGATAAGAGAATGACAAGAATAGGCAGTGAAGACAACAAATGATGAAAGAACCTAAGTTTGAGGGAAAGAGTAAGGTATATAAGATTTTGTTAAAAAATAAAAAATAAAAAAATTGATGAAAGCTAGTTGAGTCTTGTGGTGGGTTGAGGAGAAATACTCCCCATAAACACAAGCGTGAGATGGAGTGTAAAATGCACTCACCAACCATTATCAAGAAAGAAAAGAAAAATAAAGAAAAGTCGAGAAATAAAGGCAAAGAGCCCCTGTGTTTGAAAAAAAGAAGAAGAGAGCATGAATACCCTATTCGGACCCCTAATCTTGGTAATTTTTTGAGTTGAGTTGGAACTTGTTTGTTTTTGAAATTTTTGAGTCTATTCTGTATGAATCCTAATAAGAGATTGGTTATGTATTGAATTTAAATTTAAATCAGTAGCATAATGTTGATCGCACACACACGATATTAGTGATGATACGTATAAGATTCGAGGAATTGAGGAGAAGGTAATGATTGGTTTTAATAAGAAGTGTGGTATTGTTTGCTTGATTTTTTTGAGGCCGAATGAATAAATTTGATTCTTTGATACTGTTGGATTCGAAAGCATATAGATTATATTCATTCCATCTCATTGCATTGCATAGCATGTAGTTTGTTTTGTACTCGAGGACTAGCACAGTTTAAGTTTGGGGGATTTTGATAAGTGGATTTCATATCCATAAATCGTTGTCCATTTCACGCGTAATTGTTGCTATTTTCTTGTTTTCATGTTTGTTTTTATTTGTTTTTGTGTTCTTTTATGTGTAGGGTGATTGTTGTGGCAAGTCGTGAAGAAAGGAGTCTTTTAGAGCAAATATTGGAAGCAAACTTGGAAAATGGCACAGTCAACTAATAGTGGCCATGCCCGCCGGGGCAGGCCTATTTACTTTATATACCCCCGCCGGGGCGGGGGGTAACGAAATCTGGGCAGTCCTGCTTTGGTTGGAAGACTGCTGGGAAGAGGATTGATATACTTTGAGTAACATATAACTCTATTTGTTGAGGGACTTTGAGGAGAACGCGGTGTTGGATATATATTCATCTACAAATAACGAATCAATCAACACATAAGGCATAATACGAAGATCAAGTCCAGTTTTTCATAGTAAGCATTGGAGGAAGATTTTGAGGAGATTTTCGGGACAATTGCAATTCTAGGTTACGTGAAGGGTGTTTTTCACTATTCTTCTCCTTAGACTTTTATTTGTAATTGAAAGAATATTATCTTTGATTTATTCAGTATTTATTCCATTTATGATGAACTAATTCACTTTTTAGGCTTATGGTGGATCCTTAAGTGAAATGATGATTTTGTAAACTTTGATTTTCAGTTCAAAAAGCTATTTTCTAGTTTATCTATATTAATTTGAGTTTGAATTTATGAATTGCCTGATCAACAATTCTTTGTGGATTTGTATGGAATCGAGAGAGGATATTCGAATCTAGACTTAGTTAATATAGCGTGTGTTTATGAATTTTGTGAATAACAGATTCTTGATGAATGTTAAGGTAGAGATATGCTTGACATCGCATGTGATCAGATAGAGAACTTAATCTTAAACCTTCTTTAATTATAATTCACATAGAGATATAGTGAGCTAGTTGATTAAGATGTTCAACTTCTTTATATCTAACTTGTGGATTTAAGTTATTATGGTATTAGTGCATCGAGAGGTGACTAGTACTACATTCGTGTTCTTGATTAATAAATTGGGATAATGATTTGAATTGGAATGAAGGTGTAGAAATCAGAGTGACGCTTAGGGTGAAATCATAAGTCTAATTCTCCATTAATTGTTTGAAATTCCAAATTTTGATATTGGTGGTTGTTTTGTGGTAGTTAATTTGTTTCTTAATTTAGTTTTGATAATTTTAATCATTGAGTTGAATAATTTAATAAAATTAGGATTAATAGGAAATTGATAATTGTGAGGTTGAATTTCTTGCTAATTTGTCTCTGTGGGAACGATACTCTACTTTCACTTTATTACTTGTTGACCACGTATACTTGTGTGTTGTGCGTATATAGATTTTACCCAACAGTTGTGCATTCTTAAACATTTTAATGAAAAGAGAAGTACTATTTTGAATTATCTATAGTACCTCATAACTATTGATTCAGTTATAGAAGATATATATTCATCTGATTCAAACATATTGCTCAAATGAAATTGTTATACTTGCTGAGCTAGTTATGCTCACACTTGCTTGAACCATATGAATGCAGCTAATACTGAACGGACCAAAGGATCCAGTAAGGATAAAGGAAAGGCTAAGGCAGACAAATAAGTTGTATTTGTAATAGCATAGTATGAAATTTTGTATTTATTTGATACTATGACAAAGAACATATGTAATGGTTACAAAAAACCTAGGAAGGGAAATATTATTTTGTAATATAAAGAAGACATATTCACTCTTTTAAGGTATTTCAATTGAATATATGTGTGAACTGTAGCACCGTGTAGCACCATCTGTCGGGTTGAAAGATACCCAGATTTGGGGGCATCACAGGTTGGTATCAAAGCTGTGGGTTATAAAACTTAAGGGGGGAAAGAACCTTAAGCCATAACCTTAAGAAGAGTTAAAGAAGTAAAAGATGATGTTAACCCTAAAAATGCATTAAATGTGATATGTGTTTTTACTATTCTAATGATGTGTACTAATCAAGATAATTTATTTTGTTGTAGATGTTAGAAGATAACACGATGTATAGAGATATACATGTGGCTAATGAAGAGTCTCTGAACTAAGTAGAGATTTTACCGACACCCGTAGCTGAATTGCCAGTGGTTGTGGTGATTGAGTTAGAAGATTCTAAGAACTTAGGATTAACATCCTTGTTCGATGATATATCAGAGGAGGAGGTAGAGGTGGTATCGTTTAATACAGTAGTACCTACAGAGGAGATGACTCCGGGGGAGTCAATGAAGGCGTTGTTCATGACGGTGTTGGATAGGAATATCCAGTTGGGGAAAGAGGTGAAAGAATTGAAGGAGGAGATCCATGACATCTTGGTAAATAAGAAAGACATGGAGACATTGTGGGAGGAAGAACATGATGAGAAGGTTTTAGCAAAGGACAAGGTCCATAAGCTGAAACACAAGGCCTTTGAGCTTGGGCAGAAGCTAAAGGCTAAGAAGCAGGAGATCAGTAGAATATCCTATATTCATACAAGTCCTCACGAGGATTATCAACGGCAAGTGGCTGAGTATCATGTGGAGGCAGGGCAGACTTGGCAGACTATCCGTCGAGATGTGATAGCCAGTCTTGTCGATGCAGATTATGAGAATGCCATTAGGCAAATGTAATCTAGTTAGTAACTAGTGTAGGTTTAGATATGTACATATGTTCTATCTATGTAGTGACGTAAAACCCTATTTTATATAATCACATGGTAGTCTTTTGTAAATCCCAATTTTTGGTAATTAATTGCGAGAAAGTAATGTAATCAGCCAAGGCTGTGTAATGATGAACGATGTAGTATTATAATACAAAGGAAGAAACATATCAGTATAAGCTCTTTATTGAACATGTTGTGCAATGAGTTTGAGTTATTGTTTCAAGTTGAATAATGACTAATTACCAAGAAGAAAGTAATAACGTAGTGTTATTCCTTTTAACATAAAGATATAACCAAGAAGAAGACAACGAAACCAAGAAGCTAACGTGAATCAACCAAAAGGGGGACTGGTTAACCCGATGCAGGAGTTTGTTAATTTATTAACAGCTACCTTTAATCGAAATGGGGCTAATATACCTGTAAATCCTACGGTAGTACGTGCTTGTGAGACCCCGAATTTTATGAAATAAAAGTATTCAATTTTTCTATTTTGGTAAATAGTTAAATTGATAAAAGTTTAAAGTTAAGGGTAATATGTGAAATTTTTTTTGCAAAGTAAGCAAATTGATATAAAATATTCGTTGTGTCGGGGAATATTCGATTAGTCAGGGAATATTCTTTTTGTCGGAAAATATTCGTACGACGGTACAATCATTGGTGGACCCCACAACGGAATTATTGTCGGATTGAGAAAATGACAAAAATATTTTTATGAAAATAACTGCGGAAGTTTTACCATTAACTGTTGAAACACCCGGTGTTAAAAGTACAGTAATACGCGTGGTTGCATAGTAACATACGGTATTGATTATTGATGCTTACGTGAGAAGTCACTCAGTTTTGTTTTATTAGTATCATTAATGTAATAAAACAGAAAAGCTTTTTATATAAAACAGAATACTTTTATAAAGTTATTCGTTTTATTTGGCTAATAGTAAAATCTTTTTATATAAAACAGAATACTTTTATAAAGTTATCTATTTTATTAGACAATAATTAGAATATATTATATTTTATTATGCATAGTCTTTGCATAGTGCCTACATAGTGTTTGCATAGTAAATTTTTTTATAAAGTTATTCGTTTTATTAGATTATAAATAGAATATATTATATTTTATTTAAAAGATTTTGCTTTAAATATAGACGGTCCGATTAAAAGTAAATCAATATGGACCGTTCATGAATTAGTTACTATGCAGTCCATTCTTCTATAAATAGAAGCTCATTCCTTCATTATTTCTTACGAATTTACTGAAACTCTAGAGAGAGAAATTATAGAGAGAGAGAGAAGAAAAGTATTCTGCTACTTCACTACTCCGATATCAAGTTTCTTTTACGGTAAGGGATATTATTTGTTGTACTCGTAAAGGGTATTCTTTCTTTCTTATTCATGAAGAGAACTTCTGTTATTCCATTCTTTCTTAATCTGTTGGAATAACCTATATACGCGGGCTACCCTATACTTGGTGAAATTCTTCTGTTATTACATTATTTATTATTCTATCGGAATATCCTGTCTGTGCTTTACGCCGGACCTGGTTCTATTATTTATTATTTTGTCAAAATATCCTGTCTGTGCTTTACGCTGGACCTGGTTCCATTATTTATTATTCTGTCAGAATATCCTGTCTGTGCTTTACGCAGGACCTGGTTCCATTATTTATTATTCTGTCAGAATATCTTGTCTGTGCGTTTACGCCGAACCTGGTTCCATTATTTATTATTATGTCGGAATATCCTGTCGGTGCATTTACGCATGACCTGGTTCCACTATTTATTTTTCTGTTGGAATAACCTGTTTGTGCGGTCTATCGCATGCCTGGTGATTTTTTTTGTTATTCCATTTTTTATTATACTCAGTTGGTTAAAGTTTTGGCTTTTATACTCATGAAATTAGTGGAATATCCTTGATATTTGCGCTTTATCCAGTCTTTTTTCATAGAAGTATTCTTCTGAGCATTTTTGAATTTTACTCCACAAAGCAGTATCATGTTGACAATTTGGACGTTATTGATTCCTGGATAAATTAATTCTTGAACTTGTTTTATTAAATTATTATGTCATTGTCATCATCCTTATGTTTATATTATGTTGAAAGTCATCTATGGCCTGTAGTGCATAGATGGACTTGGTATGATTATGACCAGGGATTATTCGGTATAATCATGACCGTAATGTTACAAATGATGTGAAAAAGTCCTCATTGGCCCGTATTGCATTGATGGACAGTTTTTGATATGATTATGGCTATGGATTCTCTTCGGCCGAGGGTGCAAAGATGAATTATTTTATGGCATGATCAGGACCGTTGATGAAAACACGATTATCTTTGGCCCGTAGTGCATGGATAATTCGTGGTCGTGATACTAATGAATATCCTTGGCCTGTAGTGCAGGGATGATTCGATGATGTGGATTAATTATTGAGCTGAGTCTCAGCGATGAAATATTAATTCATGGATGTGATAATAATGAATATCTTTGGCCGTAGTGCATGGATAATTTATGGATGTGATATTAATGAATATCCTTGGCCGTAGTGCATGGATAATTCGAAGGTGTGGATTATTTATTAAGCTGAGTCTCAATGATAAAATATTGGTTATACACTTTTAATTTGTAGAAGATAGTAGATATCATGCTCTACTTGACTCTTCTAAAATACAGTTGTATGTCTTTGGCCGTAGTGCAAAGATGAATTTATTAGTATGATTATGAACAAGAATTGTGATTTGGTATAACCATGATTTTTGATGTTTCAGGTGAATATAGATGATGAAAATTTTCTTCGTCCTGTGTGCGAAGAGAAATTTAGAATCACAATTATGATTATGAGTTATTCATATGATTGTGGACAAGAATGGTTGATTGATGTTATAGGGATAAAACATTATTGGTGGACTTTTAATATGGAGAAGATAATAGACCTAATGGTCTATTTGACTCTTCTAATGGATTTCTTGTTCCGCTGCAACTATGGTTGAAAAGTTTTATCAGCTACCATATGTTCTAAATCTCTGATTTATTAATGATGAAGGCTATTGATGATGTAAATTAGCTTTAACTATGATATTCTTTACTGGGCTAGTTGAGGTCACCCTTTTGCTTTCGTTGTTCTCTTCAGGAAGTGAGAACGCAGTAGGGACTAGTCGGGGAACGGAGTGACGGTCCAGATGATATCATTAATAGTCCTCACTTTTCTATGAAATAGTGTGATAGCTGTGGAGGTTCTCCCTAAACAGTACAGAAAAGTGTGTTGTATTCTATACATCATTTAGTAGTTATATTTGGTGAATCAAATAGGGTGAGGCGAACCCAACTTTGGAAGGGTGTTTTGCCACTACCATACAAGATGTCTAATGACATACAACCTCGTGTTCTCATAAGACATGATTGTGCACATCCACTTACTGAATATATCTATGAGCACTATCTATATGATCTTGGAGTTTATTTGAAGTATAATTTTCACTTGGAGACGACGGAGATATTTATATGTCAATAGAAGACTCACCAATGGAAAGAAGATGATAGTAATCTTCTTGTTTTTATTTGGGGACTTTTGGGTCAACCAAGGATAATTCTGTGGACATATGATATCTATCATAACCTAGACGCATGGCCTTCCATGTACGAAGGTTTTCTTGAGCACTTCCCAAATATTTTAATTTTTAAAACAGTTTTTGACTATACTTTTATGTAAAGTATCATTGTAAGGTTGTGGTCGTGGTACCATGAGAGTTACATACATTTGTATTAAAACTCATAGTTAACTGTGGTCGTATTCTATACGACAGCTCAATAGTTGTATAAATGAAGTTGTATGTAAATTTTGTACCATGTATCTGGCGACTCAGAATGGGTGATGTATACCAAATTTTGGGGGCGTCACAGTTGGTTGCTAATTCAGAGCTTAGGGATATAGTCGCTGGCGGAGATAAGAGTCTAGAACCTAGGAGGGGAGAGACGATTTATATACTTCGCTAGTGTGTGACTTACCTAAGCTAAAATTGTTTACTTGATAAGTTGACAAATTATGATATGTCAATTAACCTTTGTTTTGAAGCTATATTCTAGAATGATATCTGAAATACAGAAGATGAGAAATGCGAAAATCATGATAGCGAGGAAATTACCGGAAGGTACAATCTGAAAAGAAAGTAAGGTATTCTCATCTCTTCGAATATCAGGCACGTACGTAAATTTTGAGGGTGAAATTTCATAAGGAGGGGTGATTGTGAGACCCCGACTTTTATGAAATAAAAGTATTCAATTTTTCTATTTTGGTAAATAGTTAAATTGATAAAAGTTTAAAGTTAAGGATAATATGTGAATTTTTTTTTGCAAAGTAAGCAAGTTGATATAAAATATTCGTTGTGTCGGGGAATATTCGATTAGTCGGAGAATATTTTTTTTGTCGGAAAATATTTGTACGACGGTACAGTCATTGGTGGACCTCACAACGGAATTATTGTCGGATTGAGAAAACGACAAAAATATTTTAATAAAAATAACGGCGGAAGTTTTAACGTTAACTGTTGAAACACCCGGTGTTAAAAGTACATTAATACGCGTGGTTGCATTGTAGCACACGATATTGATTATTGATGCTTACGTGAGAAGTGACTCAGTTTTGTTTATTAGTATTATTAATGTAATAAAACAGAAAATCTTTTTATATAAAACATAATACTTTTATAAATTTATTCGTTTTATTAGGCTAATAGTAAAATCTTTTTATATAAAACAGAATACTTTTATAAAGTTATCTGTTTTATTAGGCAATAATTAGAATATATTATATTTTATTATGCATAGTGTTTGCATAGTGCCTGCATAGTATTTGCATAGTAAAATCTTTTATAAAGTTATTCGTTTTATTAGATTATAAATAGAATATATTATAATTTATTTAAAAAATTTTGCTTTAAATATGGACCGTCCAATTAAAAGTAAATCAATCTGGACCGTTCATGAATTAGTTACTATGCAGTCCATTCTTCTATAAATAGAAGCTCATTCCTTCATTATTTCTTACGAATTCACTGAAACTCTAGAGAGAGAAATTATAGAGGGGGAGAAGAAAAATATTCTGCTACTTCACTACTCCGATATCAAGTTTCTTTTACGGTAAGGGATATTATTTGTTGTACTCGTAAAGGGTATTTTTTCTTTCTTATTCATGAAGAGAACTTCTGTTATTCCATTCTTTATTATTCTGTTGGAATAACCTGTATACGCGGGCTACCCTATACTTGGTGAAATTCTTCTGTTATTACATTATTTATTATTCTGTCAGAATATCATGTCTGTGCTTTACGCCGGACCTGGTTCCATTATTTATTATTCTGTCGGAATATCCTGTCTGTGTTTTACGCCGGACCTAGTTCTATTATTTATTATTCTGTCGGAATATCTTGTTTGTGCTTTACGCCGGTCCTGGTTCCATTATTTATTATTCTGTCAGAATATCCTGTCTGTGCATTTACGTCGGACCTGGTTCCATTATTTATTATTCTGTCAAAATATCCTGTCGGTGTATTTACGCATGACCTGGTTCCACTATTTATTTTTCTGTTGGAATAACCTGTCTGTGCGGTCTATCGCATGCCTGGTGATTTTTTTTTGTTATTCCATTCTTTATTATACTCAGTTGGTTAAAGTTTTGGCTTTTATACTCCATAAAATTAGTGAAATATCCTTGATATTTACGCTTCATCCAGTATCTTTTCATGGAAGTATTCTTCTGAGTATTTTTGAATTTTACTCCACAAAGCAGTATCATGTTGATAATTTGGACGTTATTGATTCCTGGATAAATTAATTCTTGAACTTGTTTTATTGAATTCTTATGTCATTGTCATCATCCTCATGTTTATATTATATTGAAAGTCATCTGTAGCCTGTAGTTCATAGACGGACTTGGTATGATTATGACCAGAGATTATTCGGTATAATCATGACCGTAATGTTACAAATAATGTAGAAAAGTCCTCATTGGCCCGTAGTGCATTGATGGACAGTTTTTGGTATGATTATGGCTATATATTCTCTTCGGCCAAGGGTGCAATGATGAATTATTTTATGGCATGATCAGGACCGTTGATGAAAACACGATTATCTTTGGCCCGTAGTGCATGGATAATTCGTGGTCGTGATACTAATGAATATCCTTGGCCTGTAGTGCAGGGATGATTCGATGATGTGGATTAATTATTGAGCTGAGTCTCAGCGATGAAATATTAATTCATGGATGTGATAATAATGAATATCTTTGGCCGTATGCATGGATAAATCATGGATGTGATACTAATGAATATCCTTGGCCGTAGTGCATGGATAATTCGAAGGTGTGGATTATTTATTAAGCTGAGTCTCAGCGATAAAATATTGGTTATACACTTTTAATTGGTAGAAGATAGTAGATATCATGCTCTACTTGACTCTTATAAAATACAGTTGTATGTCTTTGGTTGTAGTGCAAAGATGAATTTATTAGTATGATTATGAACAAGAATTGTGATTTGTTATAACCATGATTTTTAATGTTTCAGGTGAATATAGGTGATGAAAATTATATTCGTTCTGGGTGCGAAGAGGAATTTAGAATCACAATTATGATTATGAGTTATTCATATGATTGTAGACAGGAATGGTTGATTGATGTTACAGGGATAAAACATTATTGGTGGACTTTTAACATGGAGAAGATAATAGACCTAATGGTCTATTTGACTCTTCTAATGGATTGCTCGTTCCGCTGCAACTATGGTTGAAAAGTTTTGTTAGCTACCATATGTTCTAAATCTCTGATTTATTAATGATGAAAGCTATTGATGATGTAAATTAGCTTTAATTATGATATTCTTTATTGGGCTAGTTGAGCTCACCCTTTTGCTTTCATTGTTCTTTCAGGAAGTGAGAACGCAGCAGGGACTAGTCGGGGAACGGAGTGATGGTCCAGATGATATCATTAATAGTCCTCACTATTCTATGAAATAGTGTGATAGCTGTGGAGGTTCTCCCTAAACAGAATAGAAAAGTGTGTTGTATTCTATACATCATTTAGTAGTTATATTTGGTGAATCAAATAGGGTGAGGCAAACCTAACTTTGGAAGGGTGTTTTGCCACTATCATACAAGATACCTAACGACATACAACCTCGTGTTCTCATAAGACATGGTTGTGCACATCCACTTGCTGAATATATCTATGAGCACTATCTATATGATCTTGGAGTTTATTTGAAGTATAATTTTCACTTGGAGACAACGGAGATATTTATATGTCAAGAGAAGACTCACCATTGGAAAGAAGATGATAGTAATCTTTTTATTTTTATTTGGGGACTTTTGGGTCAACCAAGGATAATTCTGTGGATATATGATATTTATCATAACCTAGACGCATGGCCTCCCATGTACGAAGGTTTCCTTGAGCACTTCCCAAATATTTTAATTTCTAAAACAATTTTTGACTATACTTTTATGTAAAGTATCATTGTAAGGTTGTGGTCGAGGTACCATGAGAGTTACATACATTTGTATTAAAACTCATAGTTAACTGTGGTCGTATTCTATACGACAGCTCAATAGTTGCATAAATGAAGTTGTATATGAATTTTGTACCATGTATCTGGTGACTTAGAATGGGTGACGTATACCTAATTTTGGGGGTGTCACGATGCTACTACTTTTAAGAATTTTAAGAGTGTAGGTCCGCCAGAGTTCAAAGGAACTACGGACCCTATAGAAGCCCAAACTTGGGTAAAAGAGATTGAGAAGGCATTTGTAATTGCAAATGTCAAAGAGGGGTAGAAGGTTTCTTTTGCTACCTACAAGATGAAGGGAGATGCCAACTTTTGGTGGGAGGCGAACTACGCTAGGGCTGGAGTGGAGAATATAACACGAACACTGTTCAAGGAGATCTTCTTCGACAACTATTTCCCCACGAGTATGCATGGTATGATTATGACAGCCCCAAATTCGGGTTACCTAACCCCCTGAGTTTGGTGTTCACGATCCATAATATAATAACATCTAACTACCCATTCATATAGAAATAGTAATACATAAGTCATTAACAGAGATTGTTAATACATTAGTCCCAGGTTCTCTAACCTTGACATTATAAATATACCCTTTAGATAAACAAAAATGGTTTACAAACAAAATAATAAATATGCTTCATCATAACTAATTTATCATTATGCCTTTGCCTCTAGTCTTCACGGCACCTTCTGCAACTTCGTCCCTAGCTGAAAAGTTTTATTTAGCAAGGGTGAGCAACAAATTTGCCCCGCAAGTTAAGATGTACAATGAATATATAAGTATCAGAATAATAGACTATCTAATTTGATATAATGATACCAAAGTTCGGAGAACTTTGAAATAACTGAACAATTCGTTAATCAATAACAAGTCTCGTATTCTAGGCAACACAATAATCTGATAATGAAAGGGTACAACGCTTTCAAAGTTTCTACGATATTCTATTGAATAAACAAGAATCAATTATACGTAATAACAAAGTGGAATGTTTTCCAGATTTATGCTGAGTGATCCCACAAGATCTAGAACTTCTCTTCTCGGGTATCTATCAAAGATTTACTTTGATATATACGCAGGTGTATCAGATAACCATAAAGATTAAATCATACCCCTCTGTAAGTATAACAAGTGATCAGTTTTATTATACCTTATATTATGCATAATACTTAACAGTGCGCAATGGCTGAATATACGACCTAAAATGTTCCCTTTATATAAAAGGTTGTTCTTCTCAGTCTTTGAATCAGAATTTGATTTAACAACAAAATGAAATGATTTCAATTTCTAATCACTTCTCTTTTCTTCTCTTCTCAAGCCTATCAAGTTTTCTTTTTCGATCTAGCCGATACAACTGGCATTGATCTATCACTAATAATTAAATTTTCTTCTCCTCTCCTCTCGAACCTATCAAGTTCTAACAAATGTTCGTCTAGCCAGAATAATTAGCTAAGATATTTCTCAACATAATTTGACAATAAACATGAATTATCTGTATTGTCAACACTAGCTTCTACGAATATGAATATCCAACAACAGTTATTCTACGAATGTATATTTTTTGAATCAGTAATTCAATTTGAATTATTAAACATGCACTAACTGCGAATAATCAACAATAAATTCTTAGACGTGTTCTAATCAACAATAATTAACCACTATAATAATTGAATAAATATAACTCAAGGTTGAGTTAGGAAACTTGCCTTCCGCGTTGATTACTGCTACACAATATACTTATCTGCGTTTGAAATAGCTATAATCACAATATCGGTCTTAAAATTAGCACAATAATTTAAAACACACAATATTGTAATTTACAATCCATACTTCTCCTAGACAAATTACCATATAGCCACATCGGTGTTTATAACCTATATAAACACTTATCAAGTCTAACTAGTTTGGTCTGGTTGGACTTTAGTCTCATCTCGCTGTACTGGTCACCCTATCTGATAAGTAACACTTATATTGTCAATTAATCTCGGTCTCTAAGCTTCAATATTATTTTAGATAAGTCAATTATTATTAAAAATATTTTTCGAAAGCTTTTAATAATTTATAAACAATTATTATAATTTATAATAATTTTTCAAACACTTAAATTATTTTTAAATGATTTAATTATCAAATAATCTTATTATCATTAATTAATAACTTAAAATATTTTTAAATCACCAATATTCTACTTAAATAAATTTTTTTTAAATAATTAAAAATTATTTTTAAATCATCACCATTAATATTAAAATATTAATGAAATTATTATTAAAATATTAAAAGTCATTAATTATAACTTAAAATATTTTAAAAATATTTTTCTCATTGTTAAATGATTCTTAAATCAATAAAATCATTTTTAATTTATTTATTTAATATAATAATTAAATAAATCTAATATCATTAACATTAATTTATTAATGATAATTCTCCAAAAATATTGAAATATATATTTTGTAATTCAAAATATTTTCTAACACTTTATTCTTATTTAAAATAATTTTTAAATCAATAAAATCATTTTTAACTTATTTATTTAATTTAATAATTAAATAAATCTAATATCATTAATATTAATTTATTAATGAAAAATCCTCTAAAAATATTAAAAGTCACATTTTATAACTCAAAATATTTTCTAACTTTTTATTCTTATTTAAAATAATTTTTATATAATTAACATCATTTTTCTCTAATTTATTTAATACACTAATTAAATAAATTAAATAGTATTAATATTCAAATAATTATAAATATTAATGAAAAATACCCCAAATAATTAAAAGTTATTTTTCAGAATTTAAAATGATTTTTAAAACTATTTTTGGTAATTTTTATAATTTATTTTCTATTTTTAATTAATTAACGAAAATTTAAAAATTAAAAAATTCAAAACCGTCGCTAATTGCCTATAGCGACACTAAGCGTCGCTGTTGGTGTTCTTGGTGCTCAAGAACACTGACAGTCAGTGTTTAAGGCTCATGGTTTGACCAGCTCTAATTCATAGTCTGATCATGTTCTGAGCTACCTTGTGCATCGATAATGTAGTCTACATGTAGTACTACAACATTCAAGCATTATCTCGATCATACAACAACACTTCTGTAAGATCTAGAGCTTCAAAGTAGCTGTCAGACATTATCTGGGTTTTCTGGGTTACCCAGAAACCCAGACAGTCTCGAGGTACTACTTTCAAGCTCAATAATCTTCGTGTTCGGGTCATGATTTTGGTTCTTTCTTGGTTCTTGTCCGTAGTATAAATGACAAGGAACAACACTAAAACAACAGATCAACTAAACGACAACAACATCACAATTTACATCTTGGTCAAAGACTATCAAAAACGTAGTTTATCTGTTTCTGGGTTTTCCAGAAACTGTGACCATGAACGGATGGTCTAGTTTGAGCACCTTTTACGTTCGATCTGTTGATGGTTTAAAATATTTAAAGACCCAGATCTAGTCCAGTGTATAGGCTACAACATGGTTATCATATCATTAACATATCATGTAACGTCTGTCAGACAAAGGCATTCGAAAATCTTGTCAGGCTCGATTTTTCACTTTCTGGGTTACCCAGAAAGTGACTGGTCATGCTCGGTCAACCTTCTTTGACCATGAATAACATGAAATCTAAACATGTAATGGTTGTGATTTCTTTTGCAGATTAAAGACCTCATACCAGACTACCAATCCAAAACATCAAACAACAAAAAGCATAAACGAGCAATGATCTGTGGCCACTGACATTAGGTTGTCAGACCACTTTTTGAGCTCAAGAACAGTTTTGAAAAATCATCATTTTAAGGCACTTTGATGCTATGGATTCATGATAGATTATCATAGATCTTCATAAAACATCCATTAGCAAGATCCTAAACACAAAAACACAAAATTTTTCTAAGCATACAAGATCAAATTAGGTTATGGCTTTTATACCTTTCTTTTTCCAATTCTTGATCTATGCTCTCCAATCTGTTTTTGGTGTTCTAGTAACTTATTATATGACTGAGGGACTTCATAAATTCGGAGGGTTAGAGAAAGAAAGAGGTGTTGGGAGCTAA
Source organism: Panax notoginseng (assembly GCA_016801055.1). Taxonomy (NCBI): domain Eukaryota; kingdom Viridiplantae; phylum Streptophyta; class Magnoliopsida; order Apiales; family Araliaceae; genus Panax; species Panax notoginseng. The sequence goes on along the minus strand of CM029016.1, from coordinate 147,381,656 downwards.
AAAGAAAATGAGCCAAATACATATACTTTCTCTCTCTTAGATCTCTTATATAATGTGCTAAGTTGCTAGATCTGATCATGCTATCAAATAGAGGTTTATTTGCTGAGATTTTTATGCCACAATGTCAATGGAGTTGGTGAACCACTAAAGTTTTAGCCATTTTTACAAGTAATCTAATAAAAATCCCATAAAGGGCATTTTGGTCATTGTTCTTGTAATTTTAATGGCTTGATGGTCAATTGTCCAAACCCTTAGGGTTTAAACCTAAGGTTTTAACCTTAGGTTTTACAAACTCTAATTCTAAAATTTTCTAATTAGGGTTTCTAAAAAGAAAAAAAATTAGATTTTCAAAAATAAAATTAGGGTTTTAAATAGAAATTAATATTTCTAAAGTATAATTAGGGTTTTCTAATTAGGGTTTAGGATTCCTGAATATGAAATTAGGGTTTCTCAACATACGATTAGGGTTTCTAACGGTACGTTAGGGTTTTTAATCCGGAGATTAGGGTTTCTAATCCCTTATTAGGGTTTACTAAATTTAAACATTACCCAATCAATCATTGATAAAAAAATTCTAAATATTACAAACACGTACTCAACAATATAATTATTTAAATTATAAATTCTAGCGAGTCCCTATCCGGACTTAGGGTTAGGGTTTCTATTCTTTGTTAAGCGCAACTCTACTTTAATTTTATTAGTCAATACACAAATTGACCTTCTCGAGACTCGTATTACAGATACTTGTTGCAAAATTGATAATCAATATTAGTATTAATAAAAAAAATTATTCGTAAAATTTTAATTATTCGAAATCCCGGGTTATCACATTCACCCCTCCTTAAAAGGATTTCGTCCTTGAAATCATCGCTTTCTTATTCTCTACAATCTTTTAAAGTTGTATTGTCAATTCATTTTTATCAACACAATATTAAATTGTTTCTTATATTCTAACCCGTGTCTTGGATCTATAAAAGAAGCCAATTCACATCAATATCTAACTAAGATTACTTGCGTAATTAAATTTCTAACCGAACTTGTTACCTGTCGCCTCTTCATGGGTAGCCGCTGCATTTGGAACTGTCACGCTAAAAGTGAATGTTTGTTGGTCTTCTTGGCTGTGCAGATCCTCGGATCGACAAGGTTTCGCTACCGGGTCCCTTGTTGGCACTTCTCCTCTCTACATTTCTCTTCGGACAATTCTGTACCAGATGACCAGTTGACCCACATGCAAAATAACCTTGTACGTTCTTCGGATTGGGACAATGGGGTGACACATGTCCCTTTTGACCACAGTTGTAACAGACTCCTTTTTTCTTCAAACAAACTCCTTGATGATGCTTCCCGCAAACTACACACGGCGCGCCTTTCTTCCTAATCTCTACTAGATTATTTCCTGAATTAATATCACCATCCCTCTTACGTTTATTAAGATTACTACCTCCACTACCACATATCATAATATTTCCTTCAGCCTCCTTTCTTTGTTCTTGACTATTCTTCAATACAGCTTCCATTTCTCCCTCAGCAATAATGGTTTTTTCTAATAAAGTTGAAAATGAATTAATTTGCAGCACATCCAGCTTCTCGAGTACCAACGGTTTCAATCCGTTCCTAAAACATCGTGCTTTCAGCTCTTCAGTGTCCACTCGATGTGGAGCAAATTTTGCTAACTCGTTGAACTTGACAAAATATTATGTCACCGTCATATTTTGCTGCTTCAGACTCAAAAATTGTTCTTCCATATTTCTCTTTAGACTTCCCTTCCTTGGCGGCATTATCTGATAAAAATCTTACATTAATTCTCCTTCTTTACACATATTCTTATTAATGACACAATAAGAATTAAAAATTTCTCAGATAATCGCATATTTATTCAAATAGCACACAGTACATTTAGCTCCTAACACATATACAACTATCCCTTTTTAATCAATATTAGGATTTACAGCATAACTTTAAACAAAAGTCGTAATTCTCCATTCACAGATAACTATTCCCATTTCATCAAACTTACCACACCTAGGGGTTCAGGAACTTGCCACAATTATATGAGTGTATGAATTTACCATAAGTATGAGTTTTAAGAACTCAAAAATTAATCTTAATCTTATATTCATATAGAAAATAAAGATTTCATTCATACAAACATTTATATTTACGTATTTTCACACATCGTTCTCGATATGCTATCAAAAGATACTATCGCTTAAACTTAAGCTATCTACCGTCCACTTTCTTCACCAGTCTTCTTCTTACTAGGACACTTGTTGAATCCGTGACCCGTTCTCCCACATGAAAAACACTTCCTCATATTCGGCTTAGGACAATGTAAAGAAATATGTCCTTCCTGCTTATAATTGAAGCACACATTCTTCTTCATCATGTATTCTCCCACGTGAGTCTTTCCATACTTGCTACAGGCTTGCTTCTTCTTCGGGTTTGAATTTTCAGAGTTGTCGCTATCTTTGTCCCTCTTTCTCTTATTCTTGCCCTTCTACTGCATGATTGTTTCTTCAGACGATTCACCACCTTCGGTCTTCATCCTCTCCACCTGCGCCTTGAGCTCGTTTCGTTCTTCAGTCATTGCACGTAATGCTCGCTCCATCTTCCATAACTCCTCTAAGAGAAATATCTTGCTCCAGAGTTCTTGTACTTCTACAAATTTTTGATCTTAATTTCCAACTTTGGTCTTATTCTTTTTCTCCACCTTAGCTTCTTTGGACTTTGCCTCCTCATCGCCACTTAGATACATCTCGGGATAATCATCATGATCGCTCCCCAGATTTACCATAGGTTCATCTTCTCCCACCATTTCAACTGATTCGCTTTGCGCTGGCACCTCGGTTACTGGCACTGGTGCAACAGCTGCTAGCATCTCCGCACTCATTTTATCTACTCCAGACATCCTACAATCAGTCTTAATGAGTTGATTAGTACTTCACCAGTATGAACTTCTCACACTCGATGGCCACACATCTTTCTATTGATGCGCTTCGGCACTCCATCACTTAGTACTCTAAATGAGTATTCTAGATTTTACTTATGGTTATAATCCTAGGGTTTTCCCCACCCCGCTTAAGGTTTATAACCTACAGCTCTGCTAACAACTTATGACACCTTGGTCACTACAGCTTTGATACCAACCTGTGACACCCCCAAATCTGGGTTACTTGAACCCCCGAGTTTGGTGTTCACGATCCACAATATAATAACATCTAACTAACCATTCATATAGAAATAGTAATACATAAGTCATTAATAGAGATTGTTAATACATTAGTCCCAGGTTCTCTAACCTTAACATTACAAACATACCCTTTAGATAAACAAAAAGGGTTTATAAACAACATAATAAATATGCTTCATCATAACTAACTTATCATTATGCCTTTGTCTCTAGTCTTCACGGCACCTTCTGCAACTTCGTCCCCAGCTGAAAAGTTTTATTTAGCAAGGGTGAGCAACAAATTTGCCCCGCAAGTTAAGATATACATTGAATGTATAAGTATCAGAATAATAGACTATCTAATTTGATATAATGATACCAAAGTTCAGGGAACTTTGAAATAACTGAACAATTCGTTTATCAATAACAAGTCTCGTATTCTAGGCAACACAATAATCTGAAAATGAAAGGGTACAACGCTTTCAAAGTTTCTACGATATTCTATTGAATAAACAAGAATCAATTATACGCAATAACAAAGCGGAATGTTTTCCAGATTTATGCTGAGTGATCCCACAAGATCTAGAACTTCTCTTCTCGGGTATCTATCAAAGATTTACTTTGATACATACGCAGGTGTATCAGATAACCATAAAGATTAAATCATACCCCTCTGTAAGTATAACAAGTGATCAGCTTTATTATACCCTATATTATGCATAATACTTAACAGTGCGCAATGGCCGAATATACGATCTAAAATGTTCCCTTTATATAAAAGGTTGTTCTTCTCAGTCTTTGAATTAGAATTTGATTTAACAACAAAATGAAATGATTTCAATTTCTAATCACTTCTCTTCTCTTCTCTTCTCAAGCCTATCAAGTTTTCTTTTTCGATCTAGCCGATACAACTGGCATTGATCTATCAATAATAATTAAATTCTCTTCTCTTCTCCTCTCGAACCTATTAAGTTCTAATAAATGTTCGTCTAGCCAGAATAATTAGCTAAGACATTTCTCAACATAATTTGACAATAAACAGGAATTATCTATATTGTCAATACTAGCTTCTACGAATATGAATATCCAACAACAGTTATTCTACGAATGTATATTTTTCGAATCAGTAATTTAATTTGAATTATTAAACATGTACTAACTGCGAATAATCAACAATAAATTCTTGGACGTGTTCTAATCAACAATAATTAACCACTATAATAATTCAATAAATATAACTCAAGGTTGAGTTAGAAAACTTGCCTTCCGCGTTGATTACTGCTACACAATATACTTATCTGCGTTTGAAAGACCTATAATCACAATATCGGTCTTACAATTAGCACAATAATTCAAAACACACAACACTGTAATTTACAGTCCATACTTCTCCTAGACACATTACCACATAGCCACATCGGTGTTTATAACCTATATAAACACTTATCAAGTCTAACTAGTTCGGTCTGGTTGGACTTTAGTCTCATCTCGGTGTACTGGTCACCCTATCCGATAATTAACACTTATATTATCAATTAATCTCGGTCTCTAAGCTTCAATATTATTTTAGATAAGTCAATTATCATTAAAATTATTTTTCGGAATCTTTTACTAATTTATAAACAATTATTATAATTTATAATAATTTTTCAAACACTTAAATCATTTTTAAATGATTTAATTATCAAATAATCTTATTATCATTAATTAATAACTTAAAATATTTTTAAATCATCAATATTCTACTTAAATAATTTATTTAAAATAATTAAAAATCATTTTTAAATTATCACCATTAATATTAAAATATTAATGAAATTATTATCAAAATATTAAAAATAATTAATTATAACTTAAAATATTTTAAAAATATTTTTCTCATTGTTAAATAATTTTTAAATCAATAAAATCATTTTTAATTCATTTATTTCATATAATAACTAAATAAATCTAATATCATTAATATTAATTTATTAATGAGAATTCTCCAAAAATATTGAAATATATATTTTATAATTCAAAATATTTTCTAACACTTTATTCTTATTTAAAATAATTTTTAAATCAATAAAATCATTTTTAACTTATTTATTTAATTTAATAATTAAATAAATCTAATATCATTAATATTAATTTATTAATGAAAAATCCTCTAAAAATATTAAAAGTCACATTTTATAACTCAAAATATTTTTTAACTCTTTATTTTTATTTAAAATGATTTATATATAATTATAAATATTAATGAAAAATATCCCAAATAATTAAAAGTTATTTTTCAAAATCTAAAATGATTTTTAAAACCATTTTTGATAATTTTTATAATTTATTTTCTATTTTTAATTAATTACCGAAAATTCAGAAATTAAAAATAATCAAAACCGTCGCTAATTGCCTATAGCGACACTAAGCGTCGCTATTGGTGTTCTTGGTCCTCAAGAACACTGACAGTCAGTGTTAAAGGCTCATGGTTTGACCAGCTCTAATTCATAGTCTGATCATGTTCTGAGCTACCTTGTGCATTGATCATGTAGTCTATATGTAGTACTACAACATTCAAGCATTATCTCGATTATACAACAACAATTCTGCAAGATCTAGAGCTTCAAAGTAGTTGTCAGACATTATCTGGGTTACCCAGAAACCCAGACAGTTTCGAGGTACTGCTTTCAAGCTCAATAATCTTCGTGTTCGGGTCATGATTTTGGTTCTTTCTTGGTTCTTGTCCGTAGTATAAATGACAAGGAACAACACTAAAACAACAGATCAACTAAACGACAACAACATCACAATTTACATCTTGGTCAAAGCCTATCAGAAATGTTGTTCATCTATTTCTGGGTTTTCCTGAAATTGTGACCGTGAACGAATGGTCTAGTTTGACCACCTTTTACGTTCGATCTGTTGATGGTTTAAAATATCTAAAGACCCAGATCTATAGTCCAGTGTATAGACTACAACATGGTTATCATAACATTAACATATCATGTAACGTCTGTCAGATAAAGGCCTTCGAAAATCTTGTCAGGCTCGGTTTTTCACTTTCTGGGTTACCCAGAAAGTGACTGGTCATGCTCGGTCAACCTTCTTTGACCATGAATAACATGAAATCCAAACATGTAATGGTTGTGATTTCTTTTGCAGAATAAAGACCTCATACCAGACTACCAATCCAAAACATCAAACAACAAAAAGCATAAACGAGCAATGATCTGTGGCCACTGACATTAGGTTGTCAGACCATTTTTCGAGCTCAAGAACAGTTTTGAAAAATCATCATTTTAAGGCACTTTGATGCTATTGATTTATGATAGATCATCATAGATCTTCATAAAACATCCATTAGCAAGATTCTAAACACAAAAACATAAAACTTATCTAAGCATACAAGATCAAATTAGGTTAGGGCTTTTATACCTTTCTTTTTCTAATTCTTGATCTATTGTGAGACCCCAGATTTTTTTGAATAAAGATTTAAAATTTTCAAAATATTTTTTTGAATATTAAGGTGTGGATTTGAGATAATGTTATAGTTGGGGGTAGTATTTGAAAATTTTGCAAAGTATGCAAGTTGTTATATAATATTCGATTGGTCGGAGAATATTCTTTTTGTCGGGAAATATTTGTACGAAGACACAATCATTGGTGGACCCACAACAGAAGAACTGTCGTAGTTAGAAAACGACAGAAATACTTTATGAAAATAACGGCGGAAGTTTTACCGTTGATACTGTTGAAACACCCGGTGTTAAAAGTACAGTAATACGCGTGGTTGCATAGTAGCACGCAGTATTGATTATTGATGCTTATGTGAGAAGTCACTCAGTATTGTTCAATCGGGTATTCGGGACACTTTTTGTGTCGGAGTACTATTCACGAGTTACTATTCATGAGTTACTATTCACGGGTTACTATTCACGGGTTACTATTCACCCAAATTACTATTCACTCTAGTATTGCTCACTCGGGTATTCGGAGCACTTTTCGTGTCGGAGTACTATTCACGAGTTACTATTCACGAGTTACTATTCACGAGTTACTATTCACGAGTTACTATTCACGGGTACTATTGATTCACATGATTTACTATTAGGGGAGTTGGTGCAAGATTGATAATACTTGCAGGACTAAATAAAAAATGAAGAAAAAGAGGAAGGTATTATACTGTAATTTTCGAGCCCCAAAACGTGCAATTATCGAAACTATGTTTTCCTATAAATAGAAGCTCATCCTTCCTTCATTTCTCACCAATTCACAAAAGCTTTAGAACCATTATTATAGAGAGAAATTATAGAGAGAAGCTATAGAGAGAAAATCTATAGAAGAAGAGAAGTCTGCTCCCTCACTACTCCTATAACCAATTTCTTTCAAAGGTAGGGAATATTATTTCTTTCTTTCATCTTCATGAAGAGAACTTCTGTTATTCCATTCTTTGTTATTATGCTGGAATAACCTGTTTATGCGAAGTACCGCATACATGGTGAAATTCTTTTATTATTTCATTCTTTATTACTCTGCTGGAATATCCTGTCTGTGCGTTCTACGCCGGACCTGGTTCCATTATTTATTATTCTGCTGGAACATCCTGTCTGTGCGTTCTACGCCGGACCTGGTTCCGTCTTTATTATTCTGTTGGAACATCCTGTCTGTGCGTTCTACGCCGGAACTGGTTCCGTCTTTATTATTCTGTTGGAGTATCCTGTCTGTGCGTTTTACGCCGGACCTGGTTCCGTTAATTATTATTCTATCGGAATAACCTGCTTGTGCGGTCTATCGCATGCCTGGTGATTTCTTTTGTTATTCCATTCTTTATTATACACAGTTGGTTAAAGTTTTGACTTCTATACTCCATGAAATTAGTGGAATATCCTTGATATTTGCGCTTCATCCAGTATCTTTTCATGAAAATATTTTTCTGACCATTCTTGACTTTAATTTACAAATAAGTATCATGTTGACAATTTAGATATTATTAGTTGCTGGATAAATTAATTCTTGAACTTGTTTAATTGAATTACTATAACATTGTCATCATCCTCATGTTTATATTATGTTGAAAGTCATCTTTGGCTTATGTGCATAGATGGACTTAGTATGATTATGACCAGGGATCATTCGGTATAATCATGAACTGTGATGTGGTAAAAGTCCTCAGTGGCCCGTAATGCATTGATGGACAGTTTTTGGTATAATTATGACCAGGGATTATTCGGTATAGTCATGACCGTGGATGATTTAATGAATATCTTTGGTTCGTAGTACAGGGATGATTAGAAGATGTGGTTTATTTATTAAGCTGAGTCTCAGCGATAAAAATTGATGAAAACATTTTTAAATCATAGAAGATAGTAGATTTTATTCTCTACTTGACTCTTCTAAGGATTGCTTATTCCGCTGCAGTTAAACTTGATATCTATTGTATTTTATCAGTTTAACATTGTTGAAGACTATTGATAATTTATTTTGCATTATCTTAGTCATAATATTTCTTACTGGGCTAGTTGAGCTCACCCTTTCTTTCAATGTTCTCTTCAGGAAATGAGAATATAGCTGGGACGAGTCGGGAAAATGAGTGATGGTCCAGAAGATAGTATTAGTAGTCCTCACTATTCTGTTAAATAGTGTGACAATAAATGTAATGAGGACTCCTTGAGTATGGATATTGTCTAGATGACAATATTCCTATTAGAACGCTCAGTTTATGTATTGTAGTATGTTACACGACAGTTGTATAATTAAGTTTGTATTTGTATTCCGTACCATGTATCTGGCGACCTAAGATGGGTGATGTATACCTAATTTTGGGGGCGTCACAGTTGGTATCAGAGCTTAGGGATATGATCCCTGGCTAGGATGTGGGAATAGAACTAGGAGGGGAGAGACGAGAAATTCCTTCGCTAATATGACCTACTTAAGTTTATTTGGTATTTAATTGGTCGGTCAGAGTATAGGGATAATATGTGATATGTCAATTAACCCTTGTTTTGTGACAGTGTTTGGGAATGGCATCTGAAAATACTGAGATAAGCAATGAAGCACATGAGAGCGTTGATTCAGCTCAAGCAAAAGGTAACGACCAACAACACGATAATAATCATACCGGTGGCAACGGCTATCGGAACAATGATAACCATCGTGGGGGAAATTATCATGCCAAGAATGGTAACCACTTCGGTGGTAATCATGGCCAAGATAATAGAAGTGGAAATTTCAAGAAGAGAAGGTCATTTAGCTCAATTTTGTCGTATAGTGAAGTCAAGTCCAGCTGGGACGGTGGCACCAAAGGCGGATACAGACAAAACAAATTCGGTAGTTTAAGGGAGAGCGTTTTTCGTGACGAGGAATTGAACGAAGTTATCACGGGTTAGTTAATTATAAATTTTTGCGGAGTCTATACCTTATTAGATACCGGTTCTACCCATTCTTTTATCTCTCTTGCTTGCGCTCAATGTTTAAATTTGACTCCAGAGAGATTAGACTTTGACTTATCGATTGAAACTCCGTTAGGAGAAACCTTCATTTCATGTGCTATCCAAGTCTTGGATGAGAGTCACAGTTTTGAGTGATATTTTTATTGTTAATAAATTTTCTGACGTATTTTTGAAGACTTCTTAAACTACCCCTAGAGCATGAAATCGAATTTTGTATTGACCCCAGTACAAAACCTATTTATAAAACCCTCAAATATTTCATCAACTAAAAGGATCTGGTTACATTGATTATAATGAGAGTTATAATAAAAGCGTTGGAATAATGAAAATCATGGGTATATGTGGTATTAGTAAGTGTTATGATGAGTTATGTTGGTTATTATGTGAAAACATGAAAGTTTCTTAGAAATCACAAAGGGTTGAAAAATCAGATTTTGGTAAAAACGTAACATGAAATTCAATTGACCATATCTCCTATTATATTTTGAATTTTTGAGTGTGGTCAAGTCCTAGAGTTAGATGCATGAGTTATCTAACTAATCCAAGTGGAATCACTGAATAATGTGTTGTAAATTTTCGTGCGGACTGATTTTAGCAAAGGAGTCAAAACTTCAAAATGTCCAAAAAGCTGCTGCCACATTTTTGTAAGGGCTGTTTCGGCCACTTAATTAGTGAGAAAAATTTAGGCCTTTTCGAACACAAAAGTATATGGTATAAAGAACATCGTGTCCAAAAATGAGCTCATTCCGACTTAAAATGAGCAAGTTATGACCATTTCAATATTTAGGTTTTTCGGACGAAAAACGCTATAACCGGATACAACTCCGATGACCATGAAATTTAAACTGGAGGCCCACATTAACATGTGTAAGGTCCTTCCAAGATTTGGGAATTTTTGGAGTTAAACTTGAGGTAGCAAATTTCTTAAGGAATTAATTGGAAATTATTTTTTTAAAAATAGTAAATGAATTTTAAAAATTCCGAGAAAAATGTATGTTCATGAGACTATATTATGCTAAAACCCAGAAAAGAAATATTTTTGGGACTGATTTGGTATTTTCATAAAAAATGTTTAGTTACGAATATATGAGTTAAATATGTTATGTGAAGTAACAAAGTTGGAAAATAGAATTTTATAGCTTGGAAATCCTATATAGAGCATATGCATATTTTTTTGATGAGGGATTTGATCATTGGTGATGATATCTTATGAGTATGGCATTTTTGAATGATTAAATGCATTATATGGTAAAGCGTAAACAATTGAAATAAATTGTTTATAAGTTTAAGAAGTGATTAAAATATTGTTATACGATTAATGATATTAGATTATAAGATTATTAAGTGATTGATAGCATTGGGATATTCTTGAACCCTGGATAAATTATATTATAAATGTTTAATATTTATCCTTTATCTCATTTGATTGATTCTTTATATCATTATCCTCATGCTTATATTGTGTTGAAAGTCATCTGTGGCTTACGTGCATAGATGAACTTGGTATGATTATGACCAGGGATTGTTCGGTATAATCATGACCGTAATTGAAAACACGATTATCTTTGGCACATAGTGCATGGATAATTTGTGGTCGTGATACTAAAGAATATCCTTGACCTGTAGTGCAGGGATGATTCGACGATGTGGATTAATTATTGAGCTGAGTCTCAGCAATGAAATATTAATTCATGGATGTGGTAAAAGTCATCTTTGGCCGTAGTGCATAGATGGACTTGGTATGATTATGACCATGGATTGTTCGGTATAATCATGACCGTAATTGAAACCACGATTATCTTTGGCACGTAATGCATGGATAATTCGTGGTCGTGATACTAAAGAATATCCTTGGCCTGTAGTGCAGCGATGATTCGACGATGTAGATTAATTATTGAGCTGAGCCTCAGCAATGAAATATTAATTCATGGATGTGGTAATAGTCATCTTTGGCCGTAAAGCTTAGATGGACTTGGTATGATTATGACCAGGGATTATTCGGTATAATCATGACCGTAATTGAAAACACGAATATCCTTGGCCCGTAGTGCATGGATAATTCGTGGTCGTAATACTATTAAGCTGAGTCTCAGCATTATTGGTTTTACAGTTGTATATCTTTGGCCTGTAGTGCAAAGATGAATTGTTAATGAATATCTTTGACCGAATTGCAAAGATGAATTTAATGCTTTCAACGATAAAGGTATTCAAGGTATCCTAACCTCTTTATCATACCAGGTACGTACGTAAATTTCGAGGGCGAAATTCTATAAGAAGTGGAGATTGTGAGACCCCCGATTTTTTTAAATAAAGATTTAAATTTTTCAAAATATTTTTTTGAATATTAAGGTGTGGATTTGAGATAATATTATAGTTGGGGGTAGTATTTGAAAATTTTTTAAAGTATGCAAGTTGTTATATAATATTCGATTGGTCGGGGAATATTCTTTTTGTCGGAAAATATTCGTACGAAGACACAATCATTGGTGGACCCACAACAGAAGAACTGTCGTAGTTAGAAAACGACAGAAATACTTTATGAAAATAACGGCGGAAGTTTTACCGTTGATACTGTTGAAACACCCGGTGTTAAAAGTACAGTAATACGCGTGGTTGCATAGTAGCACGCGGTATTGATTATTGATGCTTATGTGAGAAGTCACTCAGTATTGTTCAATCGGGTATTCGAGACACTTTTTGTGTCGGAGTACTATTCACGAGTTACTATTCATGAGTTACTATTCACGGGTTACTATTCACGGGTTACTATTCACCCAAATTACTATTCACTCTAGTATTGCTCACTCGGGTATTCGGAGCACTTTTCGTGTCGGAGTACTATTCACGAGTTACTATTCACGAGTTACTATTCACGAGTTACTATTCACGGGTACTATTGATTCACATGATTTACTATTAGGGGAGTTGGTGCAAGATTGATAATACTTGCAGGACTAAATAAAAAATGAAGAAAAAGAGGAAGGTATTATACTGTAATTTTCGAGCCCCAAAACGTGCAATTATCGAAACTATGTTTTCCTATAAATAGAAGCTCATCCTTCCTTCATTTCTCACCAATTCACTAAAGCTTTAGAACCATTATTATAGAGAGAAATTATAGAGAGAAGCTATAGAGAGAAAATCTATAGAAGAAGAGAAGTCTGCTCCCTCACTACTCCTATATCCAGTTTCTTTCAAAGGTAGGGAATATTATTTCTTTCTTTCATCTTCATGAAGAGAACTTCTGTTATTCCATTCTTTGTTATTATGTTGGAATAACCTGTTTATGCGAAGTACCGCATACATGGTGAAATTCTTTTATTATTTCATTCTTTATTACTCTGCTGGAACATCCTGTCTGTGCGTTCTACGCCGGACCTGGTTCCATTATTTATTATTCTGCTGGAACATCCTGTCTGTGCGTTCTACGCTGGACCTGGTTCCGTCTTTATTATTCTGTTGGAACATCCTGTCTGTGCGTTCTACGCCGGACCTGGTTCCGTCTTTATTATTTTGTTGGAATATCCTGTCTGTGCGTTTTACGCCGGACCTGGTTCCGTTAATTATTATTCTATTGGAATAACCTGCTTCTGCGGTCTATCGCATGCCTGGTGATTTCTTTTGTTATTCCATTCTTTATTATACACAGTTGGTTAAAGTTTTGACTTCTATACTCCATGAAATTAGTGGAATATCCTTGATATTTGCGCTTCATCCAGTATCTTTTCATGGAAATATTTTTCTGACCATTCTTGACTTTAATTTACAAAGAAGTATCATGTTGACAATTTAGATATTATTAGTTCCTGGATAAATTAATTCTTGAACTTGTTTAATTGAATTACTATAACATTGTCATCATCCTCATGTTTATATTATGTTGAAAGTCATCTTTGGCTTACGTGCATAGATGGACTTAGTATGATTATGACCAGGGATCATTCGGTATAATCATGAACTGTGATGTGGTAAAAGTCCTCAGTGGCCCGTACTGCATTGATGGACAGTTTTTGGTATAATTATGACCAGGGATTATTCGGTATAGTCATGACCGTGGATGATTTAATGAATATCTTTGGTTCGTAGTACATGGATGATTAGAAGATGTGGTTTATTTATTAAGCTGAGTCTCAGCGATAAAAATTGATGAAAACATTTTTAAATCATAGAAGATAGTAGATTTTATTCTCTACTTGACTCTTCTAAGGATTGCTTATTCCGCTGCAGTTAAACTTGATATCTATTGTATTTTATCAGCTTAACATTGTTGAAGACTATTGATAATTTATTTTGCATTATCTTAGTCATAATATTTCTTACTGGGCTAGTTGAGCTCACCCTTTCTTTCAATGTTCTCTTCAGGAAATGAGAATATAGCTGGGACGAGTCGAGAAAATGAGTGATGGTCCAGAAGATAGTATTAGTAGTCCTCACTATTCTGTTAAATAGTGTGACAATAAATGTAATGAGGACTCCTTGAGTATGGATATTGTCTAGATGACAATATTCCTATTAGAACGCTCAGTTTATGTATTGTAGTATGTTACACGACAGTTGTATAATTAAGTTTGTATTTGTATTCCGTACCATGTATCTGGCGACCTAAGATGGGTGATGTATACCTAATTTTGGGGGCGTCACAGTTGGTATCAGAGCTTAGGGATATGATCCCTGGCTAGGATGTGGGAATAGAACTAGGAGGGGAGAGACGGGAAATTCCTTCGCTAATATGACCTACTTAAGTTTATTTGGTATTTAATTGGTCGGTCAGAGTATAGGGATAATATGTGATATGTCAATTAACCCTTGTTTTGTGACAGTGTTTGGGAATGGCATCTGAAAATACTGAGATAAGCAATGAAGCACATGAGAGCGTTGATTCAGCTCAAGCAAAAGGTAACGACCAACAACACGATAATAATCATACCGGTGGCAACGGCTATCGGAACAATGATAACCATCGTGGGGGAAATTATCATGCCAAGAATGGTAACCACTTCGGTGGTAATCATGGCCAAGATAATAGAAGTGGAAATTTTAAGAAGAGAAGGTCATTTAGCTCAATTTTGTCGTATAGTGAAGTCAAGTCCAGCTGGGACGGTGGCACCAAAGGCGGATACAGACAAAACAAATTCGGTAGTTTAAGGGAGAGCGTTTTTCGTGACGAGGAATCGAACGAAGTTATCACGGGTTAGTTAATTATAAATTTTTGCGGAGTCTATACTTTATTAGATACCGGTTCTACCCATTCTTTTATCTCTCTTGCTTGCGCTCAATGTTTAAATTTGACCCCAGAGAGATTAGACTTTGACTTATCGATTGAAACTCCGTTAGGAGAAACCTTCATTTCATGTGCTATCCAAGTCTTGGATAAGAGTCACAGTTTTGAGTGATATTTTTATTGTTAATAAATTTTCTGACGTATTTTTGAAGACTTCTTAAACTACCCCTAGAGCATGAAATCGAATTTTGTATTGACCCCAGTACAAAACCCATTTATAAAACCCTCAAATATTTCATCAACTAAAAGGATCTGGTTACATTGATTATAATGAGAGTTATAATAAAAGCGTTGGAATAATGAAAATCATGGGTATATGTGGTATTAGTAAGTGTTATGATGAGTTATGTTGGTTATTATGTAAAAACATGAAAGTTTCTTAGAAATCACAAAGGGTTGAAAAATCAGATTTTGGTAAAAACGTAACATGAAATTCAATTGACCATATCTCCTATTATATTTTGAATTTTTGAGTGTGGTCAAGTCCTAGAGTTAGATCTATGAGTTACCTAACTAATCCAAGTGGAATCACTGAATAATGTGTTGTAGATTTTCGTGCGGACTGATTTTAGCAAAGGAGTCAAAACTTCAAAATGTCCAAAAAGCTGCTGCCACATTTTTGTAAGGGCTGTTTCGGCCACTTAATTAGTGAGAAAAATTTGGGCCTTTTCGAACACAAAAGTATATGGTATAAAGAACATCGTGTCCAAAAATGAGCTCATTCCGACTTAAAATGAGCAAGTTATGACCATTTCAATATTTAGGTTTTTCGGACGAAAAACGCTATAACCGGATACAACTCCGATGACCATGAAATTTAAACTGGAGGCTCACATTAACATGTGTAAGGTCCTTCCAAGATTTGGGAATTTTTGGAGTTAAACTTGAGGTAGCAAATTTCTTAAGGAATTAATTGGAAATTATTTTTTTAAAAATAGTAAATGAATTTTAAAAATTCTGAGAAAAATGTATGTTCATGAGACTATATTATGCTAAAACCCAGAAAAGAAATACTTTTGGGACTGATTTGGTATTTTCATAAAAAATGTTTAGTTACGAATATATGAGTTAAATATGTTATGTGAAGTAACAAAGTTGGAAAATAGAATTTTATAGCTTGGAAATCCTATATAGAGCATATGCATATTTTTTTGATGAGGGATTTGATCATTGGTGATGATATCTTATGAGTATGGCATTTTTGAATGATTAAATGCATTATATGGTAAAGCGTAAACAATTGAAATAAATTGTTTATAAGTTTAAGAAGTGATTATAATATTGTTATACGATTAATGATATTAGATTATAAGATTATTAAGTGATTGATAGCATTGGGATATTCTTGAACCCTGGATAAATTATATTATAAATGTTTAATATTTATCCTTTATCTCATTTGATTGATTCTTTATATCATTATCCTCATGCTTATATTGTGTTGAAAGTCATCTGTGGCTTACGTGCATAGATGAACTTGGTATGATTATGACCAGGGATTGTTCGGTATAATCATGACCGTAATTGAAAACACGATTATCTTTGGCACATAGTGCATGGATAATTTGTGGTCGTGATACTAAAGAATATCCTTGGCCTGTAGTGCAGGGATGATTCGACGATGTGGATTAATTATTGAGCTGAGTCTCAGCAATGAAATATTAATTCATGGATGTGGTAAAAGTCATCTTTGGCCGTAGTGCATAGATGGACTTGGTATGATTATGACCAGGGATTGTTTGGTATAATCATGACCGTAATTGAAAACACGATTATCTTTGGCACGTAGTGCATGGATAATTCGTGGTCGTGATACTAAAGAATATCCTTGGCCTGTAGTGCAGGGATGATTCGACGATGTAGATTAATTATTGAGCTGAGCCTCAGCAATGAAATATTAATTCATGGATGTGGTAATAGTCATCTTTGGCCGTAAAGCTTAGATGGACTTGGTATGATTATGACCAGGGATTATTCGGTATAATCATGACCGTAATTGAAAACACGAATATCCTTGGCCCGTAGTGCATGGATAATTCGTGGTCGTAATACTATTAAGCTGAGTCTCAGCATTATTGGTTTTACAGTTGTATATCTTTGGCCTGTAGTGCAAAGATAAATTGTTAATGAATATCTTTGACCGAATTGCAAAGATGAATTTAATGCTTTCAACGATAAAGGTATTCAAGGTATCCTCACCTCTTTATCATACCAGGTACATACGTAAATTTCGAGGGCGAAATTCTATAAGAAGTGGAGATTATGAGACCCCAGATTTTTTTAAATAAAGATTTAAATTTTTCAAAATATTTTTTTGAATATTAAGGTGTGGATTTGAGATAATGTTATAGTTGGGGGTAGTATTTGAAAATTTTGCAAAGTATGCAAGTTGTTATATAATATTCGATTGGTCGGGGAATATTCTTTTTGTCGGAAAATATTCGTACGAAGACACAATCATTGGTGGACCCACAACAGAAGAACTGTCGTAGTTAGAAAACGACAGAAATACTTTATGAAAATAACAGCGGAAGTTTTACCGTTGATACTGTTGAAACACCCGGTGTTAAAAGTACAGTAATACGCGTGGTTGCATAGTAGCACGCGGTATTGATTATTGATGCTTATGTGAGAAGTCACTCAGTATTGTTCAATCGGGTATTCGGGACACTTTTTGTGTCGGAGTACTATTCACGAGTTACTATTCATGAGTTACTATTCACGAGTTACTATTCACGGGTTACTATTCATCCAAATTACTATTCACTCTAGTATTGCTCACTCGGGTATTCGGAGCATTTTTCGTGTCGGAGTACTATTCACGAGTTACTATTCATGAGTTACTATTCACGAGTTACTATTCATGAGTTACTATTCACGAGTTACTATTCACGAGTTACTATTCACGAGTACTATTGATTCACATGATTTACTATTAGGGGAGTTGGTGCAAGATTGATAATACTTGCAGGACTAAATAAAAAATGAAGAAAAAGAGGAAGGTATTATACTGTAATTTTCGAGCCCCAAAACGTGCAATTATCGAAACTATGTTTTCCTATAAATAGAAGCTCATCCTTCCTTCATTTCTCACCAATTCACTAAAGCTTTAGAACCATTATTATAGAGAGAAATTATAGAGAGAAGCTATAGAGAGAAAATCTATAGAAGAAGAGAAGTCTGCTCCCTCACTACTCCTATATCCAGTTTCTTTCAAAGGTAGGGAATATTATTTCTTTCTTTCATCTTCATGAAGAGAACTTCTGTTATTCCATTCTTTGTTATTATGTTGGAATAACCTGTTTATGCGAAGTACCGCATACATGGTGAAATTCTTTTATTATTTCATTCTTTATTACTCTGCTGGAACATCCTGTCTGTGCGTTCTACGCCGGACCTGGTTCCATTATTTATTATTCTGCTGGAACATCCTGTCTGTGCGTTCTACGCCGGACCTGGTTCCGTCTTTATTATTCTGTTGGAACATCCTGCCTGTGCGTTCTACGCCGGACCTGGTTCCGTCTTTATTATTCTGTTGGAATATCCTGTCTGTGCGTTTTACGCCGGACCTGGTTCCGTTAATTATTATTCTATTGGAATAACCTGCTTCTGCGGTCTATCGCATGCCTGGTGATTTCTTTTGTTATTCCATTCTTTATTATACACAGTTGGTTAAAGTTTTGACTTCTATACTCCATGAAATTAGTGGAATATCCTTGATATTTGCGCTTCATCTAGTATCTTTTCATGGAAATATTTTTCTGACCATTCTTGACTTTAATTTACAAAGAAGTATCATGTTGACAATTTAGATATTATTAGTTCCTGGATAAATTAGTTCTTGAACTTGTTTAATTGAATTACTATAACATTGTCATCATCCTCATGTTTATATTATGTTGAAAGTCATCTTTGGCTTACGTGCATAGATGGACTTAGTATGATTATGACCAGGGATCATTCGGTATAATCATGAACTGTGATGTGGTAAAAGTCCTCAGTGGCCCGTAATGCATTGATGGACAGTTTTTGGTATAATTATGACCAGGGATTATTCGGTATAGTCATGACCGTGGATGATTTAATGAATATCTTTGGTTCGTAGTACAGGGATGATTAGAAGATGTGGTTTATTTATTAAGCTGAGTCTCAGCGATAAAAATTGATGAAAACATTTTTAAATCATAGAAGATAGTAGATTTTATTCTCTACTTGACTCTTCTAAGGATTGCTTATTCCGCTGCAGTTAAACTTGATATCTATTGTATTTTATCAGTTTAACATTGTTGAAGACTATTGATAATTTATTTTGCATTATCTTAGTCATAATATTTCTTACTGGGCTAGTTGAGCTCACCCTTTCTTTCAATGTTCTCTTCAGGAAATGAGAATATAGCTGGGACGAGTCGGGAAAATGAGTGATGGTCCAGAAGATAGTATTAGTAGTCCTCACTATTCTGTTAAATAGTGTGACAATAAATGTAATGAGGACTCCTTGAGTATGGATATTGTCTAGATGACAATATTCCTATTAGAACGCTCAGTTTATGTATTGTAGTATGTTACACGACAGTTGTATAATTAAGTTTGTATTTGTATTCTGTACCATGTATCTGGCGACCTAAGTTGGGTGGTGTATACCTAATTTTGGGGGCGTCACAGTTGGTATCAGAGCTTAGGGATATGATCCCTGGCTAGGATGTGGGAATAGAACTAGGAGGGGAGAGACGCGAAATTCCTTCGCTAATATGACCTACTTAAGTTTATTTGGTATTTAATTGGTCGGTCAGAGTATAGGGATAATATGTGATATGTCAATTAACCCTTGTTTTGTGACAGTGTTTGGGAATGGCATCTGAAAATACTGAGATAAGCAATGAAGCACATGAGAGCTTTGATTCAGCTCAAGCAAAAGGTAACGACCAACAACACGATAATAATCATACCGGTGGCAACGGCTATCGGAACAATGATAACCATCGTGGGGGAAATTATCATGCCAAGAATGGTAACCACTTCGGTGGTAATCATGGCCAAGATAATAGAAGTGGAAATTTCAAGAAGAGAAGGTCATTTAGCTCAATTTTGTCGTATAGTGAAGTCAAGTCCAGCTGGGACGGTGGCACCAAAGGCGGATACAGACAAAACAAATTCGGTAGTTTAAGGGAGAGCGTTTTTCGTGACGAGGAATCGAACGAAGTTATCACGGGTTAGTTAATTATAAATTTTTGCGGAGTCTATACCTTATTAGATACCGGTTCTATCCATTCTTTTATCTCTCTTGCTTGCGCTCAATGTTTAAATTTGACCCCAGAGAGATTAGACTTTGACTTATCGATTGAAACTCCGTTAGGAGAAACCTTCATTTCATGTGCTATCCAAGTCTTGGATGAGAGTCACAGTTTTGAGTGATATTTTTATTGTTAATAAATTTTCTGACGTATTTTTGAAGACTTCTTAAACTACCCCTAGAGCATGAAATCGAATTTTGTATTGACCCCAGTACAAAACCCATTTATAAAACCCTCAAATATTTCATCAACTAAAAGGATTTGGTTACATTGATTATAATGAAAGTTATAATAAAAGCGTTGGAATAATGAAAATCATGGGTATATGTGGTATTAGTAAGTGTTATGATGAGTTATGTTGGTTATTATGTGAAAACATGAAAGTTTCTTAGAAATCACAAAGGGTTAAAAAATCAGATTTTGGTAAAAACGTAACATGAAATTCAATTGACCATATCTCCTATTATATTTTGAATTTTTGAGTGTGGTCAAGTCCTAGAGTTAGATCTATGAGTTACCTAACTAATCCAAGTGGAATCACTGAATAATGTGTTGTAGATTTTCGTGCGGACTGATTTTAGCAAAGGAGTCAAAACTTCAAAATGTCCAAAAAGCTGCTGCCACATTTTTGTAAGGGTTGTTTCGGCCACTTAATTAGTGAGAAAAATTTAGGCCTTTTCGAACACAAAAGTATATGGTATAAAGAACATCGTGTCCAAAAATGAGCTCATTCCGACTTAAAATGAACAAGTTATGACCATTTCAATATTTAGGTTTTTCGGACGAAAAACACTATAACCGGATACAACTCCGATGACCATGAAATTTAAACTGGAGGCTCACATTAACATGTGTAAGGTCCTTCCAAGATTTGGAAATTTTTGGAGTTAAACTTGAGGTAGCAAATTTCTTAAGGAATTAATTGGAAATTATTTTTCAAAAAATAGTAAATGAATTTTAAAAATTCCGAGAAAAATGTATGTTCATGAGACTATATTATGCTAAAACCCAAAAAAGAAATATTTTTGAGACTGATTTGGTATTTTCATAAAAAATGTTTAGTTACGAATATATGAGTTAAATATGTTATGTGAAGTAACAAAGTTGGAAAATAGAATTTTATAGCTTGGAAATCCTATATAGAGCATATGCATATTTTTTTGATGAGGGATTTGATCATTGGTGATGATATCTTATGAGTATGGCATTTTTGAATGATTAAATGCATTATATGGTAAAGCGTAAACAATTGAAATAAATTGTTTATAAGTTTAAGAAGTGATTAAAATATTGTTATACGATTAATGATATTAGATTATAAGATTATTAAGTGATTGATAGCATTGGGATATTCTTGAACCCTGGATAAATTATATTATAAATGTTTAATATTTATCCTTTATCTCATTTGATTGATTCTTTACATCATTATCCTCATGCTTATATTGTGTTGAAAGTCATCTGTGGCTTACGTGCATAGATGAACTTGGTATGATTATGACCAGGGATTGTTCGGTATAATCATGACCGTAATTGAAAACACGATTATCTTTGGCACATAGTGCATGGATAATTTGTGGTCGTGATACTAAAGAATATCCTTGGCCTGTAGTGCAGGGATGATTCGACAATGTGGATTAATTATTGAGCTGAGTCTCAGCAATGAAATATTAATTCATGGATGTGGTAAAAGTCATCTTTGGCCGTAGTGCATAGATGGACTTGGTATGATTATGACCAGGGATTGTTCGGTATAATCATGACCGTAATTGAAAACACGATTATCTTTGGCACGTAGTGCATGGATAATTCGTGGTCGTGATACTAAAGAATATCCTTGGCCTGTAGTGCAGGGATGATTCGACGATGTAGATTAATTATTGAGTTGAGCCTCAGCAATGAAATATTAATTCATGGATGTGGTAATAGTCATCTTTGGCCGTAAAGCTTAGATGGACTTGGTATGATTATGACCAGGGATTATTCGGTATAATCATGACCGTAATTGAAAACAAGAATATCCTTGGCCCGTAGTGCATAGATAATTCGTGGTCGTAATACTATTAAGCTGAGTCTC
The DNA here is from genome assembly GCA_016801055.1 of Panax notoginseng. Taxonomy (NCBI): domain Eukaryota; kingdom Viridiplantae; phylum Streptophyta; class Magnoliopsida; order Apiales; family Araliaceae; genus Panax; species Panax notoginseng. Next base: position 147,359,407 of record CM029016.1, on the reverse strand, counting down.
AGCATTATTGGTTTTACAGTTGTATATCTTTGGCATGTAGTGCAAAGATGAATTGTTAATGAATATCTTTGACCGAATTGCAAAGATGAATTTAATGCTTTCAACGATAAAGGTATTCAAGGTATCCTCACCTCTTTATCATACCAGGTACGTACGTAAATTTCGAGGGCGAAATTCTATAAGAAGTGGAGATTGTGAGACCCCCGATTTTTTTAAATAAAGATTTAAATTTTTCAAAATATTTTTTTGAATATTAAGGTGTGGATTTGAGATAATGTTATAGTTGGGGGTAGTATTTGAAAATTTTGCAAAGTATGCAAGTTGTTATATAATATTCGATTGGTCGGGGAATATTCTTTTTGTCGGAAAATATTCGTACGAAGACACAATCATTGGTGGACCCACAACAGAAGAACTGTCGTAGTTAGAAAACGACAGAAATACTTTATGAAAATAACGGCGGAAGTTTTACCGTTGATACTGTTGAAACACCCGGTGTTAAAAGTACAGTAATACGCGTGGTTGCATAGTAGCACGCGGTATTGATTATTGATGCTTATGTGAGAAGTCACTCAGTATTGTTCAATCGGGTATTCGGGACACTTTTTGTGTCAGAGTACTATTCACGAGTTACTATTCATGAGTTACTATTCACGGATTACTATTCACGGGTTACTATTCACCCAAATTACTATTCACTCTAGTATTGCTCACTCGGGTATTCGGAGCACTTTTCGTGTCGGAGTACTATTCACGAGTTACTATTCATGAGTTACTATTCCCGAGTTACTATTCATGAGTTACTATTCACGAGTTACTATTCACGAGTTACTATTCACGGGTACTATTGATTCACATGATTTACTATTAGGGGAGTTGGTGCAAGATTGATAATACTTGCAGGACTAAATAAAAAATGAAGAAAAAGAGGAAGGTATTATACTGTAATTTTCGAGCCCCAAAACGTGCAATTATCGAAACTATGTTTTCCTATAAATAGAAGCTCATCCTTCCTTCATTTCTCACCAATTCACTAAAGCTTTAGAACCATTATTATAGAGAGAAATTATAGAGAGAAGCTATAGAGAGAAAATCTATAGAAGAAGAGAAGTCTGCTCCCTCACTACTCCTATATCCAGTTTCTTTCAAAGGTAGGGAATATTATTTCTTTCTTTCATCTTCATGAAGAGAACTTCTGTTATTCCATTCTTTGTTATTATGTTGGAATAACCTGTTTATGCGAAGTACCGCATACATGGTGAAATTCTTTTATTATTTCATTCTTTATTACTCTGCTGGAACATCCTGTCTGTGCGTTCTACGCCGGACCTGGTTCCATTATTTATTATTCTGCTGGAACATCCTGTCTGTGCGTTCTACGCCGGACCTGGTTCCGTCTTTAAACCTGTCTGTGCGTTCTACGCCGGACCTGGTTCCGTCTTTATTATTTTGTTGGAATATCCTGTCTGTGCGTTTTACGCCGGACCTGGTTCCGTTAATTATTATTCTATTGGAATAACCTGCTTCTGCGGTCTATCGCATGCCTGGTGATTTCTTTTGTTATTCCATTCTTTATTATACACAGTTGGTTAAAGTTTTGACTTCTATACTCCATGAAATTAGTGGAATATCCTTGATATTTGCGCTTCATCTAGTATCTTTTCATGGAAATATTTTTCTGACCATTCTTGACTTTAATTTACAAAGAAGTATCATGTTGACAATTTAGATATTATTAGTTCCTGGATAAATTAGTTCTTGAACTTGTTTAATTGAATTACTATAACATTGTCATCATCCTCATGTTTATATTATGTTGAAAGTCATCTTTGGCTTACGTGCATAGATGGACTTAGTATGATTATGACCAGGGATCATTCGGTATAATCATGAACTGTGATGTGGTAAAAGTCCTCAGTGGCCCGTAATGCATTGATGAACAGTTTTTGGTATAATTATGACCAGGGATTATTCGGTATAGTCATGACCGTGGATGATTTAATGAATATCTTTGGTTCGTAGTACAGGGATGATTAGAAGATGTGGTTTATTTATTAAGCTGAGTCTCAGCGATAAAAATTGATGAAAACATTTTTAAATCATAGAAGATAGTAGATTTTATTCTCTACTTGACTCTTCTAAGGATTGCTTATTCCGCTGCAGTTAAACTTGATATCTATTGTATTTTATCAGTTTAACATTGTTGAAGACTATTGATAATTTATTTTGCATTATCTTAGTCATAATATTTCTTACTGGGCTAGTTGAGCTCACCCTTTCTTTCAATGTTCTCTTCAGGAAATGAGAATATAGCTGGGACGAGTCGGGAAAATGAGTGATGGTCCAGAAGATAGTATTAGTAGTCCTCACTATTCTGTTAAATAGTGTGACAATAAATGTAATGAGGACTCCTTGAGTATGGATATTGTCTAGATGACAATATTCCTATTAGAACGCTCAGTTTATGTATTGTAGTATGTTACACGACAGTTGTATAATTAAGTTTGTATTTATATTCTGTACCATGTATCTGGCAACCTAAGATGAGTGATGTATACCTAATTTTGGGGGTGTCACATCTATGCTCTCCAATCTGTTTTTGGTGTTCTAGTAACTGATTATATGACTGAGGGACTTGATAAATTCGGAAGGTTAGAGAAAGAAAGAGTTGTTGGGAGCTAAAAAGAAAATGAGCCAAATGCATATACTTTCTCTCTCTTAGGTCTCTTATATAATGTGCTAAGTTGCTAGATCTGATCTTGCTGTCAAATAGAGGTTTATTTGCTAAGATTTTTGTGCCACAATGTCAATGGAGTTAGTGAACCACTAAAGCTTTAGCCATTTTTACAAGTAATCTAATAAAATTCCCAAAAAGGGCATTTTGGTCATTGTTCTTGTAATTTTAATGGCTTGATGGTCAATTGTCCAAACCCTTAGTGTTTAACCCTAAGGTTTTATAAACTCCAGTTCTAGAATTTTCTAATTAGGGTTTCTAAAAAGAAAAAATTAGATTTTCAAAAATAAAATTAGGGTTTTAAATAGAAATTAATATTTCTAAAGTATAATTAGGGTTTCCTAATTATATTAACGCATACTAATCACTTTAGGCTTGCTAATTAGGATTAGGGTTTCTTAATTAGAGTTTAGGATTCCCGAATATAAAATTAGTGTTTCCCATCATACGATTAGGGTTTTTAACGATACATTAGGGTTTCTAATCCGAAGATTAGGGTTTCTAATCCCTTATTAGGGTTTACTAAATTTAAACATTACCCGATCAATCATTGATCAAAAATTCTAAATATTACAAACACATACTCAACAATATAATTATTTAAATTATAAATTCTAGCGAGTCCCTATCTGGACTTACGGTTAGGGTTTCTATTCTTTGTTAAGCACAACTCTACTCTAATTTTATTAGTCAATACACAAATTGACCTTCTCGAGACTCGTATCACAGATACTTGTCACAAAATTGATAATCAATATTAATATTAATAAAAAAATATTCATAAAATTTTAATTATTCGAAATCCTGGGTTATCACAATGATGGAGATGACGTTTTTAGAACTGAAACAAGGGGACGTGACGGTTCCCCAATATACTGCCATGTTCAGTGAATTGGCGAGATTTGCTCCACATCAGGTGGATACGGAGGTGAGGAAGGCAAGGAGATTCGAGCATGGCTTGAAACCCTGGCTTTAAAGGCGGATATCAGTGTTTCAAAGTAACTCCTTTAGAACCATTTTGGAGAAGGCGATAATTGCCGAGGGTGGTAATGAGGCTTTAATCCAATACCACAGAGAGAAGAAGAACAAGAATAAAGTAGAAGGGGGAGTGAAAACTGAGGGAGCCAGCGGGAGTGGCAACGGGCAGAAGAGGAAGGGTTTTAACTATGGGAATACCAGGGTAAAGCAAGGAGATCTTAAGAAGAGGATGGAGGCATGCAAGAACTATGGAAAGACTCACTTAGGAGTCTGTCTCAAAGGAAAAGCGGTGTACTACAACTGTGGATAAGAGGGGCATATTTCGCCTAATTGTCCAAAGTCCAAAGAAGAATAACGGAAGCTTCGTATGTGGATCAACTGATCACATGGCGAAGAATTGCCCGAAGAATGGGATGGATGGGAATAAGGGCACTAATAGTGGTAAATTAGCTATTAATGGTCCAGCTCAGACGAGTAGGCTGATGGCCTGCACCTTTAATATGACGGTCCAAGATGCAGTTGCATCAGGGGATGTAGTTGCAGGTATTATCCCAATCAACGATATAAATGCTTATGTGTTATTTGATTCAGGTGCTACTTATTTTTTTATAGCATGCGATTTTGCTAAACAATTATGATTACTTCCCGAAAGATTGCCTATACCTTTGAATAATAAGGTAGCAAATGAAGAAATAATTTCTATTGAAAATATTAATAGGCGTTGTTGTGTAGAAATACGAGGTTACAAATTATCAGTAGATTTGATACCGAAAAAGTTGGGAGAATTTGATGTAATTCTCGGGATGGATTGGTTGTTTAACCATGGTGCAATTATAGATTGTCAAAAGAAATGTGTAAACATTAGAACATTGAGACAACCTCATGTAGTGTTTTATGGTAATAAATCGTCGGAATGATCGTGTTGTCTTACCATGTCACAAGCTAGGAAATAGTTGAGGAAGGGATGTGTAGGTTATTTATGTCATGTTGTTGATACCCAGAGAGTGGGAGAAACGATGGAACAAATACCTATAGTCAAAAAATTTATGGATGTATTTCTAAGCAAATTACCAGGTCTTCCACCAGACAGGGAGATCGAATTTGTAATATATATTGTGCCAGGAGCGTCACCCGTTTCAAGGGCACCGTATCGTATGGCACCAGTAGAGATGAAGGAATTAATAGTTCAATTACAAAAATTGTTAGCTAGAAAATACATTCAACCAAGTGTTTTGCCGTGGGGAGCACTGGTACTATTTGTGAAGAAGATGGATGGATCGTTGAGACTTTGTATCGACTACCGAGAGTTAAACAAGTTAACAATAAAGAATAAATATCCATTGCCTAGGATCGATGATCTATTTGAAAGAGGCAAAGTATTTTTCTAAGATAGATTTACGAACGGGGTATCATCAGTTAAAAGTTAGAAAGGAGGATGTACCTAAGATGACATTCAGGACTCGTTACGGCCATTACGAGTTCTTGGTAATGCCATTTGGGTTGATGAATGCACTAGCTGCATTCATGGATATGATGAACAGAGTGCTCAAACAATATTTCGACGAGTTTGTCGTAGTATTTATCGATGATATTCTAGTCTATTCTAAGATGCCAGAAAATCACGCTAAACACCTAAGATTAGTGTTGAAAACACTAAGGAAGGAGAAGTTATACGCGAAATTCACTAAGTTTGAATTTTGGCTGGAAAAGGTATAATTTTTAGGACATGTTATCGACCGAGAGGGACTTTCAGTAGACCCAGCGAAGGTGGAAGCAATGATTAATTGGGAACAACCGAAGACACCTACAGAGGTACAGAGTTTCTTAGGGTTAGTGGGACACTATCGAAGATTTATCCAGGATTTTTCTAAGATAACTACTCTGTTAACAAATTTGACAAGAAAGATAGTGAAGTACGTGTGGACTGAGAAGTGTGAAGACTATTTTCAAGGACTGAAGAAAAGGTTGAGTGAAGCACCTGTATTATCTTTACCCGATGATACATGGAATTTTGTTGTTTATAGCGATGCTTCGCATAGAGGACTCGGTTGCGTGCTCATGCAGCATGGCAAGGTCATTGCGTACGCATCACGGCAGTTAAAAGATTATGAGAAAGTTTATTCTACTCATAATCTAGAACTGGAAGCAGTAGTATTTGCCTTAAAGATTTCGAGGCATTACCTATACGGAGAGAAATATGAGATATACACAGATTATAAGAGTCTAAAATATATCTTCGCACAAAAAGACTTAAATATGAGACAAAGGAGATGGCTGGAGTTGATAAAAGATTACGACTGTGATATCGTGTATCACACAGGAAAAGCCAATGTAGTGGCCGATGCCTTAAATAGGAAGGGTCGGGAAAAGTTGCTATATTAACGGTTCAAATTGAGTTAATAACAGAGATGGCTAGAATGGAGTTAGAGGTGAAGTTGCTGAGTGAGTCGGGTCAGAAATTGTTTACAATGGAGATTCGATCTACCATTGTAGAGAGAGTCAAGGAGGTACAACTCAAAAATGATGAGTGTGACCAGATGAAGAAGCGGCTAGCAGATGAAAAAGAGATAAAGTATAGTCTTGATAATGAGGGATTATTAAGATTTGAAGGAAGAATTTGGGTTCCGAATGAAACATAATTAAAGGAGGAAGTATTACAAGAGGCTCATAGTTCAAGGTACTCGATTCATCCTAGTAGTACTACGATGTATCAAGACCTTCGACAGAGCTTTTGGTGGCCAAACATGAAGAGGGAGATAACAGAATATGTAAGTAGGTGCTTAACTTGTCAAAAAGTTAAGGCCGGACATTAACGACCAAGCGGCTTGTTACAGTCATTGGAGATTCCGGAATGGAAGTGGGAGCATATCACGATGGACTTTGTGGTGGGACTTTTAACTACTCAGAAAGGGTACGTCGCTATTTGGGTAATAATGAATCGGTTGACAAAGTCGGCTCACTTTTTGCCAATAAGGGTCAAGTTTAACTTAGAGCAGTTAGCTAAACTTTATGTTAAGGAAATTATTTCCAAACATGGGGTACCGGTTTCGATAGTGTCAGATCATGATCCACGATTCACATCAAACTTTTGGAGAAGTCTATAAGAATAGATGGGAACACAGTTGAAGTTAAGTACGACTTATCATCCATAAACAGATGGGCAGATCGAATGAACAATTCAGACGTTAGAAGATATGTTGAGATCTTGCGTTATGGATTTCAAAGGTAGTTGGGATGATCATCTACTGCTAGTAGAGTTTGCGTATAACAACAGTTATTATGAAAGCATAGGCATGACGCCTTATGAAGCTTTATATTGAAGGAAGTGTAGAACACCATTGTGTTGGGATAAAGTAGGAGAACGCAGAATGCTAGGACCTGAATTGGTGCAGCAAACAACGGATATAGTAAAGTTGAAACGAAGGCGACTGGTAGCAGCTCAAGACAAACAGAAAAAGTATACGGATTCACATCGAATGAGAAGAGAGTTTGAAATAGGTTCGTATGTGTTTCTAAAGGTATCTCCCTGGAAAGGAAAGATACGCTTTGGAAAGAAGGAAAAGTTAAGTCAAAGGTTTATAGGACCTTTCAAAATATTAAAAAGGGTAAGAGAGGTAGCTTACATGGTAGTATTTCCTCCAGACTTAGAACGTATACACAATGTGTTTCATGTATCTGTGTTACGTCCTTATAAGCCAGATTATAAGCACATAATAGAGTATGAGCCTATTCATGTTGAGAAAGACTTGATGTATGAAGAAATTCCTATCCAAATCGTTGATAGAAAAGAGCAAGTTCTGAGGAATAAAGTTATACCTTCGGTGAAGGTGGTATAGAGAAATCATGATGCCAAAGAAGCAACGTGGGAACTTGAAGAAAAGATGATGAAGAATTACCCTTAGTTGTTTGACTAAATTATGGCGAGATTCTGGGGACAAAATCTTTATAATGGGGGAAGAATGTAACAACCGAGAAAATTGGGTCAATTGTAAAATAATTTTATTTAAATAAATAATGAATAAAAGTATAATATATGTTATTTATAACGAGTAAGTAATATGAAGTTTATTTTATAACCTAAAAGTGGAATAATCTCGTAGTATTCTGGCTACATGATAGAATTAAGGTGTTCGAATTTTCAAGATGAAAATAAAAGCTTTTCGAGAAATTCTCCGAAAAATACTATTCATACATTTCTGCTTGGGAATTATTTTTGAACTTCCGAGAAATACATAATGATAGAATGATAAGGAAAGATGAATTTTATAATAATAATTCAGTTATGACAAACACAATTTTTTGCATGTGTACTAAATTCGAGAATGTTAAGGAAAATGAAGATTTGAATAAATGTCAAACGTATAATAAGAAAGTTATTATACGATGTAATGAATACGAGTATGATACAAAGTATTGTACAAGTATATACGAAAGATGACATAACATATATAATGAATGATTATACGAACTAGTATATGAGGAGAATACGAGAATTATACGTTAAAAGCTTTAGCCATTTGTAATGGACTAATAGGATTTGCTCATGTATTTGGCAAGCCCAAGTGAATTAATGTTAAGGCCCAAAGCTAAGTAACGCAAGCCCAACGTTAGGCCCAAAGTTAATAAAACCTAAGCCCGAACCAAGAACCGGACCCGTAGATTGAACCGATGGGTCACCGGGTGAGAAAAACCAACGGGGCAACCCATGTGGGCCCCCCATGATGAGTTATGGCTGGCAAAATAAGGAGGTGGGATAGCTTCCTTTGGAAGTTTGGTTGTGGAGGTGGGAATAGTAAGGAGGTGGGGCCAATGGACCATTTTTCTCTCACTTTACCAAGTTTATAAATAGGAAGCTTGATTAGTCAGTTGTAGCTTGTTCAAAATTCACCAACACTTAGAACAATTACATCGAGAGAAAAGTGAGAGCTAGTCTTTTCTAATCCAAGAAGAAGAAGAAAGAAAGCTTGAATATCAAAAGGTAATGAATCTTTAGACCATTATTCTCCATTTCTTCAATTGTAGTCTTGATACAGAAGTGAATATTGGTGGAGCATGTATCATAAGGAGTAACAAGGATGGCTATTCGTGGACTTAAACATTAATAAACCATGTTATAAGTAGAATCATAATCATAGAATTATGAACTAATGAAGAACACATGAAAATTTATCATATGCTGTTGATGGATAAGTTTAAAACCATCGTGTATAGGATTAGATGATATATGTTTAGTTAGGATGATAGATGTATGGATAATGGAATGAATCCATTTTGAACGGAGTAAAAATCTCAAGTAATGAAGTTATGGCGAAATTTACGAGATTAGACGATAATCGTCGAAATTGTGAAATTCTCAGAATGAAAGTCAAAAGTCGTCGTTTAACGCGGAAACCTTAGTTTTCGATGGCGTATAGTAAAACTTTGCATTCAAGAGTTGCGGACTTAAGAATGGTTGAATTCTGACTTAAGATGAAGAAACGAGTTATGAACGTTCACGAACGTTTAACGAACACGTAATAAAGAACTTAAACTGTGAATTCAGTGTTAACGGATTCGAAAACATAAGTTGTCCTAATGAAATCATAGTATATGAGATATGTGAATATTATAGCCCAACTCCGAATATTATATTCAGGCTCAATCGAGGCATAACTCGATAATATATATATATATATATATATATATATATATATATATATATATATATATATATATAGAGAGAGAGAGAGAGAGAGAGAGAATTGATCAGGTCCGGACCTCCGGGATGGGAGAAAATTCGGACCTTTTTTTTTTTTTTAAACAACTAAAGAAAAAAAATAAAAATTATGGAACTTGAATTTTTACATAATACAGTGTTTTGGGTGTGATTTAGATACATACAACAAAATATTTCTGTACATACATGTTTTGTTGTATGTATCCAAATCACACCCAAAACACTGTATTATGTAAAAATTCAAGTTCCATAATTTTTTTAATTTTTTTAGTTGTTTTAAAAAAAAAAGAAAAAAAAAAGGTCCGAGTTTTGTTATGGTCCGGAAGTTCGGACCTGATCCGGACTCTCTCTCTCTCTCTCTCTCTCTCTCTCTCTATATATATATATATATATATATATATATATATATATATATAAGCAATAAAAGCCACGGATCGAAGATCCGGGCATACGCACACAACATGTCTCTTACCGTGAATAATTGTCTGTGAATGAAAGTGGAGAAAGGCTTTAAGAAATCTGAGATGTCTTACAGTGGGCTGCCAAGAAGACTTCAGATAGCTTTAAGTGAATGAATACTCGATTTCCACCGATAAAATATAGGAAAACACAAGCTTACAGGTGTTTGAAAAGAGAAAGCACGCAGTTTAAGGTGTGTGCAGAGCAAAATGGACAGGGCTTCCTTTCCTTTTCTCCCTTCAAAATGGCCACCTCAAGCCCTCTATTTATAGAGGGGGGAGCCGCAGGTGTACCTACGGCAGCCACAGATGTACCTGCGGCTACTCGGAGTGCCCCGGGCTCCGTGGGCCTCACCATCTCGAAATACGTGCACGCATGTAACGTGTTTATCCGCTTGAACCTTTATAACTTTCAATTTGGGCATCCGATTAAGGCATATAATACCTTTCCAGAATGTTTTTGTCGAAAACTACACAATGACATGGGATAAGAGGTTGTACGAAGCCTGGAAGATGGGTCCATCACCAGATCTTCAAGTCTTCAAATTCTATTCGGTGTGCTGTCTTGTGCAGTAGTCACTCGGGATTTGAGCTATGGTTCATGTGGGACACTTCTATGTAGAATGTGGTGTAAAATAATGCTGAGACGGCGTGCATGTGCAATCGAGGTGGCAAAATGACCATTTTGCCCCTCACCAGGGTTATCTCTGGTTCTGGGCTGATTTAGCAGTCGTTGCTTAGGGTTATCTTTGAGATTGGACTGCTGTAGGTACTAAATGTCCTCAGGGTTGTCTCTGAGGTGTGCCTGACCTCTCGGGGTTATCTCCGGGGTTGATATTAAGTGCCTCGGGGTTATCTCCGTGGTTGAAGCTGACTTTTGGGGATAAAAATGGACTTTTATGGGGTTATCTTCGGAACTACAACTGCATTTCTCGGGGTTATCTCTGAGTTTGGAACTGAAACTCCTGGGGTTGTCTCCGGGACTAAAACTGAATATCTCGAGGTTGACTCCGAGATGGAAAACTGAGTGTCCCAAGGTTGTCTCTGGGATTGAGCTGATTTGACTTCCAGGGTTATCTCCGGAAGACGATTTTGCCCTCCTGCAAGGTTAGTAATAGGAATGCAAAATTTTGAGTGTCTAAAATTATTATTATTATTATTATTATTATTATTATTATTATTATTATTATTATTATTATTATTATTATTATTATTTATTCGTTAAGGAGTTTAGGAATTAATTAATAAAAGTACTTTCATTAATTTTGAGCTTGACCATTTCTGAATCCAGGAAGATGGGTCCATGACCAGAATAACATCTTACAGTATTTGAGGGTAGTCCGTGGATCTGTCTTATGTAGTTTACGACTCGGGATTGTTGTGGTGGCTCTTTATGACCCTATCCTCAATCGGACAATTGTTGCTCTGTGTTATGTCAGCAAAATTACATCTCTGCCCCTTCCAGGGTAATTTTCGGGGTGGAGTTGATGTTGTTGTCCCACGGGGTTGTCTACGGAAGGTGAAGTTATTGTTATAGTCCCACGGGGTTGTCCTCATGTAATAACCCGATATTTTTTATATAATTAAATAAGAAATTTTGCGTATAATTTTTTTTTTATTTTAAAGGTAGGATTATGTACAAGGTAAAGTATATGTATATAGGTGATAAATAAAAATTTATTTACTACATGAATAATTAAAAATAAATTTATTTTGAATTATTGATCATTATATTCTAATAACAAATTAAATCAATTAATTTCTATAAAAATATGATTATAATATTATTTAAATAAAATATGAAATGATTACAGAATTATTATAATAATTATTTTGTTATAAGAATTTATTTCAGATTAATTAAGTTAATTATTATAACTTAATTAATAATGGTATGTGTATGAAAGATAAATCAGATATAGAATCCAAACCCTAATTCTGGATTTGGAATAAGGAAAGAGAATATTAATATAATATTAATTATATTTCAGTGCTATAAATATGTACTGTATGTGTAGACCGATAATGGTTGGTCAATTATGTTGTATCATGACCAAACATTAGCATTAAGTTGTTTAACCCTATTTTAAAACTCAAATGGGAGATTCAAGACTGTGTAGTAATTGTGTTATATGATTTATGTTGCGTATTATAGAATTTAATGTTAATTAGAGAAACTCTATTTAATATTTGAAAACCCTAATTGTTAGAAACCCTAATTTCTAAATTAGGAACCCTAATTGCTAAATTAAAACCCTAATCTTTAAATTATAAAGTTTAATGCTAATTAGTGGACCTTAAAACCTAATTTTCAAGTCTAATGTAACTAGAAAATTTAATCTATTTAAGAAACCCTAATTTTTATTTTTAGAAACTAAAATTTTATTTTTAAACCTAATTTTAAAATCCTAGAAAAATTATATTTTTGCAAACCCTAAGGGTTGGGGCAAATGACAAAATGGCCATTAAATTCACAAGCCAAATGATATAACTACCCCTCCTGAATTATTGTATGTAACTTGTAGATCTTGACCTATGTGGAGTTGTTGGCCAACCCTGAACTAGCATGTGACTGAAAAATACATACATATCAGCCACAAATCATCAGCCAAGTTCATTTCATAAGTCTATAAATAGAATTAGAGAGAGAAAGTGTACATTCATGCTCATTTGTTCACAATACACATCCAAGACTCTCTCTCTAAAGCCCACGAATTCTCTTAGCATTCCAGTCCCCAAATTAAGCCCCATTACCTCCACTAACAAATCAGGAACCTTGAATCAAGATTTGTTCATAGAAAGGTATAAACCTAAACATAAAAATCTAATCCTTGATCCTTTGTTAAATGTTATGATTTTGTGTTTAAACATGTTGTTTGTAGTCTATATATGTGATCTGGTTGATAGATGTTAGATTCATAGCATCTATAGGCTCGAATTTGATGTTTTTCAAAATCTGGAATTTTTTTGTTGTTGTTTGACAATGAATGTCAGACCCCATAGATCTCAGTCTATTTTTTTTTTGATGTTTTAAATGTTTAAACTTGTAGTAGGTCATGTAGGCTTTGGTCTGGAACTTGTAACAAGTCCAGATCATGCACATATTTCATTTTATTGACGGTCAAAGTCGGTTGACCAACCATGACCAAGTGAATCTGGGCAGCCAAGAACTTGCCCAAAAACGCCTGACAACAATTTCATTGGCTCGGATCTTACAGTGGGTTGATGATCTGTATTTGTCTTTGCATCTAAGTTGTAATATGTTGTTTAGACTACATGCTAATGCCTTAAGATCACCTAAATGATAAAGAGGTTGGACTTAGTGGCCGGTCAAACTAGCCTAGTCGAGCACGTTTTCTGTTTTCTGGGTAACCTAGAAAACATATGAACGTGTCGTCTGCCATGGTTTGACCAGATCATATCTGCTTGATGTGTTGTTGTTATATGTGTTTTATATAATAGATCTGTACCCCTACATGTCAGCTACACACTGCAACTCTTAGATCACAAAAATATTACACGAACAACAAGTTGTGGAAGCCCAAATTTGACCAGTCGAACTGTTCTTCATTTCAGGGTAACCCGAAAAATGAAGAGCAGCTCTGACAGTCACTTTGAAGGCTTAGATCTCGTTGGTGTTATGATGTTTGGCCAAGTTTGTTGTTGGATCATGTAGTCTTACATTAGTACTACAAGATCTGATTAATAGGTTGCCTAGAAATATCTTGATCTGATCATTGCACTTGGTCAAAGTAGTACCCGTGGTTACTGACTTTGAAGATCTGGGTTCCTCAAGAACACTTTGGGCGACGGTTTCTGTCTCTAAAGGCTATAGAGACAAATTTAATAATTTTAATTAATTAAATTTCTAAAAAACATTTATAAATAGAAATTAATTTCTAAAAATTTCAAAAATATTTTTAAAAATAATTTTAAGTTATAAAATTAACTTTTAATAATTTTGAATATTTTCCATAAATATTAGTATTTATTTACATATTATTGATATTTAATTTATTTAATAAATGCATTAAATAAATTAATTAAAAATGATTTTATTATATTAATAATCATTTTAAATGATAATAAGGTATTTAAAAATATTTTAAGTTATAAAATATAATTTTTAATATTTTAATGTAAATTTCATTATTTATTTAATATTAATGATATTTAGATTTATTTAAAAATTATAATAAAATAAATTAATTAAAAGAGATTTTAATATTATAAAAATCATATTAAATAAAAAGAAAGTGTTTAAAAATATTTTAAGTTATAAAATATAACTTTTAATAATTAAAGGTAAATTTTTATTAATAATTTAATATTAATGATACTAAATTTATTTAATAAATATATTAAATAAATAGTTTAAAAATGATTTTATTGAATTAAAAATTATTTAAAAAGGATATAAATGTTTTAAAAATATTTTAAGTTATAATTAATGAATTTTAATATTTTGATAAATAATTCATTAATATTTAAATATTAATGGTAATTATTTAAAAATAATTTTAATTGTTTTAAAAATCATTTAAGGGTAATATTAACACTCTAAAAATATTTTAAGTTATTATAAATAACTTTAATATTTTGGCAATAGTTTCATTAATATTTTAATATTAATTAAATCTTAATGATAATAGAATTATTTAATATTTAAATCATTTAAAAATGATTCTAGTGTTTGAAAAATTATGATAAATTATAATAATTATTTAAAAATTATTATAAGTCATTTAAAAATAATATGACTGATATTTACATCTATTGAACTACAGAATAGAGTTTTAGACTCGATAATTACCCGATAAAGCCGTTAGTACACCGAAATATTTCAAAAATTAATCTGGACTTAGTTAGTTTAACTAGATACGTGTTTGTTTATTATCGAATGACTGTTAAACATATGTGACAATGTGATTAGGTTATGTACTAACTACAAATAGCAGTACTATGTGTTATGATATGTATTTCTAATTGATAGAATGATCTTATTAATAATAGGTCTCGATATAAAAGATAAAACTAAATTGCGTAACTGTAAGCAGCAGACCAGGCAAATATCTTAACTTTGTATTTACTTTATGCAATGGACATGTGTAAGCTAGTATCTAAATTATTCTTTTTCCAATGTTCAAATATCTTAACCTTGTATATACTTATGCAATGATTCTGTATAAGTAAGTTATTAAATTATAATCTATTGTACAAATTCTTTAATTCTGTTATTATAGATCAAGATATATATTATGTTCGTTAATTTCTAAGTATGGTTATACAAGTGTCCTCACTTGGATAACTATTGTATTTAATCACATGTTGATGCATATTTATTGGTTTCCAGTATGTACTCTTAATCGAACATCGTATAAGCTATTTGTATCAGCTAGACATAGATTTAAAATTATCGTTGAACATGATAAAACTTCATTGATATCCAATCGAATTGTTTTGGTTCGGATTCAGACTAAGTATGAACAACCCGAATATAGAAAACTTTTATGCGCCTAAGGCGGATATGCTGGACGAAAATATCGTTCGAACATGTAGTATTGATCAATATAGGGCATAATGGGCTGATCAACCCCGTGTCTGTAAGTTATGACGGTTTGAAGATGAAGTTCTGTTTAACCTTTTTGAAAATTGAAAACAAAGTTCATAGTCTGTCGACTGCTCACCATTTATAGTTAATACGTAGTTTCAATAATTTGATATAGAATTGATATGTTGTTATTATTGGTTCAGCTTACTTCACAACTGTAATGCCCCGAAATTTGGTCTATCTTCACACCCGAATTTCGTACGTCACGAGTGCATCATTCCTCCAACATACATCATTATATACCGAAATATAACAATATACACTCTCAAATCCCAGGTTATGGAAACATTATAATCTCTTTTATTACAAATAATGATAAATACATTATTCATTTTATCTTACAAGAGTGACTTTTATCTATCACCAAGGATACATAACAGTTCATTAAACTAGTCTATTGTTCAGTTTCATCTTTTTACATTACAAGTCTTCACTTGATCTTCTCGCTCATTCACATTATGAATGGCACTTCATCTGAATACCGTCAGCTTGATCTTTACGGATCCTTAAGTTCTTCTAACCTCGGTCGCTGAAAATGTTTTTCATTTAAAAGCAAGTATGAGCATTCAATTACCCAACAAGTTATAACAGTTGAACAAACAACTTTCAGAATTCAAACATTTCTTTAAAACTTCGATAACCGAACAAAGGTTATGAAGCAGCTTGAATAATAGGAATAGTCTCGATTCCTATCATTTTAAAACAATATTCACTTTCACTTTGAAATACTTTCATTCTTCTACATTTTTCATACACATCCTGTCTGGCTAGAATCATTAGCACAGACTTAACAATAACGTCTCATGTATAAACAGAACATACTTGTATTGAACAACTCAATCATAGAACAGTACATATCATAGAAACACTGAAGTGTTTAAATTGTGGCTCAAGGCCTCATACATTCTACCACCTTGTACAAATATCACACATTCACACATAGACATAACTTCTCAAGTTCAACATCTGAGAAGTTTAAGAAACTAGCATTCATTTAGAATATGAATGAAGTTAGGAAACTTGCCTTACGCCCAGCTACAACTTACGCTAAACTACTCATCTAATTCCTATGTAACATATAAGGAGAAAATATAAACATCAATTAGTCATATATTGAACTTACACATTGGTTTACTTTACTTTACTTCTTAGGGTCCACGTTCTTGCAATATAAGTTTACGCGACTAACTTCCTTTACCATTTTACGGCTTCATGACATACGGAGATGTCTTACTCAATACGTTCATCATCTTTGATGATTTATATTCTTATCTTCTTCTTATAACTTCTTTAGGACTCAGCACATATCGCTTCTCTGCTAGTAGTCCATATGGTACTCTAAGTGGTTTCCTACAAATAACCAACAAACAAGTTCCTTTCTCATCTACACTGCCATCACAGTGAGTTAGATCGGTTGCCAGTTTTGTATATACCTTCGCTTTCTGAAGGAATTGTTTAGCCCAACTCCCATATGTCAACCATCAAAGGTTACGATTGTACCACTACCTAAACTTATCTTAACTTATCCAAACCATTAACCTTAATGTTCGTTAAATCAATTTCTTATTCTTTACAACTTTCTGGCAACTAAATGCCATACCTCATGATTCATTCCTTATCCGACTCACATTCGGCTTTCATTAATCTTATTACCGTTCACTATAGCTTTCTTGATAATTCATATCTTATTTAATACTTTCGTTATACCTTACATGAACCCCATGTTTATTACTCGTTCTTAGTGTCGAAGCCATACCGATCGTTGTATGCTAAGACCGATCATCCATCGTAATAACATTACGTTCACAGCGTCTATACGCTTCACACTTATCTCTCATTATCATGACATAACATCAAAATGTTATTCATTACCCTCATCGCTCAACGTCTAAGGAATCATAATAATATCAATCCCTTACGTTCGTTCATCGCGGCTACGGTCCCCGGACATCGGTTACGTAACCCGCATTTATATTCTTTGTCTTTTAATCTTTTTGAATCTTTCCGTTCAACCTTTACTACAGGTTTAATTCACTTGATTAAGTGTTACATTAATTGGACATTATGTTCTTTATCGTCCCTTACGTTTCCCCCAAGAGTTGAGCAATTAAAAGCTCATCTCTGACTTTTTCTCTACACTGTGCTACGGCACCACTCTCTCCTTTAACTCTCGTGCGCGGTGCGAGTTAGCAGTACCTGGCTCCCCGGTCTGGCGCTGCAGCAGCACATAACAAGGTAGGGCTGGCGCCGCGGCGCTAAGCCTTAACCCTAGAAAATTTCTCTTAGTGTTAAATCCAATTTGAGACGCTTACTTCCCGATCTCATAACTTCTTCGTTATAACTCGGAACGAGGTCGTTCCAAAGCCATTCTCTTCCTTATCTTATGTACTTCAATACCCCTCAGATAGAACTTCGTTTAGAATCCATTAACGTGCCATTCGATTGGCTTGATCTTCACCCTATGTTCATTTTTTACGCTTTTAGTGTTCTTCGCTCGTTTATCCGTAATTCGGTCATCCAAACTCGAAACTCGTTCGTTCTTGAGTCCACGACTCACGTTTTCTATGTTCTCTTACTTCCTTATAAAACCCTATATGTTCGGGTTAATTTACTAACTTTCTAATTCTCGTTTGTCTTTTATGAAATTTTCGCCATAACTTTGTTATAGTTAAGTTTTAATCCGTTCTTCATGAACGTTTCTACCGTTCCTAACCAATCAATAAGCAACTAACTTATACACGATGGGTTTAAACTTGTCCATCAACAACAATTATCCTACGATGGTTTTAAATTTATCCATCAACAACGTTCCTCGTGTTCTTCGCGTGTTCTTCATTTGTTCTTCATTTTAATCGATATTTTGGATTACGATTTCACTTTTTATTAGAATTTAATGTTATAAAATACCATTCCTTACTTATTTCACCTACTTATTCATATAATCCACTCGGATCGTTCTAATTCATTACGAATCTTATACTTCCTTAAGAAATTTACAAACTAAACTTTAAATTCTTATTTCTTATTTTCTGAATGATTTCAACCATATGAAATCATTCCTAACATTATTTACTTCTTATTCTTATTAAGTTATGTTATTAACATATATGACTTAAAGAGAAATTAAATTCGACTAGATTTTAGGTTACCTCTCTTCTTTATTTTTCTTCCACTGTACAAAGCTGGCGATTCGCAAGCTTTTCTATTTCACGATCACTTTCGATCCGATCATTCATGCTCATGCTCATGCTCTTCCTTCTCCCTCTTCCTCCGAGCTCTCTCTCTCTCTCTCTCTAAGATGTAGGATTTTCAAAATCCCATCAAATGAACATAAGGCTTCCTATTTATAGAAAATCCAAAGCCAGGGCAATTTGGTCATTTCGCCCCCCTTAACGACCTTACTATTCCTATGCTTAGCCACCAAGTTTACTTAGCCACCAAGTTTACTTAGCCATTAAGTCTTCTTAGCCCTTAAGTCTTCTTAGCCATTAAGTCTTCTTAGCCCTTACTTAACTTATCCTTTACTTAGTCATTAAGACAAATCATATTCTACGCATTCTCATTCTCGTATTCTCTTCGTATATAGCTCATACGATATTCGTATTATACGTCATAATAATCTTCATACTATACTCGTATAATAACTAGTATTACATTCGTATTTCTCACGCATAATAACCCTAATAATTATACGTACTCATAAAATTCTCGGAAATTACTTTTCCTAACCCTTAGGTTTTACGTCCGCAAGCGAAAACTTCATTTTTGCCATAACTGAAATATTAATGAATATTCCATCACGTCTCAAAATTATACGTAATCATTAACTTCTCGGAATTTCAAAATAAATCTCTGAGCAGAAATGGATGAATAGTGCCTATTTCGTCTTTTTCCCCAAAAATATTTTTGTTCCCGAAAATTTTTTATTTTCGTCTTGAAAATTCTTATTCGTTCAATCTAGCTCGCAGCCAGAATACTCCTGACTTATAATCATCCTAGGTTCTGGAATGATTAATAAACACATAGCACATAATGGTATTAATAAAAAAAATTAGTTTTATTAATAACTAATTCTTTAAACCTAATTTCTGGACAATCTGGATTCTCCGGGTTGTTACAACAACTGTTGATTCGTTGTTGAAGTGTCGTTCAAAGAAAATATTTAATCATTTCAGCTAATATTTATTGTTGTTATTACTTGCTGGGCAATCACATGCTCATTCTTGCTTTAAATTTAAATGTTTTTAGCTAAGCATGATCAACCTGAAGGTTCAGGCAAGAACAAGGGAAAAGGAAAGCAATCAGAATAATCTTATGGTATCTTATGTAATAGTTAGAATTTATTAAGACAATGATATTTATTAATTATCATGTACTGAATGTTTAAAGGTCGCATACCTGGGATTAGACTCTGATATATGTAAATTAAGTTTGGTATTTATATTATTGTTATTATTTCGCTCAAAGAAATGGTATCGTGAAGCATCGAGTTCGGGTTTCAAGTACCTGAATTAGGGGGCGTCACATGTTGGTATCAGAGCTTTAGGTTTAAAAACCTTAGGTGGGATAGACCTTAGGATATAACCTTAAAATAGAGAGAAACATTGAAAATATAAATAACTCATATAGAGTTTAAAAGGATATGAATTGGATAAATTCATCGTCAACCAAAATAAAGGATAACTTATATAAAACTATTATTTGATGTGTATATATACTATATGCTAATTAAGATAATTTATGTGTGTAGATGTCAGGTGGAAAAGGATTATGATACCCTCAGATCGTAAAGAAGGAGAAAATTTCCATGATCGAGCTAATATCAAAGCCAATAGCTGAAACAGATCAAGAAATAATAGAACTGACAGATAGTGATTCGGACAATAAAGTTGGAGCTGACCAGGCCTCAATGGAAGTGCAGAATCTGAGGAACAAGGTTTCTTCTTTGGAAAAGCTATGGGAAATAGAAAAGCTACTAAATAGTCAATTGCGAAAAGCGTTAATAGAAACAATGGAAGAACAAGATAAGCTTAAAATCTAAATTGATCAGATGGGAGCCAAAAGTAACAAATCGTGTGCAGCTCCGAGCAAGAAGGGGAAAAGAGAGATGGAAGACTGTGACTTAGGAAATCCTAATAACAACCAAGGGAACTCTAGCAAAGTAGAAATGTGTACAAACTGTAGCAATAAACATGAAGGTTTATGCAGAAAAGGGAAAATGTTTTTTACAATTGCGGACATGAGGGACATATCTCTCCTCATTATCCCAATCCAAAGCAAGGTGTCTATTTTATTTGTGGGATAGAAGGTCATCAGGCGAAAGGTTGTCCAAGATCAAGAAAAAGGCGTAGTGAATAAGTAGTATAAGTACTGTTTAAATATATGTGTGTTCTATGATAAGTATGTTTGTGTAATGTAATATTCTCAAACTTTTATACACGTTATAATAGTAAATCCCGACTTTTGTTATCACAAAGGGATAGCAGTATGTGTTATGTTATGTAAAGTACTATGACTTAGTTGAATGAATATAAATCTATGTTTGAGTAATGAAACAAGTTTAATATATTAAACTTATTCGATAAGGTTTAGAATGTAAGTTAATAAAGTATATATTATATTTTATTTAATCAGATAATGCCGCCACGATGTCAAACTCGAAATCAAAGGGCAGAAGAATCTGTCAACAATGCTGGAGGACAACAACTAGACCTGATGCAAAACTTTGCAAACATGGTAGCTCAGGCTATGCAACAGGGAATGCCAGCCGCAGGGAACCAGCTAGACAATCACTTGGCAAACTTCAAAGATTTTAAGGCTATAGAACCACCAGAATTTAGAGGGACAACTGGCCCTATAGAAGCCTAACTTGGGTTAAGGAGATAGAAAAGGCATTTGTGATTGCTAGGGTAGCTGAGGGGTAAAAGATAGCTTTTGCCACTTATATGATGAAAAGGGAGGCTAATTTTTGGTGGAAGCAAATCAAGTGAGGACTGAAGAAGGTGTGGTAACTTGGGCTAGGTTTAAGACAGTGTTCTTCGAGAACTATTTCTCGTCTAGTATGCAGGCTAGAATGGAGGTAAAATTTTTAGAGTTAAAGCAGGACAACATGATAGTTATGGAGTATGCTGCAAAGTTTAACGAATTAGCTAGGTTTGCTCCACACCAAATGGATATGGAGGCTAGGAAGGCAAGAAGGTTCGAGCTGGAATTTAAACTCGGATTCTACAACAAGGTGGCGGTGTTATAGATCTCTACATTTGCAGCACTTTTGGAAAAAGGCTATAATAGTCCAGGAGGGAAGTGAGGCCATGAGCCTCTACAACTAGAAAAAAAGGAGCAAAGGCAAAGTCGAGGGAGCTATGAAGGTGGAAACTAATAGTGGGAGTAGGAGTGGAAATGGAAAGAGGAAGGGGAACAATTTTGGAAATATCCAGGTGAAGCAGGAAGGTGTGAAGAAGCAGGTGGTTTAATGTAGAAACTATGGAAAGAATCACTCATGTGAGTGTCTGAAAGGAAAGTTTGTATGCTACAAGTGTGGGCAGGTGGGACATATCTCTCCCAACTGCCCCAATCCTAGAATGAACAGTGGGTGTTTTCTGTGTGGGTCAACGGAGCATAAGGTTAAGGACTGCCCGAAAAGGAGAATGGAAGCAGGTAGTATGACTACGGGGAAAGGCAGCGGGACTCTGGCGATCACAGGACCAACTTCAACCAATAAACCAACAAAATCAACCGCAAGAGTCTTCAACATGACTGTCCAGGATACTGTGGCAGCTGGTGATGGAACTCCAGGTATTATTCGTATAACTTTTATTTTCTTATACATGATTTTCATATATATAGTAAATTATTTTATAAACAAGTTTTGAAGGAGGAATTTGAGTTCTTTTAGAAATCAAACATCTGTTTAATCAGATAGGCAAACTTTATGTTGAATAGTTAAAGATCAGTCCGATCGAATCTGATCGAGATCTCCTTGAAATGAAAGTGTATGCTATTTACCCTAGTGTGTATAAGTTTTGAAACGGTGATTCTGGGGACGAAATCTTTATAAGGGAGGGTGAATGTAATAATCCGATATTTTTTATATAATTAAATAAGAAATTTTGCGTATAAATTTTTATTTATTTTAAAGGTAGGATTATGTACAAGGTAAAGTATATGTACACAGGTGATAAATAAAAATTTATTTATTACATGAATAATTAAAAATAAATTTATTTTAAATTATTAATCATTATATTCTAATAACAAATTAATTTGGTAGTAATAATATTTTTATTAATTAATTTCTATAAAAATATGATTATTATATTATTTAAATAATATATGAAATGATTATAGAATTATTATAATATTTATTTTGTTATATGAATTTATTTCAGATTAACTAAGTTAATTATCATAACTTAATTAATAATGGTATGTATATGAAAGATAAATCAGATATGAAATTCAAACCCTAATTCTGGATTTGGAATAAGGAAAGAGAATATTAATATAACATTAATTATATTTCAATACTATAAATATGTATTGTATGTGTAGACCGATAATGTTTGGTCAATTATGTTGTATCATGACCAAACATTAACATTAAGTTGTTTAACCCTATTAAGTTGTTTATATGATTTATGTTACGTATTATAGAATTTAATGTTAATTAAAGAAACACTAATTAATATTTGGAAACCATAATTGTTAGAAACCCTAATTTCTAAATTAGGAACCCTAATTGCTAAATTAAAACCCTAATCGTTAAATTATAAAGTTTAATGCTAATTAGTGGACCTTAAAACCTAATTTTCAAGTTTAATGTAATTAGGAAACTTAATCTATTTAAGAAACCCTAATTTTCATTTTTAGAAACTAAAATTTCATTTTTAAACCTAATTTCAAAATCCTAAAAAAATTATATTTTTGCAAACCCTTAGGGTTGGGAAAAATGACAAAATGGCCATTAAATTCACAAGCCAAATGACATAACTACCCCTCTTACATTGTTGTATGTAACTTGTAGATCTTGACCTATGTGGAGTTGTTGGCCAACCCTAGACTAGCATGTGACTGAAAAATAGATACATATCAGCCACAAATCATCAGCCAAGTTCATTTCATAAGTCTATAAATAGAATTGGAGAGAGAAAGTGTACATTCATGCTCATTTGTTCACAATACACATCCAAGACTCTCTCTCTCTCTCTCTAAAGCCCATGAATTCTCTTAGCATTTCGTAAGACCCTAACTTATTATAAATGAAATTGAATTTTCTCTATTTATTATTTTGAAATAGTAAGGGTTGAATTGATTAATGTGGTTAGTTATGGGTAAAATGCGCAAATATTTCAAATAAGCAAGTGGTTATAAAATATTCATTGTTGTCGGGGAATATTCGTTTGGTTGGGGAATATTCTTACTGTCGGGGAATATTCGTACGACGGCGCAGCCTTGTGTGGGCCCCATATCGAAAAGTGATTGGATGAAGAAAACGACAAGTATAAATAACGGCGTAGTTGTTACCGTTAACACTGTTGGAATACCCAGTGGTTAAAATTCATTAATACACGTTGTTGCACAGTAGCACATGGTATTGCACCAATTATTGATTCTTACATACGAAGGCACTACTCAATAATTGTTACAGTAATTACTGTTTAATATTTTATTTTATTTATTCAATAATTGCTACGCTGATATTTTATATTATTGTTGTTTCAATAATTGTCACTATATAGTATTTTCCATTATCAGATCAATAGTTCATATTATTTGATTAATATTATTATATAGCATTATTGGCAATGTCTAGAAAGTTCTGACTAAGGAGAGGTTTGGTCATCTAATTGCGCGCTAGTAAGGAGAAATCCTTATTGGAAAGCCCCTCTTTCCTGGGAACGGCTTGGTTGTTAGTATTGTGATTCTGTAATATTATTTGTGAATAATTAATTATTGATTTATATGATAAGGAAAATATTCATTTTATGTGGATATAGATGGAGAAAATTGTTAATGTGACAATTGTTGAAAACTGATATTTTATCTTTTATGATAAAATAATTTATTTAAATATATTATTATATTATAATAATATAATAATAGTGATATTTTACAGTGAATGTGTGATATATGAATAAACGAGGAGGAAGAGTATTTTTGTTACAAAAAATGCTTAAAACATGTTAAACATGTTTATGGACCCCATTTCTTGACTGAAATTTGATTATAGCCTGTAAAATTATCTGTATGTGGATTTCGGTCAATTTCTGTTTAGAATTTGGAAAAACTTAAACTTATAAAGTTGTAAAAAATTGAATTTCCTATAGAATGTGTCGACGTCGGGATTTTTAATTGTCCCTTTCCGTTACTTGTTCTTTGGTGTTCTCATTTTAGGTGAGATTTATTTGAAAAAACAAGTGAAAAAGGTCCGACATGTATAATGCCGATGATGGACTGTTAAGATTTGCCAATTGGTTTTTTAAATGGTTGTACCAACACAACCGAGAAAAGGTTTGCACATTGACCCAGTGATGTGACACTGCTAAACAGGTCGGTGAAACCGAGATTCATTAGGGTCCGGGGACTTGGTTATGCGGAGGGAAGGTGTTAGGCACCCCCCGACATCCGTGTTACCACGGTGACCGCCTCTTTTCAAGAAACTGTTATCTGAATGTGTGTGTGTGTGGGTCAATGTGCTGTTATTTGGAAGTAGTGCGAGGCCTCGTTCGAACCTATATACACATGGTTTGAATTTATGTAAAAATTCAATTTTAGCAAGATATGACAGTGATGTTTTATAAAAGAGGTTTTTCAAACCCTGATGCTCAATAGTAATTGAGACCTTTTACACTCCCATTTTATTCTGTATTTGGCTGGATTGATTTTATTTGACAGATGCGAGGCATCCGTACGAAAATAATGTACAAAAAGGTGCTGAATTCCTCGTGGGTATGTAAACTATCTGAGGAAATTCAGACACCGCAGAATAATTTACAAGCTACTTACAACTGAAAATGTCCATCATGGGAACCGAATCTAGATCCAATAGGATAAATCTGTGATCACATGATTCCTAGGCGCACAGAATACTACAATTTATATGAAAGCAGTAAGCAGGTATATATATAAAAGTTGTAAATATATATATACAGACATGATCACCAACCACGAAGTACCTCCATGGGGGATCAAAAATGTAAATAAAGCTGTAAAAGCTATCAACCGCCACGGGGGAAACTCCAGGTGGGACGAAACGTATAGAAAGCTGTAAAAACGGTCAACCACCACGAAGTAAACTCCAGGTGGGACGAAATGTACAGAAAGCTGTAAAAACGGTCAACCACCACGAAGTAAACTTCAGGTGGGACGAAATGTAAATATATATATATATATATATATATATATATATATATATATATATATATATATATATATATAAAAGCATGTAAACGAACCAGATATAAAATCCAGGCTCATCGGACAAAGTCCAACAACAATTAATATATATAAGTATATATATATTAAAGCAGTAAACGCACCGGATATAAAATCTCGGCTCACCGAACAAAGTTCGATAGCAGTTCATATATATAATTATATATATAAGAAAGCCATTAAACGCACCAGACATAAGTCTAGGCTCATCGAACAGAGTTCGACACGCAGTTCATATATATAAGTGTATATATATACAAAAGTAATTAAATGCTCCAGACCGAAGTCTAGGCTCAATCGAGGCATAACTCGATAATGTTAGTTCATATATATAAATATATATGTATATAAAAACTAAAAATAAACGACGGAACGAAGTACGGGCAAAATATGCAACACGACTCTCAACGTGTAGAAGGGTGTGTGCAAAGATGAAGAGAAAAAACTTTAAAGTGTGAAAGAAGGCTTACAGTGGGCTACCAAAGAAGACTTCAATATCTTTAAAGTGGGTAAACACTGGCTTTTGTAGGTACAAAATAAGCTATATGTGAGCTCACAAGTGTTTAAAATGAGAAAGCACTTAGTCTGAGGTGAGTACAAAGCAAATTGGGCAGGGCTTCCTCGCTGTTTTCTCTTATAAAATGGCCACCCAAAGCCCTCTATTTATAGAGGGTGGAGCCGCAGGTGTACCTGCGGCTGAGCCGCAAGTGTACCAGAGGCAACCCGGGTGGGCCTGAGTTTATCGACTCGGGTCGTCTCGAAGTACGTGCACTCAGGCACTGTAATGTCCACTCGGACTTTCAGAAGTGCAATCCGGGCATCTGTTTGAGGTATACAGGACCTATTTCGGACTGCCTTTGTCGAGAGTTGTATGATGGCATGGGATTAGAGTTTGTGCGAAGTCATTGAAGATGGGACGATGCCCTCCGGTCTTCAAGCTTCAACTTCCATCCGTTACCCCACACAATAGTCACTCGGGATTGGTTAGTCATGTGGGACATTGTTGTGTAGCTATGTTGAGGCGATGTGGTGTGACATCGTGTTGGTCAGATGACGATGTTGCCTCTCACTGGTGTTATCGCCGGATTGGGCTGATAAAGCAGACGTTGCTCAGCTTCGCTGAGATTAGACTGCTGTAATTTGTTAAAGGTCCTCATTGTCATCTTTGAGATGTGTCTGTTTTCCCGATGTTATCGCCGGGCTGGTACAGTGGATCTCGTTATGAGCGCCGAGATTGAAGCTGGTTGCATTTGTAACAAGCATTTCTGGGGTTATAGTCGAAATTGCATTCCTTGGGGTTATCACCAAGGTTGGTGGCTATTTCCATGGTTGGGACTGAGATTGGATACCTCGGGGTTATCTCCGAGATTAATCGGTCTTCTCCGGTGTGTGTTCCGGTATTGTAGCTGCATGCCTCGGGGTTATCTCCGAGATTAGAATTGTTACTCCCAGATTGCGATCCGGGGTTGATACTGAACTTCCGGTAGTATCCGGCATGGATATGGATCGTCTTTCAGGGTTCCCTCTTAAAAGACAAATCTGTCTTCCTACAATGTTAGTGACAGGTGTACAAAAAATTTCGAGTGTCTACAGATGTCCCTCTTTATCATACTCATGCATGGCGATGCATGGGTAGGATAAAGAATCCTAGACACTTGAAATGCAACAAGATAAACATGATACTATGGATAGCAACATGATACAAATGTATGACGCATGTGTACGGGGTTGTAGCCCAACACGCTGGGGATGATTGCTGGCTCCCTATTGCTTTAATTGGGGATTGGCAACGATGACCAGATTTGATGTGTTATCTGAATCTGGTAGGATGTTGATGTTGGAGTTATCATCAACTTCCTGGATTATGACTTGATCTGCAGATGTACCTCTTTTGTGTAAGAGATCTCTGGGGATAAAGCTTGATCTGTTTGAGGATGTGTATAACATATTACATCATCTATCTTCTTTGATGACATTAACCTCTCCTGGTTAGTATCGCCAAAATATGCCAAGATTCTGTTGGGTTTATTGCCAACAGAAAATGCTGTCAGGGATGCCTGACCTTCGCTGATGTGTACTTCACCAACATGTGCATCAACGACTAAAAAATCCTGTAGGATATGCTGTTAAGGTTGCTTGACCCACGCTGTCGTGTAGATCATCGGAACATTACGTTGTGACCCCTGCCGGGGATCTGAGCTGTCGGGTGTGAAAACCTCGAATAGCTCCAGAGCTCCGATAGGTTTAAATTGCTATCGGCTATAATAATGTCAAGGCTGCTTAACCTTCATTGATTTGTGTGTCAACGGATGAGCATGCATTGTAACCCCTTGCCGTGACTTTATATTGTAACCCCCGTCGGGGATCCACTGGGGAGTGATGATTATAAACGTACGCAATAAGTGTCAATGGATGAGCATGCGTTGTAACCCCTGCTGGGGATTTCACGTTGTAACCCTCGTTGGGTTTTTCTTGTGTGAAAAGATTAGGTGACAACCTTAAGTTGGTGGCATCGGACCTATGTAAGGTATTGCCGAATGTGGAATGCAAAGACTTGAATCATCGGTATAGTAAACCCCGTGTTTGGTCGAATACCAATGGATGAAAAGAAAGCCACAGTTGGATCCAGAAAAACCAAGGTTTCAGGCTATTCTGCTCAATCGCGTAGCGTTTTTATCCCGGGTTTGGCCTTTTCAGCTTGTAATAACTCCTTTGCAACTCGAATTGGACTGAGCCGGAGTGATGGGACCTGCATGGGAGTGCCGCAGGTGCACCTGCTGTAGCCGCAGATGGGCCTGCGGCCAACCGTGGATGATAAATTCCAGCAGGTTAGTCTCACAAGTCACTTTTAACTTGTTGCGCGAAGGAAAATACGTGAGCCTCTTTTAGATCTGCTGAGTTCGGGCTGTTTTCTGCAAATTCTGTCACTATACGAGTGTTCTACACTATCCTGGTAACATATGCTTGTATTTTCTCTCATTTCTGTCCGTTGGATCTTGAGTTATCGCATGAAATGCATCTAAACACATAAGAGTGATTATGTATGCACAAACGACTAGATAAAAAATATTCAACATAGTAAATGTTAGTATTAAACCATGCTGAACATAATGATGTGAAAAAATTTGACTTTTGAGGCAGTCAAATTGGCCCCTTTTTCTGCTATTTTTTGTCCTATTTGAGGTCCAATGAGCATAAGGTAGCAAGGCAAAATACTTCTGATATTGAGGTTGGCCTGATGCGTGATACTTTTAATTTTTAATGCATATATTACATATATGACTTTGGGGCAAGTGTGCTACTAAATGGCCACCTAGACATGTCTGTATGCATGTGGATAGTCCTATTTTCAGAGAGGACTATGGCAAAATTTTTCCAAATGTAGGCATTGGGTAGTCATGCATTTTAACTCTGCCATATATGTTAAAGTAAATGCATGCATGCATATAGTCATAAAATGCAAAGCTCCAGGTAAGGAAATACCACACCCTTTCTGAGGTGATTTGGAGACTTGTTGTCCAGATACTATGGATCTGGATCAGCCGAGCAGTTTCTATAGGACCACTTCTGGTGTACGGCGGATGACTTCTGAAGTACCTCGTCCCCGTTCTGTCAGACAGCCTCGACGGTTGGTGGAGGCCGTGATACGTCCTGTCCAAGTAGATGTTCCAGACGTTGAGGACGAGGAGGCAGATATTCCGATAGAGGATTCCGCTCCTACTACACATGTCCCTCGCAGAGAGCTTCCGAGCATTCAGATGGTGAACCCAAATTGCTGGGTGATTTGGGCAGACATCCATCGATGTATTTGCATGCTAACGAGGTATGGCGTTAGACTTTGATCTTCCTTCTTTCCTATTGATGAGGATTAAAGGGTTTTGATGTTGATCTGCATTTCATGTAGGTTCCTGGTTTTACACAGCCTCGAGGGAACTGGTTCAGCATTCACTCTATGTATCAGTCGCTTCATCCTGACTATAGAGCGGTAGTGCATGAGTGGGGATTTGGGGCATTTTTCTCCATACTGCCCTGTCGTTGTCCCTAGGGTTATCTCAGGGCATTATCTGAGCGATGGTGTTATCAGACTCAGTCACTCCATCTGCTGGATTGTGAGGTGATGATGACGCCTATGGATTGGCGATTTATCACAGGTATGGAGCTTGGAGGGGAGCCAGTGCCTTGCATGGCAAATATTACCCCTACTGCCGTTAGATCCTTATTAGGAGTTTCGGCAGCGGCACTCAAAGGCAGGACTATCTGTTCAGGTCCTTTGAGCGTATATGCTATGAGCGGGCTATTGAGTGAGCCTATGCCTGATGATGTCAGAATCAGGGATTGCATTCTGCGGCGATTGTTCCTGATGATCATTAAAGGCTGCTTCATAGCAGATAACTCTTCCACGGTATCTTTTGCTTTGATCAGCGCTACACGGGATGTGGACCGTATTGGAGAGTATGATTGCGGCTCCTACACCTTTGCCTATTTCCTCCGGGGCATGCGTATGCGCTCACAGGGTTTGACCGAGGCTTGGCTAGGATTTTACCCATTTCTACTGGTGAGTATTTCTCTTGTCATTTACCATGTATAGGTTAAGAGTGTTAACTGATAGCAGATATTTGTCTTTATGTTGGCAGTTTTGGGCCTATAAGAGGCTTCCATTCTTGCGTCCCGTGAGTGTGTTAGGTTTAGACACCTATCCACAGGACGACGATGTCATCATTCGATTCTACCAGAGGTCCATGTAGCTAAGGGATTCACTCATTTCCGTATGCAGCTGTAGTTGTTGATGGCCGACACCATCACATGGCTTCCCTATTCCGGGGCACACCTGACCGTAGGTTTTGAGGATGGATACCCGACTGGAGTCGAGTATGTGATTTTCACCAGGAGAGTTCCTCTCTTCACAGATGGAGTCTGGGAGCTCTATTTAGGAGAGCGTGCTATTAGGAGCATCACAGGGGAGATTCGTATACCGATCTTGCCTCCTGCCAGGCGTTATTGGCCTGTATCGCAGTCACCCGTCATTGATATCCCATTGTTGGGGGTTGACGGTTTTGCATTATCAGAGGGTCCATGTACTAAGGATACGTTCCATCGGTGGTGGTCCCCTCGCACTATTGGAGCTCAGTCCCGCGCCACACAGTTTATGGGGGATATGGTTCTAGGATCCTTGATGATGACGGATTGGATAGCTTGTGTCTGAGATCCGACTCATATGACCCAGATTGATAGTTTGACCCGGTAGTTGGACCAGGCACATATATTTATTCAGCATTTGGGCAGAGACCCGACAGAGGCGGCTTCATTTGATCCTTCCAGCTCAGGCGCTGGCCCCTCAGGTGACCCATTCAGTTTTGTCAGCGCAGATCCTCCTTTATATAGGCCTGACATCCCTGTTGATAGAGATCCAGTGACTCAGGAGGAATTACATCAGGTGGATAGGATTGGTGATGTGGACATCGACACCATTGTCTTCTTCTGATGTATATTCTCGTTATATCTTTTGATAGGCATCTGTTAGATATTGGGTGGCTGTGCCCCATTCTCGCTATATCTTTTGATTAACCTCTGTCAGTAGTAGGGCGTCTGTGCCCCATATCCCTATATTTGTAGCTATATAGAGATGATGTATTAGATGACGATATATTTAGGAATGTATGCACTATTTTTTTTTCATTCCCTATATCGTATTGCCATCTATTATCTGTTATGCATGTATCATGTTATGCATATGTATGTATGTCTAAAGATATTCGGCATTAACCCCTGGATGATCTTATAACACGACCCGCACAGATGTCTTCTTCGATAGTTAGCTACATAGATCATACCCCATCGTCAATGGTGACATCGGGTATGAGATCGTGGTATAATAGCATGTCACCACCAGACAGGGTGACTGTAGATCATTTATTGCAGCATACCATGACATTATTGATGTTTCAGGTTCCCGCAGAGTTTATGGACGGGATGATAGAGCATTAGCTACCGGATAGGCAGGTATTCTGATTCGGCACCCATGAGTTGACTCCTACTCTGGAGGAGTATGCACGTTTGACGATGCTACCTTTAGACAGACCTTGCATGCATTTGGCTTTGGGAGACATGAGCAGACAATTCATGACCCTCATAGGATTGAGGCCTAAAGTGGTACAGGATGAGTTGACATCTGGCCACGTGATATCCCAGTGTTTTCTGTACGACAGATTTGGCTCGGAGGATAGCTATTCACGACATTCCGGGGATTTCATAGCACCGGAGGCTCATTGGCGCTTGGCTAGAGTTGACGTATTGATGCTATGTGTATTGTCATATGTGTATATGTCGCGGTATATGGATGAGATAGATATAGGCGTTGTCATGGTCGTGAGAGCTCTCAGGGAGGGTCGTACCATTGTACCTATGATTGTAGCAGAGACCTTGCGGTTGGCATCATATTATTGCACGTATCCTACAGGAGTGTTCACAGGGAGTTCAGTCATGCTATATATGTGGTTCATGTCACACTTGAGACCGATTGGCACTTTTAGATGGCATGGGTACTGCTTCACCCATGATGTAGCTATGTCATACTCTTTTCAGCCATCAGAGTGTATAGATGCTCTGTCCTGGTCCACATTCTTGGCAGATATCAGAGATCCATTCAGCATATTGCCGTGTTCGGGGCTTAGCTCACCATACAGCTTCATTAATCATGCTTCAGGCATGGACTATCTCCCTCTGGCTGGTTTGAGGGGAGTGACCACTTATCACCCATTGGTCGTGATGTCGCAGTTCGACCAGTTCCAGGATTTTCATCCTTTTGAGGGGGCGACAGGTCAGCGTTCAGCTTCTCGGTATCTCTCAGCAGAGGACCGATCTCGGGTATACGCCTGCTGGGATCGGCGCGAGATAGCGGCTTTTTCTATCAGTCATCCTGGTTATTCCGCAAAGTATTCCGCGTGAATGGAGACAGAGATTTTATTGGCTGCAACAATATTTGCAGTACCAGATAGCGAGTTATATGATGTAGAGCCCATGGAGGACATTGATACCTACATCGAGGAGGAGCCCACTGCTGGGTTGCTAGCATTTCTTCCGAATTTTTCTAGTACCAGTACTGTTGTGATTCAGCACTCGGCATAGTACTTAGACCAGAGTCTTCATCTGATGACCTTTGAGAGAGATCAGATTCGATCTATGATGTCGACTGCTCTTGATGGGAGGGAGGCTACTCTATTGGAGAGAGACGAGGCCTTGGCTCGTAGGATGCCGCCGTCGTTGAGCTGGATAAGGCTATATCAGCCAGAGATGCAGTGATAGTTGAGCGGGATATCGCCATATCTGCCCGGGATGTAGCCATCACAGATAGTACTGCAGTGAGGTCCCTTACCACTGGCATGATCGCAGAGATGAGCACATATATTGATGATCATGTGGTCACCATGCAGATGGCTACAGATCTGTTAAGTCGTATGGATATTCTCATACAGGAGATCACAACTTTACCTCCATCTTCTGAGAGGGACGCCATGTTGGGCTTGTTAGCTCGCATATACCCTGACTTGTAGATGATCTTGTATTTTTCTGCACAGACTAGCTTAGCCACTTTGTCATGTATAGTTTATATTGTGTATATCAAACAACATTATATATATGACAGGGAAATATATTTTTGATCACTTCCCTTTTAGATATGCCTTGCTGCTTGCTTGATATTTTTCCTGCTGCTTCAGGGCTTATGATGTATTCTGAATTCCTTCTCGGTGGATGGACATTGAGTTGTCTCTGTATAGTTCAGAATGGATCATCGATCTGTATGTATCCCTACCATATCTCGGTGTCTTGGGACTGGTTTTTGTATGGAAATAAGGAGAGGAGTGTGGCTATCCTCTCTAAGATTGACCGCACCACAGATGGTCTCCAGCACTTCTATTCAGAAGAAGCCTAGTTAATTCCATCTCTTATGGATTGGTGTTGCTCTTCGAGGTACAACCGCTGCTTAGATGGTCGCCAAATCTCCTATTTGGGAGGAGTTCAGGTAATTCCATCCCTTTGGTCTTAAGCCAAATGAAATGTAATGGATTGAAGGATGATCCCAGTACCAACTGACAAGGGTTTGTGTTTTGGTAGGGGGTGAGACCGCACCATGAATGGCTGCCTACGTACTCCTATTGAAGAGGAAATCAGGTCTGCGTAGTTCGAACCTGGTGTAAGAGGTTCAACGCTGTATGTGGCAGGAATGGTGTAGGAATGTTTTTGTTGTTTTTGTTTTATTTCGACCGGGCCATATGAAATGGTTGCCTACGTACTCCTATTGAAGAGGAGATCAGGTCGACGTAGTTCGCCCCTCAGGGCGAGATGAAAAGCGTAATCCCATGTGCAGGTCAGAGTGCGGGGGAGGATAGAGTTTAATCCTAGGTTGAGGATAAACTATAGGTGAAAAGTTTGATCCCATGTATGGGTAGCCAAACTGTATACGCAAGAGGTTCAATCCACGGTGGGATGACCTAAGTTGTAGTAACGCAAAGGAAAAAGCCAGGCTGCTGGCTTGAAATGTATGTTTCCCTGAGGGGCAAAGTGTAGCAAAGTTGTTTGTGGTAAAGGTTTAAAGAACCGGAATGACTGGTGACCTGATGGTCTACCACCAGGATGTTTACTTGAGGGTAACTTCAGACATAGTACCGTTTCACGGCGTCTGAGTTGATGAGTTGTGGAAATTCATCGCCGTCCATTTCTTGCAATCTGAGAGCGCCTCCTGTCAATACTTCCTTGACAATAAACGGGCCTTCCCAGTTAGGAGCGAACTTTCCCTTAGACTGATCTTGGTTGTCTAGTATTTTCTTCAAAACCAAGTCATGTTGTCTTAATTGCCGTAGCCAGACTTTTTTATTTTAGGATCGGGCAATCCTTTGCTGATATAACTGACCATGGAAGATAGCCGCGGTTCACCTTTCGTCTATTAGAGACAATTGGTGATACCTATCTTGTACCCATTGGTCTTCATCCAACTGAGCATCTATCACTACTCTGAGGGATTCCATCTCAACTTCTATGGGGAGCACTGCTTCCATCCCACAAGTTAAGGCGTAGGGGGTTGCCCCAATGGAAGTGTGCATTGAGGTTCTGTAGGCTAACAGAGTCAGAGGCAATAGGTCAGGCCAATTTATGTGATTGGCGTACATCTTTTGCATAATCCTCTTGATGTTCTTGTCAGCTGCTTCAACAACACCATTCATCTTCGGACGATAGATGACTGAGTTAAGGTGTTTGATGTGGAATTTACTGCATAATTCCTCCATCATTTTGTTGTTGAGGTTCTTGGCATAGTCGGACACAATCACCTCTGGTTATCCATATCGACAGATAACATTGTTTCTGATGAAAGCAATGATGACTTCTTTAGTAACCCTGGGGAAGGAGGCTGCTTCTACCCACTTGGTGAAGTAGTCGATCATGGTGAAGATAAATCGATGTCCATTACTGGCTTTAGGCTCAATGGGCCCGATAACGTCCATTCCCCACATTGAGAAGGGCCAAGGTGAACTCATATTGTGAAGTTCCCATGGAGGGGCGTGTATAGCATTCCCATGAATCTGGCATTGATAGTATCTCCTGACATGGTCATTGCAATCAGCTTTGAGAGATAGCCAATAATGTCCCGTCCTGAGGACTTTCTTAACAAGGAGGGGGCCACTCATGTGGGGGCCACAGACTCCGCCATGGATTTCATCCATAAGCCTTTGGGCTTGATCTTTGTCTAAACATCCGAGGAGACCTAATCCTGCGTCTCTTTTGTAGAGCGCATCTCCACTCTGGTACAATTTCATAGCCAATCGGTGGATCCGCCTTTTCTCAGTTAGGCTCACCTCAGCGGGTGTAGATCCATCTCGTAGATATTCCTTGATATGTTGATACCAAGGATGTTGGATGGGAGGTAGCTCATCCGATACTTCTCCAACATAATTCCCGTATGATGGGGACTTGTGCAGGAAAATTGTGACGCTTGGGAAATGTTCCTTATCTGATATGCGGACCAAGGAGGCCAAAGTTGCTAACGCGTCTGTGAAATCATTCCTATTACGAGGAATGTGTAGAATGGATGTTTCTTCGAATCCCAAAGCCATCTTTAAAACCTGTCGATGGTAAGGCAATAAATGTTGTTCCTTGGTTTGATAGATGCTGGTAGATTGTCTGATTACCAACTCCGAATCTCCAAGGACAGTTAACTGCCTGATGCCCTTTGAATGGGCAAGTTTTATCCCCATAAAACAGCCTTCATACTTAGCCGTATTGTTGGTGCTGACAAACTGTAATTTGACGGCGATGGGATACTGCTCCCCCGTATCAGATACTAGAACTACTCCAGCTCCAGAACCTTCTATATTAACAGCTCCATCGAAATACATCTTCCACGTTTGGCATGTATCGTACTGATGGTGTTGCTGAATTGTCATTACTCCTTCATCGGGGAAGTATGTCTCCAAGGGTTTGAAATCCCCTGATAGTGCGGCGGCCAGTTGATCCACAATTCCTTGACCTTCGATGGACTTTTGAGTCACATATACGATGTCAAATTGTTGTAGGATCAACTGCCATCTGGACAACCAACAATTCAGTATGGGTTTACTAAACACATACTTGAGAGGATCCACGCGGGATATGAGATGGGTTGTGTGACCATGGAGATAATGTTGTAACCTCATGGCAGCACATGCTAAAGCACAACACGTCTTTTCGATTAGAGTGTATTTGTGTTCACTGCTGCTAAATCTTTTGCTGAGGTAATAGATAGCTCGTTCTAGGCCTCTATCGTCCTTCTGTCCCAGCATACAGCCCATGGCATTGTCACTTACGGACAGATACATAAACAGGGGAACATCATCCCTGGGTGGTACCAAGATGGGAGCTTTGATTAGCTGTTTCTTGATTGTAAGGAAGGCATTCTGGCACTCCTCATTCCATTTCATGGAGGAGTTCTTCCTTAACAGCTTGAAGATTGGCTCACAGGTTGCTGTGAGTTGAGAAATAAATCTGCTAATGAAGTTAATTCTTCCCAAAAATTCCCGTATTTCCTTTTCTGTCTGAGGAATGGGCATTTCTGTGATGGCTTGGATTTTGGCAGGATCCAACTCTATCCCTTTGTGGCTGACTAAAAATCCTAGCAACTTGCTTGATTTAACGCCAAAGGTGCACTTAGCTGGATTTAACTTCAAGTTGTACTTACGCAACCTGTTGAACAATTTCCTGAGATGGTCTATATGGTCATCCTCCTTCCGGGATTTGACAATAATGTCATCCACGTAGATCTCGATCTCTTTATGCATTAAGTCGTGGAAAAGGGCCATCATAGCTCATTGATAGGTAGCTCCGGCATTGATGAGGCCGAATGACAACCGTCTATAGCAAAAAGTTTCCCAAGGAGTGATGAAAGCAGTTTTTTCTCGATCTTCCTCGGCAACCATGATCTGATGATACCCCGCAAAGCAATCTGCAAAGGAGTACATGTCGTATTGCGCAGTATTGTCAATGAGAATGTGGATAAATGGCACGAGAAAGATATCTTTTAAGCAAGCTTTGTTCAAGTCCCAGTAATCCACGCAAACTCGCACCTTTCCCCGGGTTTAGGTACGGGCACGATGTTGGATATCCACTCAGGATATGTAGACACCATTATGATGCCAGCTTGAAATTGTTTCACAATTTCTTCTTTCACCTTTAAATTCCATTCAGGTTTCAATCGTCTGAGCTTTTGCTTGACTGGCTTGAATCCCTCTTTGATGGGAATACGATGAAGGACAATGTAAGTGGACAAACCCACCATATCTTTATGAGACCATGCAAACACATCCTGGAACTGGGTTAGTAGCGTAACCATGTCATTCCGTTGGTTTGGGGTAAGGTCTGAACCAATCTGGATTAACTTAGGGTTTTCTAAGGTTCGAGATTGAAAGGAGTGGTTTGATCAAGGTTGGGTTTAGGTTTGTCTTTGACCCATTCTTGAATTTCTGGAGGCACCTCAATGTCATCTGGTATATCCACCAAGGCTGAATTTATCTCTACATCAAATGTGACAACCCCAAAATAGGTCCATTCCATCCAACCTATTCTGAGTCGCCAAATACATGGTACAGAAAACAACTACAACTTTATTACAACAATTGTCGTCCAAAATACAATAACATATATGATGTAAATTTGGATACAAATATATACCAAATGTGACTCATGTCCCAACCGTGGACAGCACCTCACAATGACACCTTACATAAAGGTATAGTCAAAAACTGTTTTAGAAATTAAAATCTTTGGGAAGTGCTCAAGGAAACCTTCGTACATGGGAGGTCATGCGTCTAGGTTATGATAGATATCATATGGCCACAGAATTATCCTTGGTTGACCCAATAGACCCCAAAGAAAAACGAGAAGATTACTATCATATTCTTCCCAATAGTGAGTCTTCTCTTGACTTATCATTATCTCCACTGTCTTTAATCGTGAATTATACTTCAAACAAACACCAAGATTATATAGGAAGTGCTCGTAGATATACTCAGCAAGTGGATGAGCACAACCTTGTCTTATGATGACACGAGGTTGTATGTCATTAGACATCTTGTATGATAGTGACAAAACACCCTTCCAACGTTGGGTTCGCCTCACCCTATTTTCTTCACCAAATATAACTACTAAATGATGACCACCGTTCTATTCCCTTGTTACCCCCGCTCGACCCAGCTACACTCTTATTACCTGAAAAGAATTGTGAAACAAAAGGGTGAGCACAACTAGCGCAGTAAAGAATATCATGACTAAAGATAAATAAATTATCAGTAGTCTTCATCAGTAATAAATCAGAGATTTAGAACATATGGTAGATGATAAAAATTTCAACCATAGTTGCAGCGGAACGAGCAATCCATTAGAAGAGTCAAATAGACTATAAAGTCTATTATCTTCTCCATGTTAAAAATCCACCAACAATGTTTTATCCCTGTAACATCACTCAACAGTTCCTTTCCACAATCATATGAATAACTCATAATCATAATTGTGATTCTAAATTTTTCTTCGCACCCAGGACGAAGAATATTTTCATCACATGTCTTTACCTGAAACATCAAAGATCATGGTTATACCAAATCACAGTTCCTGTTCATAATCATGCTAATAAATCCATCTTCGCACTACGACCAAAGATATTCATCAACAAACCATCTTTGCACTACGGGCCAAAAATATTCAACAACAGTTCATCTTCGCACTACAGGCCAAAGATATTCATCAATAATTCATATTTGCACTACAGGCCAAAGATATTCAACAACAGTTCATCTTCGCACTACAGGCTAAAGATATTCATCAATAATTCATCTTTGCACTACAGGCCAAAGATATTCATCAACAGTTCATCTTTGCACTATAGGCCAAATATATTAATATCTCAAAGAAATATATAATCATTTCAGAATTATATAAACAATAATTATAACCATGTTGATCAATTCACCTTTACACTTAAGCTAAAGATATTCAGTTATAAATTCAATGGTCATGATCATATCAGTCAACAATTCAACTTTGCACTACTGGTCAAAGAGAACCCATAGTCATGATCATACCAACAATCTACCCATCTTTACACTTAAGTGAAAGAGAATTTCAACATCAGGGTTATAAAAATATTATATATGATAGTAAAAATAATATGATTAAAATATGGATTTAATTTCAAGAGTAATATTCTTAAATCAACTATAATTTGGTTAGAAAAAGAACCAATTTTGTCGTGAATAGTAACTCATGAATAGTAACTCGTGAATAGTAACTCATAAATAGTAACCCCGACACAAAAAGGTAAAAATTCCACAATAAAATCCTTACCAATATTTCGGTATAATGATATTGAAAGAATAATATTTCTTAAGCTTATAAACAATTTATTTTTAATTGTTTACAATTTACTAAATAATGCATTTAATCATCCTAAAATGTCAAACTCATAAGATTTCATTACCAATAACCAAAGCCCTCATAAAAAATCTGCATATACCTCATATAGGATTCTCAAGCCATAAAATCCTATTTTTCAATTTTTTTACTTCACATAACATATTTAATTCATTTACTCATAACTAGTTCATTTTATGAAAAATACCAAATCAGTTCCAAAAATATTTCTTTTCTGGGATTTAGCAGAATATAGTCCCATATTGAACATATATTTTTCTCAGAATTTTTAAAACTCATTTACTATTTTTCATATGGCCAAAACCACCGAATATTTAGACATTTATCATAAATTGTAATTTTATTCAAAAATTTCAAAATTCACAGAGTATACTGATATTATATAGATATACTTCCAATAAAAATTTCATCAATTTTGGAGTTAACGACAAGGAGTTATAAGCGGTTACTTTTAAAATAGTCTTTTCCCGTAAAATTCATAACTCTTAATCTATACATCCAAAAATCACCATTTTTGGAAACAATCAATAATACTCATTAAAATATCATTTTAAATTTTTCCAGAATTTTCTGAAGGTCAAAAGAATTACGAACTGAAAAATATAATAAACCTTAAAATCCCTTACCTCAAAAGAGCAGTACTTCGGAGGAAAAACCAGAGGAAACTTCTACTAAATAGCAACTCTCAAGTATCTAAATATTCTCAAAAATATGCTTGATAATATAGAGAGAAAGAAAACTTGTTTCTGGTGTAATTTTCAATTCTAACTTAAGCACCTATTTATAGGAAAATCCTAGAACGCCAAAGGAGACTAAAATAATATAATAATATTATTTTCTTTCTTCCTTCTACGCCACCTTCACCAACCAAGCCACCAGCAGCCTTCATGGAAGAAAATTCAGCAGCCCACGTGCTTATAATATAAGTGGATCCCACCCATAATTTAATAAAAATTATTTTATTTTTCGAAACTTCAACAATTCATAGAAAATAGCCCTTTTATCAGAAAATTTGAATCTCGCGTTTTTTTATAGGAAATTCAATTCTCTACAACTTTACAGAAGAAAGTTTTTCCAAATTCCAAACAGAAATTGACCGAAATCCATAAACGGACGATTTTACAGGCTATAATCAAATTTAAGTCAAGAAATAGGGTCCACCGACACACAAAGCATGTGTTAATCATTTAATACAACAAAAATACTCTTCCTCCTCATATACTCATATATCCCTCATTCATTGTAAAACTATCACCATTATTATATTAATAAATATAATAATAAATTATTTTATCAGAAAAGATAAAATATCATTTTTCAACAATTGTCACTTTAAAAATTTTCTCCATCTATATCCACATAAAATTAATATTTTTCTCATCATATAAATTAATAATTAATTATTCACAAATAATATTACAGAATCACAGTACTGGCAACCAGGTCGTTCCTAGGAAAGAGTGGGCTTTCCAATAAGGATTTCTCCTTATTGGCGCGCAATTAGATAACCAAACCTCTCCTTAGACAGAACTTTCTAGACATTGCCAATAATGCTATCTAATAATATTATTCAAATAATATAAATTATTGATCTAATAATGGAGATGATGTGCAGCAACAATTATTGAAACAATAATAATAGAAAATATCAACGCAGCAATTATTGAATCAATAAGATAAAATATTGAACAATAATTACTGTGATAATTATTCAGTAGTGTCTTCTTACGTAAGAATAAACAATTTCAAAAATACTGTGCAATACCGTGTGCTACTGTGCAATAACGCCTATTACTGTATTTTAACCACCAGGTATTCCAACAGTGTTAACTGTAATAACTACGTCATTAATTATAAAGACTCAATTTTTGTCGTTATCTTCATCCGACCGTTTTTCGTTATAGGGCCCACAAATAGCTGGGCCGTCGTACGAATATTTCCCGACAGAAAGAATATTCCACGACCAACGAATATTCCCCGACAATAATGATTATTTTATAACCACTTGTTTATTTTGAAAAATTTTTACATTTCACCCATAACTTTAACTTTTTATCAATTTAACCTTTTACTGAATTGTAATTATAAGAAAAATTGAATACTTTTATTTCATAAAATTTGGGGTCTTACATCAAAGGTACAATCCTTGTGGAGAAGAGGCACCGTATCAGCAAGCACAAGCACATCTAAATTCAGAGTCCTGAAACAAAATGTGCTTTCACTTAGTATATATATGAAATGTGTTGATCATACACAGTGTTAGCATATACTGGAAAAATAAACCACTAATACTGTACAGAAAAGTAAGCAGTTATTATATCTACAGGGCAGAAAGAGTTTCTGCCGGCTTTACCCTTGACGACCAATGCTAGGAATGCTGTTCCAATTGGTAAGAGCAAATTCCGGGTGAACCACAGTGATAGAGGGATTATCATCATCTTCCATGTCCCGAATGATAGCCATTACGTCTGGGCAGTCATCGTCTGGGATATATCTGTTGGTATGCTCATCATGAACGATGATGCGTATGCCGGACATCATCCTGATGACGTCTTGCTTGATTCTTTGTTCCTCTTCCTCCACTGCGGGATCTGGAACAAAGATTTCTTTCTCCTTCATCGGTACCAGCTTGGGAAATAACATTGTCATTATATTGGCTGGCACCTTTACGAGAGGTTGTGCTGAAGGAATTTACTGATGCTTATGAGGATTCCTGTGACTAAAGCTGGCAGAATAGCCTAGTCCAGCTGTCCCAATTTGCTAGGTTAAGCGAATAGGGTACTTGACACCCTGGCAATCTTTACCCAACCCTTGTCCCAGTTTATGACCCAACGACATCATTTCTTGTGTGGCCGACATTACCTCGGCAGAAATCTGGGGTTTGGGCAATGGCGTTCCAATAGCATGGTATTGGGTATTGCTTATTTCCAAAGCGTGAAAACTAATTGGCTCAACATCATTATTAGCATTGATGAGCGGCATGTCCCCATGCTGAGGAATCTCCGGTTCAGCGTTGACTGTGACCAGGCTATTGTTGATGATGTATTTCAACTGTTGGTGAAGAGTGGAGGGGATTGCCCTTGCCATGTGAATCCATTGTCATCCCAAGAGTAGGTTGTATCCCGAATCTATCTTGAGCACATGGAAAGATACGCAGAATGTATGAGGACCAATCTCAATTGGCAGCTCAACTACTCCGACCGAGTTACGGTGGGCTCCATCAAAAGCTTTGATGATGGTATGGCTACTCCGAATTCGATTGGGATTGATATTCATCTTCACCAAGGTAGCATATGGGCAGATATTCAGAGAGGAACCTCCATCTATTAAAACTCCCGCCACCATATATCTGGAGGACAAGACCGTAATGTGCAACAGTTTGTAATGACCGGTCCCTTCGGGCGGTATATCATCATCAGTGAAGGATATCACATTGTTGTTGAAAATGTGATCAACCAGATGTTGAAACTTTTTCGTATCAACTGATGTCGGTAAATAGGCTTCTTCTAAAATCTTTAACAAGACCTTCTGGTGATTCTCGAAAGTTAAGACCAAGTCCAAGATTGATATATGTTGTGGAGCTTCTTTCAAGCTTAAAACCACCTTGGCTTTGCTATGACCCATAGTGCAGAGGAAATTTTCAATCTTCTCAATGGGTACTTTCCCCTTAGACTTGATGAAAGACTTTATTACTCATTGGGGAAGATACAGTGGATTCTCCTTCGACACTGCAGCAGTTGTATGCGAGGTGGATCCTTCACCTTCTACATAATTCCACGGAACTGTGTGCAAGCTAACAATAGAATATTGTGCTCTACACGGCAAGTTGATTGGCTCGGGAGCGGCCACTTTCAAAGGATTGTTGATTCCCTTGAGTTGAATTACTGGCTTGACAAGTGATTTATTAACCCTATCACTTTTAGTAGATATGATTACTACTACATTCTTCCACTTAGTAGGGCACGAATCCTCACTTGCCGGTAACACAGTGTCGTTATCTGCCAGGCGCAGTACGCCACTGTCGATTAAATTTTGAATAAGGTGGCGGAGTGCCCAGCATTCTTCTGTATTGTGACCGCAAGATTGAGAATGATATTGACATAC
The DNA here is from genome assembly GCA_016801055.1 of Panax notoginseng. NCBI lineage: Eukaryota > Viridiplantae > Streptophyta > Magnoliopsida > Apiales > Araliaceae > Panax > Panax notoginseng. The sequence goes on along the minus strand of CM029016.1, from coordinate 147,315,422 downwards.
TCCCTCAGAGTTGTATCGTCCTGAACGAGGGTTGATTAGAGGTAGGAGGGAACTAATCCTTCCTTCATTGATTAACATATGAAGGATTTCCTCCATAGGTTGGCCCAAATATGTGAATTCCTTTTTGTTGGCAAAATCCCGACGGGCCTTAGCATTCGCTCTCTTCGTTACTTTGTCTTCCAGCACTTCATTTTTTGAAAGTGAAGAGGGAATATTCATGACAACAGGTAGGAGACTGGCATGCTCCTGACTGATTAGCTGACGAGTCACTTGATGCTGATAAGTCACCCGTTCCGCCAATTGCTCAATTTTTTTACAAAGAGCTTTCATCTTTCGTTCTATTGTGAATTGGAACTTGGCATAATCCCATTTGTCATCACCATCTTTGGGGGTCTGGGAGGATTCACAGCTAAAATTGGAACTCTGTCCACTGCTCCAATTGATCATGTTGACCTCTTCTTCCTTGTGTTGAGTAAGAGGGTTGTCTTGAACGTGAGGTTGATCGGGTTTGGTGACCACAATTTCACCGTTGTCTATCAGGTCTTGGATTTTATGTTTCAAGGCCCAACAATCCTGAGTATCATGTCCAGGTGCCTCGGCATGATAAGCACATTTCCGAGTAGTATTAAAACCCCGTCCATTAGGGCTGGCTGGTGGAAGAAGATGCATAATTTTCTTCTGTGTTGTTAGAAGTTTGACAATGTTCTCGAGGGTGTCCCCTAAGGGTGTGAATACTCGAAGTCATTTGACTTCTCCACCTTTTGGTACTGGAGGGTTTGAAGACTGTGCTTGAAAGGGAGTGTAATTTCTCCTCTGGATAGGCATGTTCTGATTGCCTTTTTGACCCTGTAGTATCAGGGAAACATCCTCTTCTTTCTTTTTATGGACCCTCCGGGGGTTGTTCCCATAATTTCCAGATTGGATGTTATCAGCAACCGCTTTGAGTGCAGCTAGGTCTTGAATATTTTTGAATTTTAATTCCATTTCAGCCATCTCCCCATGTTTAACCATTTCAGAAAATGGTTTACCGATGCCGGCTAAAACTCTTTCATAGAAAGGTGCTTTTTGTATGTCTATGAAAGTCATGACCATCTCTGATTCTATCATGGAAGGACTAACTTGGGCAGCCAGGCGTCTCCACCTCTGAGCATACTCTCTGAAAGACTCATTAGACTGTTTCTTGATTTTGGTAATTTGATACCGATCAGGAGCCATTTGAGATTGAAAGTTGTATTGAGTAAGGAAAGCGTGTGCTAGCTCTTCCCAACTATGGACCTTTGAATTGTCTAATCTTGTGTACCACGAACAGGCTTCTCCAGTTAGACTTTTTTGGAACAGTTACATTCTGAGTTTTTCATCCTCTGCATAAGATCCAAGTTCTCCAATAAACACATTTAGATGTGTGTAAAGATCTCCTAACCCGTCATATTTTTCAAAGTCAGGAGTCTTAAATTTTTCTAGATAATGAATACCAGGGAAAATACACAGATCAGCATATGAAACACTCCCGTGTGTTCCAATTCCTTTGATAGTGTGAAGGGTCTCTTCCATTTGGAGGACTTTCTTTTTGATGTCACCAGTGTCTGGGTCTCCAGTGGGATGGGCAGCATCATGAGTTTTGTTGGTCGGATCCAACTGCAGTTCAGGTATTGTAATGACATGGGTTTCTCCTTGTGTGGAGGATTCATCATATTACGGGTATTTTCTGACCCTGTGTAGACTGGTGTAATTCTTTTAGTAGAACAGCCAAATCTGTAATCTGTTTGCTTAATCCATCGAATTCTTTGCGAGAAACTGGATTAAGTTGAGTCTGGTCGGATGACGACATGATTGACTGTAGGCCTGTTACTTTTTTGGACTTTGAACGGGTGGTAGGTCCGATTGATTCTGTGAGACCCCGAATTTTATGAAATAAAAGTATTCAATTTTTTTATTTTAGTAAATAGTTAAATTGATAAAAGTTTAAAGTTAAGGGTGATATGTGTAAATTTTTTAAAGTAGACAAGTTGTCATAAAATTCCCAGTTACTATTCACTCTAGTATTGTTCACTCAAGTATTTGGGACACTTTTTGTGTCGGGGTACTATTCACAGGGTACTATTCCCGAAGTATTATTCACGAGATACTATTCACCCGAAAAATATATTTCTTTTCGGTCTAAATTATTTTTGGGTACAATATTATTCCACGAGGAGATGTGCTAATTTTTCAAACCGTTGGTTGAAATTATAATAGAAAATCAATATGGATCGTTGGTTTGAAGTTTTAATAGTAAAATATTTTTATATAAAACAGAATACTTTTATAAAGTTATTCTATAAATAGAATATATTATATTCTATTATGCAGTGTTTTGCATAGTAAATTTTTTTTATATAAAATAGAATACTTTTATAAAGATATTATGTAAATAGAATAAATTATATTTTATTATGCATAGTGTTGCATAGTGTCTGCATAGTATTTTGTATAGTAAAATCTTTTTATATAAAACATAATACTTTTATAAAGTTATTCATTTTATTAGATTATAAATAGAATATATTATATTTTATTTAAAAGATTTTACTTTAAATATGGACCGTCCGATTAAAAGTAAATCAATCTGTACCGTTCATGAATTAGTTACTATGCAGTCCATTCTCCTATAAATAGAAGCTCATTCATTCATTATTTCTAAGAAATTCACTAAAACTCTAGAGAGAAAAATTATAAAGAGAGTTCTTCTTCTACAATCTTGAGCGTATTTCTTTAGAATTTAAGAAAGCTTTGAGCGTAGTACAAGTTTCTTCGAGTATATTCTCGCCCTTCCAGTCGGAATACTCTTCTTTCAAAGGTAAGAGATATTATTTGTTGTACTCGTAAAGGGTATTCTTTCTTTCTTCTTAATGAAGAGAACTTCTGTTATTCCATTCTTTATTATTCTGTTGGAATAACCTGTATACGCGGGCTACCCTATACTTGGTGAAATTCTTCTGTTATTATATTTTTATTATTCTGTTGGAACATCCTGTTTGTGCTTTACGCCGGACCTGGTTCCATTATTTATTATTCTGTCGGAATATACTGTCTGTGCGTTTACGCCAGACCTGGTTCCATTATTTATTATTCTGTCGGAATATCCTGTCTGTGCGTTTACGCCGGACCTGGTTCCATTATTTATTATTCTGTTGGGAATAACCTGTCTGTGCGATCTATCGCATGCCTGGTGAATTTTGTTATTATTTCATTCTTATTATTCTGTTGGAATAATATGTTTATGCGAAGTACCTCATACATGGTGAAATTCTTCTAATATTCCGTTCTTTATTATTCTGTCGGAATATCATGTCTGTGCGTTTACGCCGAACCTGGTTCCATTATTTATTATTCTGTCAGAATATCTTGTCTGTGCGTTTACGCCAGACCTGGTTCCATTATTTATTATTATGTTCGAAATAACCTGTCTATGCGAAGTACTGCATACATAGTGAAATTCTTTTATTATTCCATTCTTTATTATACTGTTGGTTATTGGTTTTACAGTTGTATGTCTTTGGCCTATTGTGCAAAGATGATATGTTGTTGGATATCTTTGGCCTGTAATGCAAAGATGATCTGTTGTTTGATAGCTTTGACCCGTAGTGCAAAGAAGGACAGGTGTATGACATGATCATGACCACTAGTAATACTAACGAATATCCTTGGTCGTAGTACATGGATAATTCAATGATGTGATTGGCAAGATCACGACCATTAGTTAACAGTTGAATGTATTTGGCCGTAGTGCACTGACAGGCAATTGATTGGTATGATCATGACCATTGGTTTTATAGTTGAATATCTTTGGCCCGTAGTGCAAAGATAGACAACTGATTGGTATAATCATTGTTATTTCATTTGAATATCTTCAGCCTTTGGGGTAAGGATATTGAGTAAACATTTTATTAAGCCTTTGTGGCAAGAAGGAACTGTTAATTCATATTATTATAAATATGAATTGTGAATTTAACTAACATCTTTGGTGGTTCAGGTGAAGACAAGTGATGAAAGTTCTATTTGTCTTGAGTATAACAATGAACTGTTGATGAGTAGTACAGGAATAAAATATCAACGATGGACTCTTAATCTAGAAGAGATAGTAGATATTATGTTCTACTTGACTCTTCTAATGGATTGCTTGTTCCGCTGCAGTTAAACTTGATGTCTGTTATATTTTATCAGTTTAACACTGTTGAAGGCTAATGATAAATTATTCTGCATTATCTTAGTCATGATAATTCTTACTGGGCTAGTTGAGCTCACCCTTTCTTTCACTGTTCTCTTCAGGAAATGAGAACGTAGCTGGGACTAGTCGGAGAACAGAGTGACGGTCCAAATGTTTGCATTAGTAGTCCTCACTATTCTGTGAAATAGTGTGATAATAATTGTAATGAGGACTCCTTTTGAGTTTTTATACTCTCTTGTAGACAATATTTGTATTCAAACTCACAGTTTATGTTTTGTCGTATTGTACACGACAGTTATATTATTAAGTTGTATTTGAAATTTGTACCATGTATTTGGCGACTCAGAATAGGTGATGTATACCTATTTTGGGGGCGTCACAGTTGGTATCAAAGCTTAGTGATATGATCCCTGGCTGAGATGTGAGACAAGAAATAGGAGGGGAGAGACGGGGAATTCCTTCGCTAGTATGACCTACCTAAGTTTATTCGTTATTTAATTGGTCGGCCAGAATATAGGAGTATTATGTGGTATGTCAATTAACTCTTATTTTGAAACTATATCCTAGAATGATATTTGAAATAAAGGAGATGAGAAATGGAAAATCATGATAGAGAGGAAACAACCGGGAAGGTACAATCTGAAAAGAAAGCAAGGTATTCTCATCTCTTCGAATATCAGGTACGTACGTAAATTTCGAGGGCAAAATTTCATAAGGAGGGAAGATTGTGAGACCCCGAATTTTATGAAATAAAAGTATTCAATTTTTCTATTTTTGTAAATAGTTAAATTGATAAAAGTTTAAAGTTAAGGGTGATATGTGTAAATTTTTTAAAGTAGACAAGTTGTCATAAAATTCCCGGTTACTATTCACTCTAGTATTGTTCACTCTAGTATTTGGGACACTTTTTGTGTCGGGGTACTATTCACAGGGTACTATATCCGAAGTACTATTCACGGGATACTATTCACCCGAAAAATATATTTCTTTTTGGTCTAAATCATTTTTGGGTATAATATTATTCCATGAGGAGATGTGCTAATTTTTCAAACCGTTGGTTGAAATTATAATAGAAAATCAACATTGATCGTTGGTTTAAAGTTTTAATAGTAAAATCTTTTTATATAAAATAGAATACTTTTATAAAGTTATTCTATAAATAGAATATATTAAATTCTATTATGCATAGTATTTTGCATAGTAATTTTTTTTATACAAAACAGAATACTTTTATAAAGTTATTCTATAAATAGAATATATTATATTTTATTATGCATAGTGTTGCATAGTGCCTGCATAGTGTTTTGCATAGTAAAATCTTTTTATATAAAATAAAATATTTTATAAAGTTATTCGTTTTATTAGATTATAAATAGAATATATTATATTTTATTTAAAAGATTTTGCTTTAAATATGGACCGTCCGATTAAAAGTAAATCAATCTGTACCGTTCATGAATTAGTTACTATGCAGTCCATTCTCCTATAAATAGAAGCTCATTCATTCATTATTTCTATGGAATTCACTGAAACTCTAGAGAGAAATACTATAGAGAGAGTTCTTCTTCAATAATCATGAGCGTATTTCTTTAGAGTTTAAGAAAGCTTTGAGCATAGTACAAGTTTCTTCGAGTATATTCTCGCCCTACCAATCGGAATACTCTTCTTTCAAAGGTAAGGGATATTATTTGTTGTACTCATAAAGGGTATTCTTTCTTTCTTATTCATGAAGAGAACTTCTGTTATTCCATTCTTTATTATTCTGTTGGAGTAACCTGTATACGCGAGCTACCCTATACTTGGTGAAATTCTTCTGTTATTATATTTTTATTATTCTGTTGGAACATCATGTCTGTGCTTTACGCCGGACCTAGTTCCATTATTTATTATTCTGTCGGAATATCCTGTCTGTACGTTTACGCCGGACCTGGTTCCATTATTTATTATTCTATCAGAATATCTTGTCTGTGCGTTTACGCCGGACCTGGTTCCATTATTTATTATTCTGTCGGAATATCTTGTCTGTGCGTTTACGCCGGACCTGGTTCCATTATTTATTATTCTGTTAGGAATAACATGTAACGCCCCGAAATTCGGTCTACCTTCAGACCCGGATTCCGTACGTCACGAGTACATCATTCATCCAACATGCATCATTATATATTGAAATATAACAACATACATTCTCAATTCTCAGGTTCTCGAAACCTTATAACCTTTCTCATTACAAATAATACTAATTACATTATTTCTTTCATCTTACAAGAGTGACTTTTATCCGCCACCAAGGATACATACAGTTCATTAAACTAGTCTATAGTTTAATTCATCTTTCTACATTACAAGTCTTCACTTGATCTTCACACCCATTCACATATTGAATGGCACTTTGTCTGGATACCGCTTAGCTTGATCTTTACAGGATCCTTAAGTTCTTTCTTAAATCGTTCGCTGAAAATATTTTTCATCTAACGCAAGTGTGAGCATTCAATTGCCCAGCAAGTCATCACAGTTTGAACAAACAAGTTCAGAATTCAAACATTTCTTTAGAACTTCAATAACCGAACAAAGGTTATGAAGCAGCTTGAATAATAGGAATAATCTCGATTCCTATCATCTTAACACCATACGCACTTTCACTTTGACATACTTTCATTCTTCTACCTTTTTTTTATACACATTCTGTCTGGGTAGAATCATTAGCACAGACTTAACAATAATGGTTCATGAATAAACCAAGCATACTTATATTGAATTGTTCGATCACAAAATAGTTCATTTCATAGAAACACCAAAGTGCTCACATTGTGACACAAGGCCTCATACATTCTACCACCTTGTACAAATATCGCACATTCGCACATAGACAGAACTTCTCAAGTTCAACATCTGAGAAGTTTAAGAAACTAGCATTCATTTAAAATATGAATGAAGTTAGGAAACTTGCCTTACGCACAGCTACAGCTTATAGTTTACGCTGAACTGCTCATTCCCATTCCTATGTAACACATAAGAAAATAACACGTACACCAATTAGTCATATACTTGACTTACGAATTGGTTTGCTTAACTTTACTTCTTAAGGTTCGCGTTCTTGTAATTTAAGCTTACGCGACTAACTTTCATTACCAGATTATAGCTTTTTGACATACTGAGATGTCTTATTTGTGACGCCCCCAAAATTAGGTATACATCACCCATCTTGGTTCGTCAGATACATTGTACAGAATACAAATACAACTTACTAATACAACGGTCATGTACAATACAACAAAACATAAACTGTGAGTTTGAATACAAATATTATCTTCTAGAGAGTATTCATACTCAAAAGGAGTTCTCATTACATTTATTAACACACTATTACATAGAATAGTGAGGACTACTAACTAATACTATCATTCGGACCATCACTCCGTTCCCCGACTTGCCCCAGCTACGTTCTCATTTCCTGAAGAGAATAGTGAAAGAAAGGGTGAGCTCAACTAGCCCAGTAAGAAATATTATGACAAGATAATGCAGAATAAATTATCATTAGCCTTCAACAATGTTAAATTGATAAAATATAATAGACATCAAGTTTAACTGCAGCGGAACAAGCAATCCATTAAAAGAGTCAAGTAGAAAATAAACTCTACTATCTTTTATGATTTAAAAGGTTTTTTAACAATGTTATCGCTGGGACTCAGCTTAATAAAATAATCCACATCATCTAATCACCCCTGCACTACGGCCAAGGATATTCGTATATTCATTAATGGTCATGATCATGCCAACAACTGTCCATCAACGCACTACGGGCCAATGAGGACTTTTACCACATCATTTGTAACATTACGGTCATGATTATACCGAATAATCCCTGGTCATAATCATACCAAGTCCATCTATGCACTACAGGCCACAGATGACTTTCAACATTTTATAAACATGAGGATGATTACAATGATATAAGAATTCAATAAAACAAGTTCAAGAATTAATTTATCCAAGAATTAACAATGTCCAAATTGTCAACATGATACTGCTTTGTGGAGTAAAATTCAAGAATACTTAGAAGAATATTTTCATGAAAAGATACTGGATGAACCGCAATTATCAAGGATATACCACAAATTTCATGGAGTATAGAAGTTAAAACTTAACCAACTGAGTATAATAAAGAATGGAATAACAAAAGAAATCACCATGCATGCGATAGACAGCATAGACAGGTTATTCCAACTGAATAATAAATAATGGAACCAGGTCCGACGTAAAACGCACAGACAGGATATTCTAACAGAATAATAATAAAGACGGAACCAGGTCCGGCGTAAACGCTCAGACAAGATATTCTGACAGAATAATAAATAATAGAACTAGGTCCGGTGTAAAACACACAGACATGATGTTCCAACAGAATAATAACAAGACGGAACCAGGTCCGGTGTAAAACGCACAGACAGAATGTTCCAACAGAATAATAATAAAAACGGAACCAGGTCCGGTGTAAAACACACAGACAGGATGTTCCAACAGAATAATAATAAAAACAGAACCAGGTCCGGTGTAAAACACACAGACAGGATGTTCCAACAGAATAATAGAAGAATGTCACCAAGTATAGGGTAGACCGCGTATACAGGTTATTCCAACAGAATAATAAGAAATGGAATAACAACAGTTCTCTTCATGAATAAGAAAGAATAACACCCCTTACCGTTTTAAAGAAGAGCTGAAATAAGGAAGTAGTTAAGTAGTATAATACTCTTCTTCTCTCTCTCTATAGTTTCTCTCTATAGTTTCTCTCTCTAGAGTTTAGTGAATTCGTAAGAAATAATGAAGGAATGAGCTGCTATTTATAGAAAAATAGAATGCATAGTAACTAATCCGTGAACGGTCCAGATTGATTACTTTAATCTGATGATCCATATTTAAAGAAAAATCTTTTAAATAAAATATAATATATTCTATTTATAGAATAACTTTAATAAAGTATTCTGTTTTATATAAAAAGATGTTTCTGTTTTATTACGTTAACAATACGAATAAAACAAAACGTCATTATCGCTAAATAATTCATATTATTAACTGACAATAATTGAATCAAACTGAGTGACTTCTCACATAAGCATTAATAATTAATACCGTGTGTTACTATGCAATCACACGTATTACTGTACTTTTACTACCGAGTAGTTCAACAGTAACAATGGTAAAACTTCCGCCGTTATTTTTAATAAAATATTTTTGTCGTTTTCGCAATTCGACAATAATTCCGTTGTGGGGTCCACCAATGATTGTGCCGTTGTACGAATATTCCCTGTTAAAACGAATATTTCCCGACCAATCGAATATTATATAACAACTTGCGTACTTTATAAATATTACCCACAACTATAACATTATATCAAATTAACTCCATAATATTCAAAAATGATATTTATAGAAAATTCGTCTTTATTTATAAAAGTTGGGGTCTTACATTATTCATACATTCATTATCTTTGATGATTTACATTCTTATCTTCTTCTTATACTTCTCTTAAGACTCAGTACACATCGCGTCTCTGCTAGTAGTCCATATGGTACTCTAAGTGGTTTCCCACAAACAACCAATAAACAAGTTCCCGTCTCATCTACACTGCCCATACAGTGAGTTAGATCGGTTGCCAGTTTTGTATATACCTTCGCTCTCTGAAGGAATTGTTTATCCCAGCTCCCATATGTCAACTATTAAAGTTACGTTTGTACCACAACCTAACTTCTCTTAACTTAGACGAACCATTAAACTATAATGTTCATTAAGTCAACTTCTTCTTCCTTACGGCTTTCTGGCAACTAAATGCCATACCTCGGGATTTATTCTTTATCGTCTAAGTCATACAGTCTTTTGTACACTCGGAATGATCATTCAATGTCAATACTATGAGGTCATAACGTTAACCGTTTTATATGAATTTATTCATATCTTCAAACGTCTGGTTCCTTCCACTCAGAACGTTTATCCAAGTTATACTTATTAACTCGGCTTCTTAACGTTATACGTTATTATCTTCAATTTAGTTTCTTCACCTTTCACGGTTAATCACCATTCATCATTACATTACGGTTAAACCATACACGGAGTGTAGGTTCTGCCCGTTTAACACTCGCTTACACTCAACCCTTACGCTGGTTAAAGTGTTCAGCGCTTACTTTTCATTCTATCATTCTCATCTGACTTATATTCGGCTTTCAGTAATCTTATTACCGTTCATTACCGCTCTCTTGATACCATTCGTATCTTACTTACTACCTTCATCAACGTCTATGTCATACAACTAGGGTATACTTAGAACGTTCGTCAAACGCGAACACGATTTACAAGGATCATTTACGCATTCAATCACGTTGCTCGTCTCTTAATCTCTCATTCAACCTTTATTCAAGGTTTTTAATCTCTTTTGATCGTTATCCATTCCATGAACCCCATGTTCATTATTCTTTCTTAATGTCAAAGCCATACTGTTCGTTGTATGCTAAGACCGATCGTTCTTTGCAACAACGTTGCGTTCACAGCGTCTATACTCTTTACGTTCATCTTACAATGCCATGACATAACATCAGAATGTTATTCATTACCTTCATCACTCAACGTCTAAGGAATCACAATCATAGCAATCCCTCACGTTCGTTCATTACGATTACGGTCCCTGGATATCGGTTCCGTAATTTATCGCTTACATTCTCTATCTTTTAATCTCATTTAATCTTTTTGTTCAACCTTTATTAAAGGTTTAAAACACTTACTTAAGTGTTACATTACGTGAACTATATGTTCATATTTCTTTCTTGCACATCCCCCAAGAAATTGAGAACTAAAAATCTCATTTCTGGGCATTGTTATGCACTGGAGCTGCGACGCCGTGCCCTTCCTTTCCTCTCGCGCTGCGGCGCGAGCTACTTCTCTCTCCTCTCTTTCCCGGGTTGGCGCTGCGGCGCCAAGTCCTTTGTTATCTCTCGCACTGTGGCGCCACTCTCCAGAAGGTTATGGCCGATCTCGCGCTACGGCGTCGGCCTCTAAGGCACGACTCGCGCTGCGGCGCCAAGCATGAAACTTATAAAATAATTTCTAAGTCTTTTACAAGCTTGAGACATCGATTTCGAAATCTCATAACTTCTTCGTTATAACTCGGAACGAAGTTGTTCCAAAGCCATTCTCTTCCTTATCTTACGTACTTCAATTACCCACAGACAGAAATTCATTTTGAATCCGTTAACATGCCATTCAATTGGCTTAATCTTCACTCTTCGTTCATTTTAACGTTTTTAACGTTCTTCGTTCGTTTGTCTGTAATTCGGTCATCCGAACTCGGAATTCATTCGTTCTTGAGTCCACAACTCACATTTTATAAGTTCTCTTACATTCTTATGAAACCCTACACATTCGGGTTCATTTACTAACTTTCTAATTCTCGTTCGTCTTTTACGAAATTTCGCCATAACTTCGTTATAGCTCCGTTTTAATCCATTCTTCATGAACGTTTCTAACGTTCCTAACCAAGCAATAAGCATCTAACTTATACGCAATGGTTTTAAACTTGTCCATCAACAACATTTACACTACGATGGTTTTAAATTTGTCCATCAACAACATTCTTCGTGTTCTTCGCGTTCTTCGTTCGTTCTTCATTTTAATCGATATTTTGGATTACGATTTTACTTTTTCTTGGAATTTGATGTTATAGAACACCATTCCTTACTTATTTGACCTACTCATTCATAAAATTCATTCGGATCGCTCAAAATCCTCACGAATCTTATACTTCCTTAAGAAATTTATAAAATAAACTTCTAATTCTTATTTCTTCATTTTCTTACGGTTTCAACCATATGAAATCTTTCTCTATATCTTTTACTCCTTATTCTCATTAAGTTATGTTTTTAAACATAAAAACTTAAAGAAAATAAATAGAAGAACTAGGGTTCGGATTACCGTTCTTCTTTATTCTTCTTCCGTTAGACAAAGCCGACGATTTGCGAGCTTTTCTATTTCTCGATCACTTTTGATCCGAGCATTCATGCTCATTCTCTTCCTCTTCCTCTTCCAACCGAGCTCTCTCTCTCTCTCAAGTGTAGGATTTTCAAAATCCCATAAAATGAAAGTTTAGCTTTCTATTTATAGATTTTCAAAGCTAAGGGCAATTTAGTCATTTCGCCCCTAACCTCCTTACTATTCCCACCTCCTCAACAACTTAACCACCAAGTTTACTTGGCCACCACCCTTACTTGGTGGCCAAGTGGCCGCCCCTCTTGCTCCATGGGTCACCCCATGGGTTGCCCCATTGGTTATTACCCATCCGTTTACCCACCGGTTCGATCCGTGGTTTCTTTTCTTGGTTTAGGCCTTAACCCTAATTCTTATTGGGCCTAACTTGGGCTTAACTTCACAAATCATTGGGCTTGACATAATCCAAGTCCAATTGGATTCTACAAAGTCCATGAACTCAAAGTCCATTAAGACTAATCGTATTCTACGCATTCTATTCTCGTATTCTCGTAATCTCTTCGTATATCATTCGTACAATATTCGTATTATACGTCATACTAATCTTCGTACTATACTCGTATAATAACTAGTATTATACTCGTATCTCTCGCGCATAATAACCCTAATTATTATACGCGATCATAACATTCTCGAAACTCACTTTTCTAAACCCTTAGGTTTTGAGTTCGCAGGTGAAAACTTTGTTTTTGCCATAACTGAAATATTATTGAATATTCCATCACGTCTCAGAATTAAACGTAATCTATAACTTCTCGGAATTTCAAAATAAATCTTCGAGCAGAAACTAATGAATAGTGCCTATTTCGTCTTTTTCCCCGAAAAATATTTTGTTCCCGAAAAAATTTCATTTTCATCTTGAAAATTCTTACTCGTTCAATCTAGCTCGTAGCCAGAATCCTCCCGATTAATAATCATTCTAGGTTATAGAACGATTAATAAACACATAGCACATAATAGTATTAATAAAAATTCATTTTATTAATAACTAATTCTTTAAACTTAAATTCTGGACAATCCGGATTCTCCAGGTTGTCACACTTCCCTCCTTAAAAAAAATTCTGTCCTCGGAATTTCTTCAAACCATACCCATACCCGGGTCATCACATTCACCCCTTCTTCACAAAATTTTGTCCTCGAAATTTTAACTTACTCTTCTTCTCAACTTCTCTTCAAAGAAGTTCTTATCTTTCTTACATTCCCAACCCTTCATAACGTATCAAAAATCATGAAGCGAAAGGAATAACTAGGAATATAAGGATTCCTTTAAAATATTTCATTCTTTTGCTGAGGTGTCAAATTGACCATGAACTCTTTACTAGGTTAAACAGCCTTTCGCCGTAAACCTTTCTTTCCACGGTAAGTTTACAATCACAAAAAAGGTAAACTACCTCTTCCATGTTCTCCTCAGACTAAATCATTAGATTCTGCACCAAAACAATTTGGTTTGGCATAACTCTTCAAAGAAAGCTCGATTTTCTTATAATATGACATGCCATTTGTCTTAGTCAAATCAATTAGCTTAAACCATACCAATAAATTGGACATCAACTTGAAACATTCGTCTAGTCAACTCACTTGACATCGACTACTTCTTTAAATTCTTTTCGCAATACATCAAAACGTTTTATGACGTCATGATACCGTACTCTTCACAGTACGTTGAGGACTTCGTCAGTTTATGACTTCGTCATTATACATCTTACCATAGTAGTTTGTTGATCCTCAGATCACATCCCACCAGGTTTAATTGCATTAACAACTCCATCCTTTTACCATCGTTGTATCAAATGCACGGATGATATAAAATTCATTTTGATATTTTAAATCAATTTCGGTCTAGCCGAAGCAATTGGCATAGACATACCAAGAATAGTTCTTTTAAAATCCATTGGTTCCAAAAGTCGAACCAATTCTTTCATTTTCCAAAACACGCACATTAGCACGATTTTCAAGAAATTTTGAAATCTAGCATAGCTAGACGATTTGGAATATCCTATCCTCCATCTCCCTTCATTGTCTTTCTGCGACAATACTTAATCTTCTCTAGCACCTTCAATGCTAAGTCTACTTAAAATACTTCGTTTTCAGTCTACACCTTCCTATAACTTAGTACAGTCCATCAAACTTACCACACATTATGGGTTCAGGAACTTTCCACAACAATATGAGTTTAAGAACATCCAGACAGACCTTTGGCGTCCATTCGCTGAAACATTCAAACACATACCCTATTATTATGAGTCACGAACTTACGATAAGTACGAGTTTCAAGAACTCGTACCTAATCTTATCGTTCTCTACCTATCAAGTATATACATGAGAAAAGATTCACCTTCTCGTCATATACATCTTAATAGCGCGACCAATTCCAATAATTATCATTGTAATAAACTGAGCAGTTGGTACACCAAAGCATAAACCTCTGCCCATAACAAAGGTTCATACAACTCAACCATCACATGAGCCCTCAATTGAAATTTTACAACTTCTACCTTTTCTTTACTTAATACGAATTTTCTTTAATTCGTATACTATCCTTTACAACTCAATCAGAGTTCTTCTTCCCGTACTAATTCGTAGTACCATTCATTAATAGCATTAGCTATAAATCATTCATCGTTTCACAGCTCATCTTTTACTACGATTTACTATGATCATATGGTGATCTTCTTATCCTTCGCTTTACGATTATAGTCTTAGGTACTCTTACCTAAGATTTATAACCTATCAGCTCTGATACCAACCTGTAACACCCCGAAATCCGGTCTACCTTCAGACCCGAATTTCGTACGTCACGAGTACATCATTCATCCAACATACATCATTATATATTGAAATATAACAACATACATTCTCAATTCTCAGGTTCTCGAAACCTTATAACCTTTCTCATTACAAATAATGATAATTACATTATTTCTTTCATCTTACAAGAGTGACTTTTATCAGCCACCAAGGATACATAAAGTTCATTAAACTAGTCTATAGTTTAATTCATCTTTCTACATTAAAGTCTTCACTTGATCTTCACACCCATTCACATACTGAATGGCACTTTGTCTGGATACCGCTTAGCTTGATCTTTACGGGATCCTTAAGTTCTTTCTAACATCGTTCGCTGAAAATGTTTTTCATTTAAAGCAAGTGTGAGCATTCAATTACCCAACAAGTCATCACAGTTTGAATAAACAAGTTCAGAATTCAAACATTTCTTTAGAACTTCAATAACCGAACAAAGGTTATGAACCAACTTGAATAATAGGAATAATCTCGATTCCTATCATCTTAACACCATACGCACTTTCACTTTGACATACTTTCATTCTTCTACCTTTTTTTTATACACATTCTGTCTGGCTATAATCATTAGCACAGACTTAACAATAACGGTTCATGAATAAACCGAGCATACTTATATTGAATTGTTCGATCACAAAACAGTTCATTTCATAGAAACACCAAAGTGCTCACATTATGACACAAGGCCTCATACATTCTACCACCTTGTACAAATATCGCACATTCGCACATAGACAGAACTTCTCAAGTTCAACATCTGAGAAGTTTAAGAAACTAGCATTCATTTAAAATATGAATAAAGTTAGGAAACTTGCCTTACGCACAACTACAGCTTATAGTTTACGCTGAACTGCTCATTTCCATTCCTATGTAACACATAAGAAAATAACACGTACACCAATTAGTCATATACCTGACTTACGAATTGGTTTACTTAACTTTACTTCTTAAGGTTCGCGTTCTTGTAATTTAAGCTTACGCGACTAAACTTTCATTACCAGATTATGGCTTTATGACATACTGGGATGTCTTATTCATACATTCATCATCTTTGATGATTTACATTCTTATCTTCTTCTTATACTTCTCTTAGGACTCAGTACACATCGCGTCTCTGCTAGTAGTCCATATGGTACTCTGAGTGGTTTTCCACAAACAACCAACAAACAAGTTCCCGTCTCATCTACACTGCCCATACAGTGAGTTAGATCGGTTGCCAGTTTTGTATATACCTTCACTCTCTGAAGGAATTGTTTATCCCAGCTCATATATGTCAACTATCAAAGTTACGTTTGTACCACAACCTAACTTCTCTTAACTTAGACGAACCATTAAACTATAATGTTCGTTAAGTAAACTTCTTCTTCCTTACGACTTTCTGGCAACTAAATGCCATACCTCAGGATTTATTCTTTATCGTCTAAGTCATACAGTCTTTTGTACACTCGGAATGATCATTCAATTTCAATACTATGAGATCATAGCGTTAACCATTTCATATGAATTTATTCATATCTTCAAATGTCCGGTTCCTTCCACTCAGAACGTTTATCCAAGTTATACTTATTAACTCGGCTTCTTAACGTTATACGTTATTATCTTCAACTTAGCTTCTTCACCATTCACGGTTAATCACCATTCTTCATTACATTACAGTTAAACCATACACGGAGTGTAGGTTCTGCCCGTTTAACACTCGCTTACACTCAACCCTTACGCTGGTTAAAGTGTTCAGCGCTTACTTTTCATTCTATCATTCTAATCCGACTTATATTCGGCTTTCAGTAATCTTATTACCGTTTGTTACGGCTCTCTTGATACCATTCGTATCTTACTTACTACCTTCATCAACGTCTATGTCATACAACCAGGGTATACTTAGAACGTTCGTCAAACGCGAACACGATTTACAAGGATCATTTACGCATTCAATCACGTTGCTCGTCTCTTAATCTCTCATTCAACCTTTATTCAAGATTTTTAATCTATTTTGATCGTTATCCATTCCACGAACCCCATGTTCATTATTCTTTCTTAATGTCAAAGCCATACTGTTCGTTTTACGCTAAGACCGATCGTTCTTCGCAACAACGTTGCGTTCACAGCGTCTATACGCTTTACGTTCATCTTACAATGCCATGACATAACATTGGAATGTTATTCATTACCTTCATCACTCAACGTCTAAGGAATCACAATCATAGCAATCCCTCACGTTCGTTCATTACGATTTCGGTCCCTGGATATCGGTTCCATAATTTATCGCTTACATTCTCTATCTTTTAATCTCATTTAATCTTTTTGTTCAACCTTTATTAAAGGTTTAAAACACTTACTTAAGTGTTACATTACGTGAACTATATGTTTATACTTCTTTCTTGCACATCCCCCGAGAAATTGAGAACTAAAAATCTCATTTCTGGGCATTGCTATGCACTGGAGCTGCGGCGCCGTGTCCTTCCTTTCCTCTCGCGCTGCGGCACGAGCTACTTCTCTCTCCTCCCTTTCCCGGGTTGACGCTGCGGCGCCAAGTCATTTGTTATCTCTCGCGCTGTGACGCCACTCTCTAGAAGGTTATGGCCGATCTCGTGCTACGACGCCGGCTTCTAAGGCACGACTCGCGCTGCGGCGCCAAGCATGAAACTTAGAAAAATTTTTCTAAGTCTTTTACAAGCTTGAGACATCGATTTCGAAATCTCATAACTTCTTCGTTATAACTCAGAACGAAGTCGTTCCAAAGCCATTCTCTTCCTTATCTTACGTACTTCGATTACCCATAGACAGAAATTCATTCTGAATCCGTTAACATGCCATTCAATTGGCTTAATCTTCACTCTTCGTTCATTTTAATGTTTTTAACGTTCTTCGTTCGTTCGTCCGTAATTCGGTCATCCGAACTCGGAATTCATTCATTCTTGAGTCCACGACTCACATTTTATACGTTCTCTTACATTATTATAAAACCCTACACATTCGGGTTCATTTACTAACTTTCTAATTCTCGTTCGTCTTTTACGAAATTTCGCCATAACTTCGTTATAGCTCCGTTTTAATCCGTTCTTCATGAACGTTTCTAACATTTCTAACCAAGCAATAAGCATCTAACTTATATGCAATGGTTTTAAACTTGTCCATCAACAACATTTACACTACGATGATTTTAAATTTGTCCATCAACAACATTCTTCGCGTTCTTCGCGTTTTTCGTTCGTTCTTCATTTAAATCGATATTTTGGATTACAATTCTACTTTTTCTTGGAATTTGATGTTATAGAACACCATTCCTTACTTATTTGACCTACTCATTCATAAAATTCATTCGAATCGCTCAAAATCCTCACGAATCTTATACTTCCTTAAGAAATTTATAAAATAAATTTCTAATTCTTATTTCTTCATTTTCTTACGATTTCGACCATATGAAATCTTTCTCTATATCTTTTACTCCTTATTCTCATTAAGTTATGTTTTTAAACATAAAAACTTAAAGAAAATAAATAGAAAAACTAGGGTTCGGATTACCGTTCTTCTTTATTCTTCTTCCGTTAGACAAAGCCGACGATTTGCGAGCTTTTCTATTTCTCGATCACTTTTGATCCGAGCATTCATGCTCATTCTCTTCCTCTTCCTCTTCCAACCGAGCTCTCTCTCTCTCTCTCAAGTGTAGGATTTTCAAAATCCCATAAAATGAAAGTTTAGCTTTCTATTTATAGATTTTCAAAGCTAAGGGCAATTTAGTCATTTCGCCCCTAACCTCCTTACTATTCCCACCTCCTCAACAACTTAACCACCAAGTTTACTTGGCCAGCACCCTTACTTGGTGGCCAAGTGGCCGCCCCTCTTGCTCCATGGGTCACCCCATGGGTTGCCCCATTGGTTATTACCCATCCGTTTACCCACCGGTTCGATCCGCGGTTTCTTTTCTTGGTTTGGGCCTTAACCCTAATTCTTATTGGGCCTAACTTGGGCTTAACTTCACAAATCATTGGGCTTGACATAATCCAAGTCCAATTGGATTCTACAAAATCCATGAACTCAAAATCCATTAAGACTAATCGTATTCTACGCATTCCATTCTCGTATTCTCGTAATCTCTTCGTATATCGTTCGTACGATATTTGTATTATACATCGTACTAATCTTCGTACTATACTCATATAATAACTAGTATTATACTCGTATCTCTCATGCATAATAACCCTAATTATTATACGCGATCATAACATTCTCGGAACTCACTTTTCTAAACCCTTAGGTTTTGAGTCTGCAGGTGAAAACTTCGTTTTTGTCATAACTGAAATATTATTGAATATTCCATCACGTCTTAGAATTAAACGTAATCTATAACTTCTCAGAATTTCAAAATAAATCTCCGAGCAGAAGCTGATGAATAGTCCCTATTTCGTCTTTTTCCCCGAAAAATATTTTGTTCCCGGAAAAATTTCATTTTCATCTTGAAAATTCTTACTCGTTCAATCTAGCTCGTAGCCAGAATCCTCCCGATTAATAATCATTCTAGGTTACAAAACGATTAATAAACACATAGTATAGAATAGTATTAATAAAAATTCATTTTATTAATAACTAATTCTTTAAACTTAAATTCTGGACAATCCGGATTCTCTGGGTTGTCACATAACCTGTCTGTGCGGTCTATCGCATGCCTGGTGAATTTTGTTATTATTTCATTCTTATTATTCTGTTGGAATAACCTGTTTATGCGAAGTACCGCATACATGGTGAAATTCTTCTAATATTTTGTTCTTTATTATTCTGTCGGAATATCATGTCTGTGCGTTTACGCCGGACCTGGTTCCATTATTTATTATTCTGTCAGAATATCTTGTCTGTGCTTTTACGCCAGACCTGGTTCCATTATTTATTATTCTGTTCGGAATAACCTGTCGATGCGAAGTACTGCATACATAGTGAAATTCTTTTATTATTCCATTCTTTATTATACTGTTGGTTATTGGTTTTACAGTTGTATGTCTTTGCCCTGTAGTGCAAAGATGATATGTTGTTGAATGTCTTTGGCCTGTAGTGCAAAGATGATCTGTTGTTTGATAGCTTTGACCCGTAGTGTAAAGATGGACAGGTGTATGACATGATCATGACCACTAGTAATACTAACAAATATCCTTGGTCGTAGTGCATGGATAATTCAATGATGTGATTGGCAGGATCATGACCATTGTGACACCCCCAAATCCGGGTTACCTGACCCCCTAGTTTGGTGTTCACGATCCATAATATAATACCAATTAACTACCCATTCATATATAAATAGGATTACATAAGTCATTAACATATATTGTTAATACATAAGTCCCAGGTCCACTAACCTTAACATTACAGAAATACCCATTTAGATATACAAAAAGGGTTTACAATACAATATAACATAATAATATTGTTCATCGTAACTAATTTATAACTATGCTTTTTCCCTTGTTCTTCTTAGCAGCACCTTCTTTAACTTCGTCCCTAGTTGAAAAGTTTTATTTATAGCAAGGGAGAGCAACAAGTTTGCCCCGCAAGTTAAGACATACAATAAAGGTATAGAAATTAATATCAATTATTCTAACATTCTCCACAACAATAATCTGATAATGAAAGAGTGTAACGCTTTCAAGATTCTCTACGATATTCAATGAATAATCAAGAATTAATTCTACGAAATAGCAAAGTGGAAAGTTTTCCAGATTTATGTTGAGCGATCACACTAGATCTAGAACTTATTTTTCTCGGGTATCTATCAAAGATTTACTTTGATACATACGCAGGAGTATCAGATAACCATAAAGATTAAATCATACCCCTCTACAAGTACTTAGAGCCGGCCAACTCTTTGTACCCTATATTATGCATAATACTTAACAGCGCGTAATGGTCGAATATACGACCTAAAATGTTCCCTTTTTATAAAAGGTTGTTCTTCTCAGTCTCAAAATCAAGATTTTGATTTAACAACAAAATACTGTGATTTTAAATTCTATCTACTTATCGATCTAGCCGAAACAATTGGCATCGATCTATCAATAACAATTGATTTCTCTTCTCGTATTTATCAAGTTCTAACAAATGTTCGTCTAGCCAGAATAATTAGCTAAGACATTTCTCAATATAATTTGACAATAAACAGGAATTATCTTTACTGTCAATATTAGTTTCTACAGATATAAATATCCAACAACAGTAATTCTACGAATATATATTTTCCAAATCAGTAATTCAATTTGAAATTTAATCATGCACTAACTGCGAATAATCAACAATAAATTTCCTGGACATGGTATAATTATCAATAATTAACCATTAAAATAATTGAATGAATATAACTCAAGGTTAAGTTAGGAAACTTGCCTTTCGCGTTGATTACAACTACACAATATAATTAACTGCGTTCGTAAGACCTATAATCAACAATGTCGATCTCACAATTAGCATAATCATTTATAACACGTAACACTGTATTCTACAGTCAAATTTCTCCTAGGCACATTACCACATAGCCACATTAGTGTTTATAACCTATATAAATACTTATCCAGTCTAACTATTTTGGCCTGGTTAGACCTCGGTCCATTCTCGGTGTTCTGGTTACCCTATCCGACAATTAACACATTAATTGTCAATTAAACTTGGTCTCTAAGCTTTAATATTATTTTAGATAAGTCAAATATCGTTTATAATATTTTTCAGAAGCTTTTAATAATTTATAAACAATTATTATAATTTATAATAATTTTTCAAACACTTAAATCATTTTTAAATGATTTAATTATTAAATAATCTTATCATTACTAATATTTAATAATATAAAAATATTAATAACATACTTGTCAAAGTATTAAAGTTATTGTTAATAACTTAAAATATTTTTAAATCATCAATATTCTACTTAAATGATTAAAATCATTTTTAAATCATCACCATTAATATTTAAATATTAATGAAATTATTATCCAAATATTAAAAGTCATTAATTATAACTTAAAATACTTTTAAATCATTTTTCTCATTTTCAAATAATTTTTTTAAATCAATAAAATTATTTTTTAATTCATTTATTTAATTTAATAAATAAATAATCTAATATCATTAATATTAATTTATTAATGAGAATTCTCCAAAAATATTAAAAATTATATTTTATAATTCTAAATATTTTCTAACACTTTATTCTAATTTAAAATGATTTTTAAATTATTAAAATCATTTTTAACTTATTTATTTAATTTAGTAATTAAATAAATCTAATATCATTAATATTAAATTATTAATAAAAATTCTCCAAAAATATTAAAAGTCACATTTTATAACTCAAAATAATTTTAAATACATTATTATTATTTAAAATAATTTTTCATAATATTAAATCATTTTTCTCTAATTTATTTAATACACTAATTAAATAAATTAAATACTTTTAATATTTAAATAATTATAAATATTAAAGAAAAATATTCCAATTGGTCAGAAATTATTTTTCATAATTTAAAATAATTTTTAAAACTATTTTTGGTAATTTTTAGAATTTATTTCTATTTTTTAATCATTTACCGGAAAACAGAAAATAAAATAAATAGGAACCGTCGCTAAAGCCTTTAACGACACAAATATGTCGTCTTAGGTGTTCTTCATCTCAAGAACACTGTCAGACTCATGTTCGAGACCCTTACTTTGACCGAATTTTAATCTTGGTTTACAATTGTTTCTGGGCAATCTTAAAGTTCAATCATGTACTACTCATGTAGTACTACCATTAACAATCAATATCCAAGTTATACAACATCAAAACAAGCAGATCAGTGCCTTCGAACTTATGGTCAGACGGTTTCTGGGATTTCTAGAAACCTGGGCAGTACGACTTGGTACTTTCCAGCCCAAAATATTCAAGGTTCTGGTACTTGTTTTTGTGGTTTTATGATTCATACATGTAGTATTGATGACAAGGAACAACGAGATGTCAAGTTCTTAGTACAAAAGCAACATATCCAAAAGTTATGACACGGTCAAACTATGTCAGAACGTGTGTTCATACCGTTTCTGGAAATTCCCAGAAATGCAAATCAGTGCTAGGGGCTTACTTTGACCACTATCTAAGATCGACATGTTGATTTTTTTATGGTATCATAAGGCATGGTTCTACAGTACATATTACAGGCTACAACTGGGTTACAAAAACATCAACTAACAATCATCAAATCTGTTAGATCTGGGCCGTGCAAAAGTTGTCAGAAGTTGTTCATTGCCTTTCTGGGTTACCCAGATTTGGCCCGGTCATGCCCGGTCAACGGGTTTTGACCGTTAATAACTCCTTATCCAAACATCTAATGACTCATATTCCACTTGCAGAGTAAAGACCACATACAAGGCTTCATGTAACAATGTTTAAACAACAAAAATAGCAAACGAACAAGAATCTGTGGCCCCTGACATGAGCTTGTCAGACCACAGATTTTGTTCTTGGACAGACTTTGAAAAACACCTTTTTAAGGCACTTTGATGCTATGGATATATGTTTGATCATCATAGATCAACATAAAACATCCTCTAGCAAAGATCTAAACACAAAAATACAAAATTTTTAAAAGCATACAAGATCAAAAATAAAAATTTAGGTTATACCTTTTTTCTTTCAATTCTTGATCTAAGCTCTCCAATATGTTATTGGTTGATCTATGGACTGATATTGTGACTGATTCACATATAATTTTCGTGGGTTTAGGAGAGAGAGAGAGAGTTGGTGAGAGCAAAAGTGAAAAATGGCAAGTTTTATGATTTTTCTCTCTCCCAAATCTATATATATTTCTTCTATGTTGCTTGGATCTGATCATTTTCGGCTGGGAGCTGATATGTTGTCTCACAAAGTCAAAATAGTTGGTAAACAACTAAAGGTCTTGGCCAACATTGCAAGTTAACTAAATAAATAATGAAAAGGGTATTTTTTGTCATTTATAAAATATTTTTCATGGCATTCTTGTCCAATGCACAAACCCTTAGGGTTTAGGGTTTGGGTTAGGATTTAGGGTTTCTAAAGCTGTTAAGCACAACTCTACTCTAAATTTATTAGTCAATACCCAAATTGACTTTCTCGAGACTCGTATCACAGATACTTGTCACAAAATTGATAATTAATATTGATATTAAATAAAAAAATAAATTTATTCGCAAATTTTTGATTATTTTAAATCTCGGGTTATCACAACCATTAGTTAACAGTTGAATGTCTTTGGTCGTAGTGCATTGACAGGCAATTGATTGGTATGATCATGACCATTGGTTTTATAGTTGAATATCTTTGGCCCGTAGTGCAAAGATAGACAACTGATTGGTATGATCATTGCTATTACATTTGAATATCTTCAGCCTTTGGGGTAAGGATATTGAGTAAACGTTTTATTAAGCCTTTGTGGCAAGAAGGAACTGTTAATTCATATTATTATAAATATGAATTATGAATTTAACTAACATCTTTGGTGGTTCAGGTGAAGAAAAGTGATGAAAGTTCTATTTGTCTTGAGTATAACAAAGAACTGTTGATGAGTAGTACAGGAATAAAATATTAACGATGGACTCTTAATCTAGAAGAGATAGTAGATATTATGTTCTACTTGACTCTTCTAATGGATTGCTTGTTTCGATGTAGTTAAACTTAATGTCTGTTATATTTTATCAGTTTAACACTGTTGAAGGCTAACGATAAATTATTCTGCATTATCTTAGTCATGATAATTCTTACTGGGCTAGTTGAGCTCACCCTTTCTTTCACTGTTCTCTTCAGGAAATGAGAACGTAGCTGGGACTAGTCGGACAATAGAGTGACGGTCCAAATGTTTGCATTAGTAGTCCTCACTATTCTGTGAAATAGTGTGATAATAATTGTAATGAGGATTCCTTTTGAGTTTTTATACTCTCTAGTAGACAATATTTGTATTCAAACTCACATTTTATGTTTTGTCGTATTGTACACGACAACTGTATTATTAAGTTGTATTTGAATTTTGTACCAAGTATTTGGCGACTCAGAATAGGTGATGTATACCTATTTTGGGGGCGTCACAGATTCCCTGCAAAAGACTTGCATAGTTTAGTCTTTAAGGAAGGTGGATAATAACATGCTTTATGATGTGCCCAGTTTAGGAATTTTATCCTGCAAAACGGATGTCAGCTGTTTATAGCATGTATGTGTACACATTTCTTCATATTTCTCATTACATGGAGATAGATATGGAAGATAATTACAAGTAATTGTGCTTTACAAGTAATTTGAAATGAGAGCATGAAGAGACTTTCCTCCGTTTTGGGTTTATCAGAGGCTGACCTATCTTAGGTTACTCTTGCGGCTTTTTTGCATGAAGGTTACCAAATCATCGCAATCTACTTGACGGGAAGTTAATCCGGTCTTTCAACTGGAGCGAATTTGGGTGGTGCCTTTCCTGAGCCTCGGAGAATTAGTCTTCTCACGAGTCCAGTAATCAAACACCGACAGGATAGCCTCTTGGTGGAGGGACCACACAACATGCATTCATATACATCGCGTCTCACCGTATGACATGATGACATATGCGAAACACTAATATCACAAGCAGTTTATAGTGCGAAGCACTAATATCACAAGCAGTTTATAGTGCGAAACACTAAGATCGCAGGCAGTTTATAGTGCGAAGCACTAAGTAAGGAAATGCATTCGTACACATTCATCATAAAATGTAAATGCAACATCCACACACAAGCAGATAACAATTTTGAAAAAATTGTAATAGCGGCTTAAGTCCTCTTACTGGAGTCCCCAGCAGAGTTGCCACCTATTGACGTCGGGATTTTTAATTGTCCCTTTCCGTTACTTGTTCTTTGGTGTTCTCATTTTAGGTGAGATTTGTTTGAAAAAATAAGTGAAAAAGGTCCGACATGTATAATGTCGACGATGGACTGTTAAGAGTTGCCAGTTGGTTTTTTAAATGGTTGTACCAACACAACCGAGAAAAGGTTTACACATTGACCCAGTGATGTGACATTGCTAAATGGGTCGGTGAAACCAAGATTCATTAGGGTCCGGGGACTTGGTTATGCGGAGTGAAGGTGTTAGGCACCCCCCGACATCCGTGTTACCATGGTGACCGCCTCTTTTCAAGAAACTGTTATCTAAATGTGTGTGTATGTGGGTCAATGTGCTTTTATTTGGAAGTAGTGCGAGGACTCGTTCGCACCTATATACACAGGGTTTGAATTTATGTAAAAATTCAATTTTAGCAAGATATGGCAGTGATGTTTTATAAAAGTGGTTTTTCAAACCCTGATGCTCAATAGTAATTGAGACCTTTTACACTCCCATTTTATTCCGTATTCGGCTGGATTGATTTTATTTGACAGATGCGAGGCATCCGTAAGAAAATAATGTACAAAAAGGTGCTGAATTCCTCGTGGGTATGTAAACCATCTGAGGAAATTCAGACACCGCAGAATAATTTACAAGCTGCTTACAGCTGAAAATGTCCATCACGGGAACCGAATATAGATCCAATGGGACGAGTCTATGATCACATGATCCCTAGGCGCACAGAATACTGCAATTTATATGAAAGCAGTAAGCAGGTATATATATAAAAGCTGTAAATATATATATACAGACATGATCACCAACCACGAAATACCTCCATGGGGGATCAGAAATGTAAATAAAGCTGTAAAAGCTATCAACCGCCACAGAGGAAACTCCAGGCGGGACAAAATGTACAGAAAGCTTCAAGTAAACTCCAGGTGGGACGAAATGTAAATATATATATATATATATATATATATATATATATATATATATAAGCATGCAAACGCACCAGATATAAAATTCAGGCTCATCGGACAAAGTCCAACAACAATTAATATATATATATATATATATATATATATATATATATATATATATTAAAGCAGTAAAGCACCGGATATAAAATTCAGGCTCACCGAACAAAGTTCGATAGCAGTTCATATATATAATTATATATATAAGAAAGCCATTAAACGCACCAGACATAAGTCTATGCTCATCGAACAGAGTTCGACACGCAGTTCATATATATAAGTGTATATATATACAAAAGCAATTAAACGCTCCAGACCGAAGTCTAGGCTCAATCGAGGCATAACTCGATAATGTTAGTCAATATATATATATATATATATATATATATATATATATATATACAAACTAAAAATAAACCACGGACCGAAGTTCGGGCAAAATATGCAACACGACTCTCAACGTGTAGAAGGGTGTGTGCAAAGATGAAGAGAAAAACTTTAAAGTGTGAAAGAAGGCTTACAGTGGGCTGTCAAAGAAGACTTCAATATCTTTAAAGTGGGTAAACACTTGCTTTTGTAGGTACAAAATAAGCTATATGTGAGCTCACAAGTGTTTAAAATGAGAAAGCACTCAGTCTGGGGTGAGCACAGAGCAAATTGGGTAGGGCTTCCTCTCCATTTTCTCTTACAAAATGGCCACCCCAAGCCCTCTATTTATAGAGGGTGGAGCCGCAGGTACCTGCGGCTCAGCCGCAGGTGTACAAGAGGCAACCCGGGTGGGCCCGGGTTTTTCAGCTCGGGTCATCTCAAAGTACGTGCACTCAGGCACTGTAATGTCCACTCAGACTTTCAGAAGTGCAATCCGGACATCCGTTTGAGGTGTACAGGACCTATTTCGGACCGCCGTTGTCGAGAGTTGTACGATGGCATGGGATTAGAGTTTGTGCGAAGTCATTGAAGATGGGACGGTGCCCTCCGGTCTTCAAGCTTTAACTTCCATCCGTTACCTCGCACAATAGTCACTCGGGACTGGTTAGTCTTGTGGGACATTGTTACGTAGCTATGTTGAGGTGACGTGGCGTGACATCGTGTTGGTCAGATGACGATGTTGCCCCTCACCGGTGTTATCGTCGGATTGGGCTGATAAAGCAGACGTTGCTCAGCTTTGCTGAGATTGGACTGCTGTAATTTGTTGAAGGTCCTCATTGTCATCTTTGAGGTGTGTCTGTCTTCTCGATGTTATCGTCGGCCTGGTATAGTGAATCTCGTTGTGAGCGCCGAGATTGAAGCTGGTTGCATTTGTAACAAGCATTTCCGGGGTTATCGCCGAAATTGCATTCCTTGGGGTTATCACCAAGGTTGGTGGCTATTCCCATGGTTGGGACTGAGACTGGATACCTCGGGGTTATCTCTGAGATTAATCGGTCTTCTCCGGTGTGTGTTCCGGTATTGTATCTGCATGCCTCGGGGTTATCTCCGAGATTGGAATTGTTACTCCCAGATTGCGATCCGAGGTTGATACTGAACTTCCGGTAGTATGCGGCATGGATATGGATCGTCTTTCAGGGTTTCCTCTTAAAAGACGAATCTGTCCTCCTGCAATGTTAGTGACAGGTGTACAGAAAATTTTGAGTGTCTACAGAATGGACATAAGATTCGAATTTTTCTGATAAAAGGGCTATTTATTATGAATTATTGAAGTTCCGGAATAATTGATTTTTGAAGTTTTAATTTATTTTTAAGAAAAACGTTTTTATTATGTTGGTGGGCCCCACTTGTATTGAAAGCATGCTAAATTCAGTTTCTTTGGTGTGCGATGGAAAATTTTTAATATATATTAATATTTTATTAAATTTTCTGCTTTGGTGTTCTAAGTATTTTTCTATAAATAGGGCGCTTAGGTTAGAATTAAAAATCACACAAGAAACTGAAATTTTCTCTCTCTATATTATCGAGCGTATTTTTGTGAGTATTTTGATACTTTGAGTGTTGCTATACGGTGCAAGTTCCTTCAGCACTATATCTAGTATTTCAGTCAGAAGTACTGTCTTTTCGAGATAAGGAATGTTATTTTTTTATAAATAATATTATTTCTTTCAATATCATTATGTCAGAATATTGGAAAGATTTTTTTCGTGAAATTCTTGTCTTTTAGTGTCGAGGTTAATATTCACGTATGCGACACTATTCACGTTTACGGTACTATTCACGAATACGACACTATTCACAGAAAAATTAAATTTTTATTTTTTGTCCAAGATACCTATTATGGATACTAGCTTTGATTATATCCATGTTTTGGTCTTCATTCTTGAATTTTACTCCACTATGGTTATTTATGAAGTATTTTTGAACTTGGATTGTTTAAAGTACGAATCCTTAACAATTGTTCTTTTGTTTCACTGGATTCGTTTTCTTTAAAATATGTTCATCATCCTCAGTCCTAAATGATGATATAACTGAATATCTTTGGCCTGTAGTGCAAAGATGAATGATTTTCTGATGAATATCTTTGGCCCGTAGTGCAAAGATGAACAAGTGTTTAGATGAACATGACCAACTGATGAATATCTTTGGCCTGTAGTGCAAAGATGAATATTTAATTCTAGATATATATTGATTGATGTTACAGGGATAAAATAATGATGATGAACTTTTAAATTCATATATAGAAGATAGTAGATTTCATTCTCTACTTAATTCTTCTAATGAATTATTATTTCCGCTGCGAATATTGATTTAAAATTTGTTGTCTATTGTATTCTATTATATTTTTCCCTGTTGAGGACTAACGATAATTTGTTCTATATTATCTTAGTCATAATATTCTTTACTGGGCTTGTTGAGCTCACCCTTTTCCTTTTTGTTCCATTTTTCTTCTCAGGAGGCGAGAATGTAGCGAGTACTAGTCGGGGTGTGGAATGATGGTTCTAGAAGTTGTTTTAGTAGTCCTTACTATTTTGTAAAATAGTGTATCAATAATTATAATGAGGACTTATTTGAGTGTGAATATTGTCTAGATGACAATATTTGTATTTTAACTCACAGTTTGTGTGTTGTCGTATTTTGCACGACAATGGTATTAATAAAGTTGTAGTTGTTTCTATACCATGTTTTGGCGACTCAAAATGGGTGATTTATACCTGTTTTGGAGGCGTCACAGTTGATATCAGAGCTTAGGGATATGGTCTCTGGCGGAGATCGGAGAATAGAACTAGGAGGGGAGAGATGAGTAAATCCTTCGTTAATATATCCTACCTAAGCTTATTTGTTGGTTGGTTAAAGTATAGGGTTATTATGTTGCATGTCAATTTCTTTAATTAATCCTTGTTTTGTGACAGTATTTAAGAATGGCAGCTGAGAATGTTAACAGTGGAGTAAATGAGACCGTGGAGACACCTTTAATCACCAACGAGGTGAACGTACAACAGGACGGCAATGTTCCTCCTGTAAACAACACTGAGCAGACGATGAACGATGAGATGTTTAGAAGCTTTTTGCGGTTCATACAAAACCAGACGAAGGAGACTCCTGTTCAAAATACAGGTAGAAACAATGGCAACGCACAGCTAGTCACAGCCAAACAGTTCAAAGAGTTGGGACCACCAGAATTCTGGGGAAAGCCGGATCCGATTAAGGCAGAAACGTGGGTCAAGCAAATTAACAAGATATTCGATGTCTTGGGATGCACGGAGGAACAGAAGGTTCCATTCGCCACCTTTATGTTCCGTGGCGAGGCAGACTACTGGTGGGAGTCTATGAAGCGTACCCAGCCTGCCGCACTCAGCATGTCTTGGGAAACATTTCAGAAACATTTCAATGACAAGTACTTTCCTGAAAGTATTCACCATATGAAGGAGGTGGAGTTTCTTAGACTGGAGCAGAACAACATGACGGTGTCCCAGTACGAGGCGAAGTTTACAGAGTTATCCAGGTTTGCACCTCATTTGGTGGAGAATAAGGAATGTATGACGCGGATGTTTCTGAGAGGTTTGAAACCAGACATACGTCAATATCTCATTTCTCATAAATTTTCTTTATATTCAGATGTTGTCAATAGGGCTCAATTATTAGAGCGAGATAACGAGTACGTTTAACCGAGGGACCACAACCAGGGTCATATCGATGACAGCAGTTATCAGAGCAACGATAACCAGCGAGGAAAGAAAAATACGGATAAAAGCGGTAACCACTCTGGTGGTAATCGTGGCCATGAAAATAGAAGAAGCGAGTCGGGTGGAGATTTTAAAAATAGGAGATTCAACAATGACAATGTGAAGACGTCAGCACCAGTAGCAATTGGGTCTAAGGGAGGAGAACGACCACCGGTTGTATGCTATAAATGCGGGAAATAGGGACATATCAGCCCAAATTGTCCATAACAGTTCAAGGTATGCTATAATTATGGAAAGGAAGGACATATTGCTCGAGATTGTACTGTAGCGAAACCAAGTCCTGCGGGGATGGTGACTCAAAAGGCTGTCCCAAAAAAGCCAAAGTCAACGGTTCCTGGAAGAGCATTTGTCGTGATTGGTCAAAATGCGAGGAACCCAAATGAGGTGATCACGGGTAAGCTAATTATAAATTCTTGCGAAGTTTATACCTTACTAGATACCGGTTCTACCCATTCATTTATCTCTCCTGCTTGTGCTCAACATTTAAACTTGACTCTGGAGAAATTAGACTTTGACTTATCTGTGGAGACTTCGTTAGGAGAAACCTTCATTACATCCACTATTTATAAATCTTGTTTGATCCAAGTTGGCACCATCACATTACCTGTGGACCTTATCTCTTTAAAGATACTTGCATTTGACGTGATTTTAGGAATTAATTGGTTAACTACTCATCATGCCAAAATTGATTATTTTCATAAGGTTGTTAGTTTTCATATTCCGAACCAACCTGTTATGCTAATTCAAGCAACTAAACCACTAAAATCAATCACTGTCATATCAAGCTATAAAGCCATTCATTATTGAAAAACGGATGTCAAGCTTTCTTAGTCCATGTTATGGATTTGAATAAAGACACGTCAGATTTGAATAATATTTCTGTTGTTAGTGAATTTCCTGACGTATTTCCTGAAGAACTTCCCGGTCTACCCCCAGAACGTGAAGTTGAATTCTTTATTGACCTTGAACCTGGTACAAAGCTCATTTCTAATATCCCATATCGAATGGCTCCTATTGAACTTCAGGAGTTAAAGGTCCAACTACAGGAATTGTTAGACATCGGTTTCATTCGTCCTAGTGCATCTTCTTGGGGTGCTCCTATTTTATTTGTAAAGAAGAAAGACGGGAGTATGCGACTTTGTATTGACTATCGAGAATTGAACCATGTCACCATCAAGAATAGGTATCCGCTAACTCGTATTGATGACCTGTTTGACCAGTTGCAAGGAGCACAATTCTTTTTAAAGATCGATCTTCGTTCTGGATATCATCAGCTGAAGATTAAAACTGAGGATATTCCAAAGACTGCCTTTAGAACTCGGTACGAGCATTATGAATTCTTAGTCATGTCTTTTGGATTGACTAATGCTCATGCGGCTTTCATGGATATGATGAACCGAGTATTCAAGAAATATTTGGATCAGTTCGTTGTTGTCTTTATTGATGACATCCTCATATATTACAAAAGTCGTGAAGATCATGAGCACCATTTGAAGCTGGTACTCCAAAGGATTTGTGAAAGCAAGCTATATGCCAAGTTGAAGAAATGTGAGTTCTGGCTTGAGGAAGTAGTATTCCTTGGGCACATGGTGTCAAAACATGGAGTATCTGTTGACCCGGCGAAGATTGAAGCAATACAAACTTGGGAGCAACCGAAGTCGGTAACCGAAGTACGTAGCTTTCTGGGCTTAGCTGGTTATTATCAGAGATTCGTAGAAGGATTTTCTCGAATCGCTACTCCGTTAACTCAGCTGACTCGAAAGGATACAAAATTCGTATGGAGTGAGGAATGTGAGAAGAGTTTTCAAGAGCTCAAGAGAAGACTCATTTTGGCACCTATTTTGGCAATACCATCTGGTTCGGATGGATTTGTTATCTATAACGATGTTTCAGGCAAAGGGTTAGGATGTGTTCTCATGCAACATGGGAATGTCATAGCTTATGCCTCGCGACAACTCAAAGAATATGAGAGGAATTACCCTACCCATGATTTAGAGTTGGCAGCAGTCGTTTTCGCGTTAAAAATCTGGAGGCACTATCTATATGGGGCGAAAGTGGAGATATATTCAGACCATAAAAGCCTCAAATATTTCTTCACCCAAAAGGAACTCAACATGCGATAATGACGTTGGCTCGAGCTGTTGAAAGACTACGACCATACCATTTAATACCATCCTAGAAAAGCGAACGTGGTTGCTGACGCATTAAGTAGAAGATCATATGCAGGAATGAGTGCGATGTTGTTAACACAAAGGCCCATTTTGTATGATTTACAAAAGATGAAGATAGAATTCAAGACTCCGGGGACCCATGCGATGATGTCAAATATACGCATAGAACCAACTTTAATCGATAAAGTTAAAGTTGCTCAAGCTACAGACCCGGAGCTGATGCGTATGAAGAAGAAAGTGCAAGAAAGTGTTAGTCTAGAAGTAAGGATCGATGAAGAAGGAATACTTCGAGTCAACTCCAGACTTTGCGTTCCGATTCTGACTCGAAACATAGAATCATGATGGAGGCACACAACACACTATTTGTAATTCACCCTGGAAGTACCAAAATGTATCATGATCTTCGACATACATTTTGGTGGAGCAATATGAAGAGAGATATCGCGAAGTTTATCTCAAGGCGTTCAACTTGTCAATGTGTAAAGGCAGAGCATCAAGTGCCAAAGGGTCCATTACAACCACTTGAGATTCCGAAATGGAAGTGGGAACACGTTACTATGGATTTCGTTACAGGTCTTCCTAAGGTTTCTCAAGGCATAGATGTGATTTAGGTTATTGTTGATAGATTAACTAAGTCTGCTCATTTCTTGTCGATACGGGAGACTCATTCCCTTAAACGTCTTGCTCTTATGTACGTGAATGAGATTATGAGGTTGCATGGCATGCCAGTATCCATAGTTTCGGATCGTGACCTAAGATTCACTTCATGATTTTGGGTTAGCTTGCAAAAAGCTTTAGGAACGGATTTATGATTTAGTTCGGCATACCATCCTCAAACGGACAGACAATCAGAGAGGACTATTCAAACTCTTAAAGATCTATTAAGACTCCGTGTCCTAGACTTCAAAGGGAGTTGGGATAAATATTTACCATTGGTGGAATTCTCCTACAACAACAGTTATCAGGCAAGTAAAGGTGTGGCTACATTTGAAGCATTGTATGGACGAAAGTGTTGCTCTCCAGTATGTTGGGATGAGGTGGGTGAAGCAACATTGTTGGGACTAGAGTTGGTACGTATGACTACAGAAAAGATCTAAATGATCCGACAACGTATACAAATGGCACAGGATCGACAAAAGAGTTATGCGGATCTTCATCGAAAAGACGTGGAATTTGGTATTGGGGATCAAGTATTGTTATGTGTTGCTCCATGGAAGGAAGTTACAAGATTTGGAAAAAGAGGAAAGCTCAATCCACGATTTATTGGTCCATTTCAAATTCTTGACCGAGTAGGAAAAGTGGCCTATAGACTCACGTTATTTCCAAATATGTCTCGTGTTCATAACGTGTTTCACATATCTGTGCTTCATAAATATGTGAAAGACCCGAACCATGTTATTGAGTTAGAACCAGACGAAATAGCTGAAGATTTAACGTACGAGGAGGTACCTGTCAAGATCTTGGATAGGAAGGAGCATGTCCTACGCACAAAGGTCATACCACAAGTTAAAGTTTTGTGGAGGAACCATGCTATTGAGGAAATGACCTGAGAGTTAGTAACAGAAATGAAAGCGAGGTACCCTCACCTTTTCGAAACACCAGGTATGTATGTCAATTTCGAGGACGAAATTTCATAAGAAGGGGAGGTTGTAAGACCCCAACTTATTATAAATGAAATTGAATTTCCTCTATTTATTATTTTGAAATAGTAAGGGTTGAATTGATTAATATGGTTAGTTATAGGTAAAATACGCAAATATTTTAAATAAGCAAGTGCTTATAAAATATTCATTGTTGTCGGGGAATATTCGTTTGGTCGTGAAATATTTTTACTGTCGGGGAATATTCGTACGACGGCGCAGCCTTGTGTGGGCCCCATAACGAAAAACGATTGGATTTAAAAAATGACAAGTATAAATAACAGCGTAGTTGTTACCGTTAACACTGTTGGAATACCCAGTGGTTAAAATTCAGTAATACGCGTTGTTGCACAGTAGCACACGGTATTGCACCAATTATTGATTCTTACGTAAGAAGGCACTACTCAATAATTGTTACAGTAATTACTGTTCAATATTTTATTTTATTGATTCAATAATTGCTACGTTGATATTTTATATTATTGTTGTTTCAATAATTGTCACTACACAGTATTTTCTATTATCAGATCAATAATTCATATTATTTGAATAATATTATTAGATAGCATTACTGGCAATGTCTAGAAAGTTCTGACTAAGGAGAAGTTTGGTCATCTAATTGCGCGCCAGTAAGGAGAAATCCTTATTAGAAAGCCCCCTCTTTCCTGGGAACGGCCTGGTTGTTAGTATTGTGATTTTGTAATATTATTTGTGAATAATTAATTATCAATTTATATGATAAGAAAAATATTCATTTTATGTGGATATAGATGGAGAAAATTTTTAATGTGACAATTGTTAAAAATTGATATTTTATCTTTTCTGATAAAATAATTTATTTAAATATATTATTATATTATAATAATATAATAATGGTGATATTTTGCAATGAATGTGTGATATATGAATAAATGAGGAGGAAGAGTATTTTTGTAATAAAAAATGCTTAAAACATGTTAAACATGTTTGTGGACCCCATTTCTTGACTGAAATTTGATTATAGTATGTAAAATCGTCTGTATGTGGATTTCGGTCAATTTATGTTTGGAATTTTGAAAAACTTACTTACAAAGTGGTAGAAAATTGAATTTCCTATGAAATGGACATAATATTCTAATTTTTCTGATAAAAGGGTTATTTATTATGAATTATTGAAGTTATGGAATAATGGATTTTTGAAGTTTTAATTATTTTTTTTAAGAAAAACGTTTTTATTATGTTGGTGGGCCCCACTAGTATTGAAAGCATGCTGACTTCAGTTTCTTTGGCGTGCGAAGGAAATTTTTTAATATATATTAATATTTTATTAAATTTTCTGCTTTGGTGTTCTAAGCATTGTCCTATAAATAGGGTGTTTAGGTTAGAATTGAAAATCACACAAGAAACTGAA
The DNA here is from genome assembly GCA_016801055.1 of Panax notoginseng. NCBI lineage: Eukaryota > Viridiplantae > Streptophyta > Magnoliopsida > Apiales > Araliaceae > Panax > Panax notoginseng. The sequence goes on along the minus strand of CM029016.1, from coordinate 147,279,200 downwards.
ATTTTCTCTCTCTATATTATCGAGCGTATTTTTGTGAGTATTTTGATACTTTGAGTGTTGCTATACGGTGCAAGTTCCTTCAGCACTGTATCCAGTATTCTAGTCAGAAGTACTGTCTTTTCGAGGTAAGGAATGTTATTTTTTTTATAAATGATATTATTTCTTTCAATATCATTATGCCGGAATATTGGAAAGATTTTTCTCGCGAAATTCTTGTCTTTTAGTGTCGAGGTTACTATTCACGTATGCAGCACTATTCACATATACGGTTCTATTCACGAATACGACACTATTCACATAAAAATTAAATTTTCATTTTTTGTCCAAGATATCTATTATGGATACTAGCTTTGTTTGTATCCATATTTTGGTCTTCATTCTTGAATTTTACTCCACTATGGTTATTTATGAAGTAATTTTAAACTTGGATTGTTTAAAGTACGAATCCTTAATAATTGTTCTTTTATTTCACTAGATTCGTTTTTTTTAAAATATTTTCATCATCCTCAGTCCTAAATGATGATATAACTGAATATCTTTGGCCTGCAGTGCAAAGATGAATGATTTTCTGATGAATATCTTTAGCATGTAGTGCAAAGATGAACAGGTGTTTAGATGAACATAACCAACTGATGAATATCTTTGGCCTGTAGTGCAAAGATGAATATTTAATTCCAGATATATATTGATTGATATTACATAGATAAAATAATGACGATGAACTTTTCAATTCATAAATAGAAGATAGTAGATTTCATTCTTTACTTAACTCTTCTAATGAATTATTATTTCCGCTGCGAATATTGATTTAAAATTTGTTGTTTATTGTATTCTATTATATTTTTCCCTGTTGAGGACTAACGATAATTTGTTCTATATTATCTTAGTCATAATATTCTTTACTGGGCTAGTTGAGCTCACCCTTTTCTTTTTTGTTCTATTTTTTTCTCAGGAGGCGAGAATGTAGCGAGTACTAGTCGGGAGTGTGGAATGATGGTTCTAGAAGTTGTTTTAGTAGTCCTCACTATTTTTTAAAATAGTATATTAATAATTATAATTAGGACTTATTTGAGTGTGGATATTGTCTAAATGACAATATTTGTATTTTAACTCACAATTTGTGTTGTCGTATTTTGCACGACAATGATATTAATAAAGTTGTAGTTATTTTTGTACCATGTTTTGGCGACTCAAAATGGGTGATGTATACCTGTTTTGGGGGCGTCACGATTTCAGTCCCCAAATCAAGTCCCACTACCTCCAATAACAAATCAAGAACCTTGAATCAAGATTTGTTCATAGAAAGGTATAAACCAAAACATAAAAATCTGATCTTTAATCCTTTGTTAAATGTTATGATTTTGTGTTTAAACATGTTGTTTGTAGTCTATATAAGTGATCTGGGTTGATATATGTTAGATTCATAACATCTATAGGCTCAGATTTGATGTTTTTCAAAATCTGGATTTTTTTTTGTTGTCTGACAATGAATATTAGACCCCATAGATCTTAGTCTGTTTATTTTTTTTGTATTTTAAATGTTTTAACTTGTAGTAGGTCATGTAGGCTTTGATCTGGAACTTGTAACAAGTCCAGATCATGCACATATTTCATTTTATTGATGGTCAAAGTCGGTTGACCGACCATGACCAAGTGAATCTGGGCAGCCAAGAACTTGCCCAGAAACGCCTGACAACAATTTCATTGGCTCGGATCTAACAGTGGGTTGATGATCTGTATTTGTCTTTGCATCTAAGTTGTAATATGTTGTTTAGACTATATGCTAATGCCTTAAGATCACCTAAATGATAAACAGGCTGGACTTAGTGGCCGGTCAAACTAGCCTAGTCGCGCACGTTTTCTATTTTCTAGGTAACCCAGAAAACATATGAACGTGTCGTCTGACATGGTTTGACCGGATCATATCTGCTTGATGTGTTGTTATTATATGTGTTTTATGTAATAGATCTATACCCCCTACATGTCACCTACACACTGCAACTCTTAGATCACAAAAACATTACACGAACAACAAGTTGTGGAAGCCCAAATTTGACCAGTCGAACTGTTCTTCATTTCTGGGTAACCCGAAAAAAGAAGAATAGCCCTTACAGTCACTTTAAAGGCTTAGATCTCGTTGGTGTTATGCTGTTTGGCCAAGTTTGTTGTTGGATCATGTAATCTTACATTAGTACTACAAGATCTGATTAATGGGTTGCCCAGAAACATCTTATGATCATTACACTTGGTCAAATTAAGTAGTACCCTTGATTACTGACTTTGAAGATCTGGGTTCCTCAGGAGCACTTTGGGCAACGGTTTCTGTCACTAAAGGCTATAACGACATATTTAATAATTTTAATTAATTAAATTTTTAAAAATCATTTAAAAATAGAAATTAATTTCTGAAAATTACAAAAATAATTTTAAAAATAATTTTAAGTTATAAAAATTAACTTTTAATAATTTGGCATATTTTCCATAAATATTAGTATTTATTTAAATATTATTGACATTTAATTTATTTAATAAATGCATTAAATAAATTAATTAAAAATGATTTTATTATATTAAAAATTATTTTAAATGATAATAAGGTATTTAAAAGTATTTTAAGTTAAAAAATATAATTTTTAATATTTTAATGTAAATTTCATTAATTATTTAATATTAATGATATTTATATTTATTTAATAATTATATTAAATAAATTAATTAAAAATAATTTTAATATTATAAAAATTATTTTTAATAAAAATAAAGTGTTTAAAAATATTTTAAGTTATAAAATATAACTTTTAATATTTAAATATAAATTTTCATTAATAATTTAATATTAATGATATTAAATTTATTTAATAAATAGTTTAAATAAATAGTTTAAAAATGATTTTATTGAATTAAAAATTATTTAAAAAGGATATAAATGTTTTAAAAATATTTTAAGTTATAATTAATGACTTTTAATATTTTGATAAATAATGCATTAATATTTAAATATTAATGGTAATTATTTAAAAATAATTTTAATTATTTTAAAAATTATTTAAGGGTAATATTAATACTCTAAAATTATTTTAAGTTATTATAAATAACTTTAATATTTTGGCAATGGTTTCATTAATATTTTAATATTAATTAAATCTTAATGATAATAGAATTATTTAATATTTAATTCATTTATAAATGATTCCAGTATTTGAAAAATCATGATAAATTATAATAATTATTTAAAAATTATTATAAGTCATTTAAAAATAATATGACTGATATTTACATCTATTGAACTACAGAATAGAGTTTTAGACTCGATAATTACCCGATAAAGCAGTCGGTACACCGAAATATTTCAGAAATTAATCTGGACTTAGATAGTTTGACTAGATACGTGTTTGTTTGTGATTCAATGATTGTTAAATATATGTGACAATGTGATTAGGTTATGTGTTGACTACAAATAGCAGTACTATGTGTTATGATATGTATTTCTAATCGATAGAATGATCTTATTAATGATAGGTCTCGATATAAAAGATAAAACTAAGTTGCGTAACTGTAAGCAGCAGACCAGGCAAGTATCTTAACTTTGCATTTACTTTATGCAATGGACATGTGTAAGCTAGTATCTAAACTATTCTTTTTCTAATGTTCAAATATCTTAACCTTGTATATACTTATGCAATGATTCTATATAAGTAAGTTATTAAATTATAATCTATTGTACAAATTCTTTAATTCTGTTATTATATATCAAGATATATATTTTGTTTGTTAATTTCTAAGTATGGTTATACAAGTGTTCTCACTTGGATAACTATTGTATTTAATCGCATGTTGATGCATATTTATTGGTTTCCAGTATGTACTCTTAATCGAACATCGTCTAAGCTATTTGTATCAGCTAGACACAGATTTAAAATTATTGTTGAACATGATAAAACTTCATTGATATCCAACCGAATTGTTTTGGTTCGAATTCAGACTAATTATGAACAACCCGAACATGAAAAACTTTTATGCGCCTAAGGCGGATATGCTGGACAAAAATATCTTTTGAATATGTAGTATTGATCAATACAGGGCATAACGGGCTGATCACCCCCTTGCCTGTAAGTTATGACGATTTGAAGATGAAGTTCTGTTTAATCTTTTTGAAAATTGAAAACAAAGTTCATAGTCTTGTCGATGTCGATTTTTTTTATTTGTCCTTTTTCATTACCTGTTCTTTTGTGTTCTCATTTTAGGTTAGATTTGTTTGAAAAAACAAGTGAAAAAGGTCTGACATGTGTAATGTAGACGATTAGACTGTAAGAGTCGCCAGTTGGTTTTTTAACTGGTTGTACCAACACAACCGAGAAAAGGTTTGTACATTGACCCAGTGATGTGACACTGCTAAACTGGTCTGTAAAACCGAGCGTCATTTAGGGTCCGGGGACTTTCTTATGCGGAGGGAAGGTGTTAGGCACCCCCCGACATCCGTGTTGCCACGGTGACCGCCACTTTTTAAGAAACTATTATATGAATGTGTGTGTGTGTGGGTCAATGTACTGTTATTTGGAAGTTGTGCGAGGCCTCGTTCGCACCTATATACACAGGGCTTGAATTTATGTAAAAATTCAATTTTAAGCAAGATATGGCAGTGATGTTTTATAAAAGAGATTTTTTAAACCCAATGTCCGATAGTGATTGAGACCTTTTACACTCCCATTTTATTTCGTATTCGGCTAGGTTAATTTTATTTTACAGATGCGAGGCATCTGTATGAAAATAATGTACAAAAGCTGCTAAATTCCTCGTGGGTATGAAAACCATCTGAGAAAATCCAAACATCACAGATAAATTTACAAGCTGCTTACAGCTGAAAAGGTCCATCACGGGAACCGAATCTAGATTCAGTGGACTGAACCTGTGATCACATGATTACTAGGCTCACATGATGCCGTAATTGATATAAACGCAGTAAGCAGGTATATATATATATATATATATATATATATATATATATATATATATATATATATATATATATATATATATAGACATGATCACCAGCCACGAAACACCTCCATAGGGGATCAGAAATATAAATAAAGTTGTAAAAGCTATCAACCGCCACGTAGGGAACTCCAGGCGGGACGAAATGTACAGAAAGCTGTAAAAATGGTCAACTGCAACGAAGTAAACTCCAGGTGGGACGAAATGTACAGAAAGCGATAAAAACGGTCAACCACCACAAAGTAAACTCCAGGTGGGACGAAATATATATATATATATATATATATATATATATATATATATATATATATATATATAAGCATGTAAACGTACCGGATATAAAATCTAGGCTCATCAGACAGAGTCCAACAACAGTTAATATATATAAGTATATACATTAAAGCAATAAACGCACCGGATATGAAATTCAGGCTCATCGAAAAAAGTTCGACACACAGTTCATATATATAAGTATATATATACGAAATCATTTAAACGCACCAAACATAAGTCTAGGCTCATCAAACAGAGTTCGACACACAGTTTATATATATAAGTATATATAAGTAAGCCAGTAAACGCTTCAGACCGAAGTCTAGGCTCAATCGAGGTATAACTCGCTTCAAACTGAAAATAAACCACGGACCGAAGTCCGGGCATACACACGCAACATGACTCTCAATGTGAAGAATAGTGTGTGCAAAGATGAAGAGAAAAGCTTTAAAATGTGTGAGAAGGCTTGCAGTGGGCTACCAAAGAAGACTTCTATATCTTTAAAGTAGATAAACACTGGCTTTCGCTGGTACAGAAGTAGCTATATGTGACCTCACAAGTGTTTAAAATGAGAAAGCACTCAGTTTGGGGTGTGTACAGAGCAAATTGGGCGGGACTACCTCGCTGTTTTCTCTTACAAAATGGCCACCCCAAGCCCTCTATTTATAGAGGGTGGAGCCACAGGTGTGGCTGGGCCGCAGGTGTACCAATGGCTGCCCGGGGTACCCCGGGCATTGCGGGTCCCGCCGTCTCAAAGTACGTGCACGAATGCAATGTGATGTCCGCTCAAACTTTTTGAATTACAATCCGGGCATCTAACTGAGGTATATTGGACCTATTTCGGACCGCCGTTGTCGAGAGTTACTCAATGACATGGGAGTAGAGTTTGTACGAAGTCATGAAGATGGGATGATGCCCTCCGGTCTTCAGCTTCAAATTCTATCCGTTATTCTACGTAATAGTCACTCGGGATTGGTTTTCCTTGATTCTTGTTGGACATGGCTGTATAGAAATGCATGTATAAGATGTTAAGATGGTATGATGTGGCGTCAAGGTGGCAAGATGACGACTTTTCCCCTCATCGGGGTAATCTCCTGTTTGGGTTGATAAGTAGACGTTTCTCAGGATTATCACTGAGATTGGACTGATGCAATGGTTGAAGGTCCTCAGTGTCATCTCTGAGGTGTGCCTGTCCTCCTGGTTTTATTGCCAGGTCTTGTACTTAGTATCTCGTTGTGAGCGCCGAGATTCAAGCTGTTTGCATTTGAAACAAACATTTTCGGGGTTATTTCCAGAACAGCAACTGCCTTCCTTGGGGTTATCTACAAGGTTAGAATCTGCTATTCCCAGTGCTGGGACTGAGACGGAACATCTCGGGGTTATCTCCGGGATGAAGCGGTCTTCTCCAGTGTGTGTTATAGTATTAAAATTGCAAGCCTCGGGGTTATCGCTGAGGTTGAGGCTGTTACTCCCGGTGTGTGTTTCGGGGTTGAGGCTGAGATTCCGGTAGTATCCGGACTGGATGTGAGTTATCTTCCAGGTTTATCTCTGAAAGACGAATCTGCCCTCCTGCAATGTCAGTAACAGGTGTGCAAAAAATTTTGAGTGTCTACAAGTCTGTCAACTGCTCACCATTTATAATCAATACATAGTTTCAAAAATTTGATATAGAATTAATATGTTGTTATTATTGGTTCAGCTTACTTCACAACTGTTGATTCGTTGTTGAAGTGTCGTTCAAAGAAAATATTTAATCCTTTCAGCTAATATTTATTGTTGTTATTACTTGGTGGGCAATCAAAAGCTCATTCTTGCTTTAAATTTAAATGTTTTTAGCTATATGTGATCAACCTGAAGGTTCAGGCAAGAACAAGGGAAAAGGAATGCAATCAGAATAATCTTATGGTATCTTATGTAATAGTTAGACTTTATTAAGACAATGATATTTATTAATTATCATGTAATGAATGTTTAAAGGTCACGTACCTGTGATTAGACTCTGATATATGTAAATTAAGTTTTGTATTTATATTATTATTATTATTCCGCTCAAAGAAATGGTATCGTGAAGCACCGAGTTCGGGTTTCAAGTACATGAATTAGGGGGCGTCACAGTCCTCGGGGGTGAAGTTGTTGTTGTAGTCCCACAAGGTGTCTCCGAAGGTGAAGTTGTTGTTGTAGTCCCATAGGGTTGTCTCCGGAGGTGAAGTTTTTGTTGTAGTCCCACAGGGTTATCTCTAGAGGTGAAGTTGTTGTTGTAGTTCCACGGAGTTGTCTACGGGGGTGAAATGACACTTTTGCATTCCTGTAGTGTTAGTCGAAGGAAATCGAAATTTTAGGTGTCTACACCATTCATTCAAGCATCTAACATAAAATAAATCCAATCATTAATTGGTTAATATTCCATAATCAATCCCACTTATTATCATATATATCAACATATGTATCAAATAAATAATATTCATCTCAAGAAATTAAGATCATTCCATATATGCATCGATATCATTTAATGGGTAATATAAAGTTGCATGAAATCTAGTTTGGAAACAAGGTAAACTCTTTTATTTTAATCAAAATAAACTCATTTATTTTAGCAACATGGAATCTAATTCCAATTAAAATAATCATATTTATTTTAATGCTATTCCAAATCAAAATAAACCTTTTATTAATTGAAATAAAAAAAATTCAAAAAATTTCAAGTTCTGGTGACCATGCGGCCGCGCCCAGATTACACTGGGAACCGGAGCGGCTGCGATGTAACCACAAAAACGTTTTATGGATTCAGGCGCGGCCGCGCGCCAAATATGAACTGAGAGTTGCGTGGCCGCGGTGCAACGCAGAGTTTGAAAAATCATTTTTGCCCAAAAAAGTTTTTCAAAACAAATACTCATACATACATATATGGAATCACAATCAATCGATAATTTACATAAAGTTTGACTTTGATAACATTGTTAGGTTTGCAAGATTCACGAGTATACAATAAAATTGCATATAATAAGCGAAAGCGTGATAAAATTGAATTTTTAAAATTTTTACAAACCCAAAACTATGATCATCTTTTATGCGTAATTATCAATTAACAAAGTAGATAGAGAATTATACCTTTGTAGGACAAAACTTCCTTAGGTACAAGTTCAACTCCAAATTGTTAGCGTCCTCTTTGAATTCCACCAATTAGATCCCTTTTATTAATGTTAGCCACCCAAGTGTTTGGCCTCTAAAAGTGATCCATAGAGGAATAATAAGGATTCAAGAAGTGGGCAGCGGTAAACCCTAGTTTTCTCTCTCTAGGGAATTTATGAGTATTCTCCTAAATCTCATGGAAGTGTACATTCTAACGCCCCGAAATTCGGTCTATCTTTATACCCGAATTCCGTATGTCACGATTCTATCTCCTTCCAAACATACATCATTATATAGCTAAATATAACAACATATATTCTCAAATCCCAGGTTCTAATACCTTATAACCTTATTCATTACAAATAATGATAATTACATTATTCTTTACATCTTACACGAGTGACTTTCATCCGCCACCAAGGATACATATTAGTTCATTAAACTATTCTACATTATAAAATATGCAAAGGAACATATAATATGCAAAGGAACTCTAGACTATATGTCATACTCATTTGTACACATAACTAAGCCGTAAACATATGTTACAAGGATCAGAGTATAAATGACTAAAGGTTCGCCAAGGGTTGTCTTCCAAAACTTCAAGTTTATTTTCAAACACATTCTAATTCATGCTAAAGCAATCCATTAGTAGTAAGGTAATCTTAACTATATGTCATATCTATTTTCAAGCATATTTAAGTTAAACTAATATGCTAAAGATATCACATTATAACAATTAGAATTAAATACCTTTGATGATTTTAGGATATTGCTTCTCCTTCTTACTAAAAATCAAATGCAAGGGCTACTTTGGACTTTTTCTCTCCTTATCACTGACCCTTTCAATCTCACTGACTCTCTCTATATTCCAGAACTATAACTCGGTAAATTAGCATCTTGATCATTAAGGAAGGGAGTCTCAATTTATAGAGCAGCTATTGCCCAAAGTTGGATTTTGCACATTGAATTAAACTAACTGGAAGAAGAAGAAGATGATGGGTATTAGAGATTTGGTGAAAGCATTTCACTGCTACTATTCCAACCACTCCAAATTCATCATTTGAAATCTCTGAGAAGCAAGGAATAGGCTAGGCCAATGTCTTATTACGTCTGATGAAATATTTTTAGACAATGATTTTGGGACAACTCTATTGCCCTTTTATTTAGCAACAAAATGGGTCTTTTATTACTAAGGTCAACTCCTTTTTTGAACTTATAAGTGTAATTTTTAATGAGCTAATATTATTAACTTGTGATAAGTTATAGGTATATATACACATAATCATATAATCCATGTACATTGGGTTGGTTCAAATAATATTTAAATTGGTTAGAAAAAATTTTGTTAGGTACTAATAACCCATTATTTCCTATAAAACTTATTATCTCAATTACACCCAAATATTATAACAAAAATTAGTATCAATTATTTACTTCTTTAAAATTAAATTTCCCACATACTTTTAAAATACACATTTAATTAACTCATTATGTATTATAATGCCACACAAGGCTCCTTTATATAACTCAGTAATGTACAAAATTAAAGCTTACATTTATCATATAGTCTTTTATATACAAATATTTTATATCTAGATATCCCACATTATATGTTACGCATGATGCAACAAAAATATTTTCTTCCAAGGATTGGTCACTAGAGCAGTTGCGCTGGTTTGTACTGCAGAAGTGGCACAGATGCGCCACCCCAAGACAGTCCCAAACCAGGCTTTGCACCAACAGAGTCTCATACCATACCACAATGTATTTTCACATAAAAAATAATCAATTAAAATAATAATAACAATTATTCTATCATTTTATTTAATCATTGCTTCACTAATTAAATTAAAAATTTACTTAGTCCATTATTATGCCACACTAGGCATATCACATAATCTTAATATAAGCTATATTATCATTTACAACATATTTCCCACTTATCATATACTTAATTAAATTTAACTGAATTATCACATCTCCTGCCACAAATATATATTTATATTCAAATAAATATTCAAACATTTTATTTATTCAATTAATATTGTTTATAAAATTCACAGGTATTACATCCTCTCTCCCCCCCCCTTATAAAAATTTCATCTTCAGAATTGGTACAATATTACATAAATAGATGGGGATAGTATTTCCTTATCTTATCCTCTAACTCTCACGTAGCCTCCTCGGCATTGTGGTTTCGCCAAATTACTTTTACAAAAGATATAACTTTATTTCTTTATATTTGCTCTTTCCTATCTACTCTCTGAACAAGAATTTCTTCATAAGTCAAATTCTTTTCTACTTGAATGGACTCATAGGATATCACGTGCTTATAATGGGGCTTGTATGGATGTAACAAGGAGATATGAAACACGTTGCGGATGTGTTCTAGTTCAGGTGGTAAAGCTACCTTGTATACCACTTCGCCTATTCATTTCAATACTTCAAATTGTCTTATGAATCTCAGACTCAATTTCCCCTTCTTGCCAAACCGTATCTTCCCTTTCCAGGGACACTTTCAAAAATACGAAACTACCGACTTCAAAGTCTCGATTTTGACGATGTAAATCTGCGTATTTTTTCTGGCGATCCTGAGCTGCTACCAATCTGGCTCTTATTGTAGTCACCACATCAGCAGTTTGCTGAATTAATTTCGGTCCCAAAAGTCGTCATTCTCCGACCTCATCCCAACAAAATGGTGTTCTACACTTTTTTCCATAAAGAGCTTCATACGGTGGCATATCGATACTCGCATGATAACTATTTTTATAAGCAAATTCTACTAAGGGTAAGTGATCGTCCTAGTTCCCTTTAAAATCCATCATGCAAGCTCTCAGCATGTCCTTTAACGTTTGTATGGTTCGTTCACTCTGCCCTTCAGTTTGAGGGTGATAAGCAGTACTCAACTTCAACTATGTTCCCATTCTTTCTTGCAACTTTTTCCAATAATTTGACGTAAGAGCGAATCTCAATCAGAAACAATTGACACCGGCACTCCATGTCGCGAAATGATTTCCTTTACGTACAACTTTGCTAACTGATTTAAATCGAATCGAATCTTTATTTGTAGAAAATGAGTTATCTTCGTTAGTCGATCCACAATAACCCAAATGACATCAAAATCTTTTTGCGTGATCGAATGTCCCACCACGAAGTTCATCGTAATATTGTTGACTTAGCCATATTCCATCCTTAAGTTTTGATGATGAATTGTTCATATACTAAATTATTTTATGGTATTTCAGGTATCTAATGATAAAGAACATTGGTGGGATATTCAAGTGGTTAAAGAGTATTTCTTTACTAGGAAAAAAAGTGTAAGGTCAATTGCATAATAATTAATTTTTCATTTAAAGGCTCCAGGACATATCATTGGCATAAATCTAATAAAAAAGGTTTTTCTAAAATAAATTACTTGAAATTAGATTAAATATATGTTATTAAGTACAAAAGAGTTTATAGTTTTATTTTATAAATCGGTCCTTGATATTCTTGAGTTATATATATTGAATCTTGCTTGTGGTATATACGAGTGTATCACGTGTGCATGCCTAGAAGTTAAAAGGATGGTAGCTACACATTTGTTGTGATATGATGTGTGTGTGTGTGTGTGCGATTTTCAAGGGATAAGTGATAATAGATTTCTTAGAACTATAATACATTGACTATTGGAAAGATAAAGGAATATTGGATGTTTGCTGCTACACGCCACTTTAAGAGAGATAAAGTCAAAAGTTTCTATCTAGTGGATTATCTTTTAAAGAGTCTTTTAATTTATCCAAACAAGTATAACTAAAAAGGTTTGAGTTGTTAACTGGATAAACATTAAATATATATTTTCTTTACCGTTGTGGGATTCCTCCATTATATGTGAGATAGTTTTAAGCCGTTTCTTGGTAGACAAATGGAACAGATGTTATCAAGAATAAACGATAACTTTTTATGGCCTATATAAATCGTATTTCATGTACGGAATTAAGAACGACTCACGGAATACTCTTTGCATTAATTATTGATATTATTGAGCAACTTGATTTAATTGGTGCAACTTTGATCAACTGAGTAATTATATTTCTGATATCTTTTTAGCTGGTAATTGGTAAGATTTAATTGACTATCTTTTCGTGCTAATTGATCATTGCATTTAGTTGAGCCTTTAATTGTTAAATTGATTATTCTTACATTGATCATAGACCTCTATGTTTGTATTTAATTTTTTATTTAGACTAAGTGTAGTTTAAAAGGTGTTAATCCTGATGGATTAGAGAAAAGGTTTACAAACAGGTTCAAAGAAGCAAAGGTGCTTGAGGAGTGCATAGGTGCACAAGGAGCAAGCTGAAATAAGCAAAAGTCGCATATTTGGTTCGGGTTCTCCGTCAATTTCGGAATCCTCGTCA
>CM029016.1:147022302-147266303 GCA_016801055.1 Panax notoginseng | reverse complement strand
TTTTCAGATTACCGTTGTTGAGAGTTACGACAATGACATGGGATTAGAGGTTGTACGAAGCCAGGAAGATGGGACTATGCCCTCCGGTCTTCATGCTTCAAATTCTATCTATTACCCTGCGTAATAGTCACTCAGGATTGGACTTCCTTGGTCTTGTGGGACATTGCAGTATAGAAATATATGTTAAAATGTTGAGATGACGCGATGTGGCTGTCGACATCGGGATTTTTTATTCGTCCCTTTTCGTTCCCTATTTTTTTGTGTTCTCATGTTAGGTGAGATTTGTTCTAAAAAAATAAGTGAAAAAGGTCCGACATGTATAATGTCGTCGATGGACTGTTAAGAGTTGCATTTGGTTTTTTATATGGTTGTACCAACACAACGAGAAAAGGTTTGCACATTGACCAGTGATGTGACACTGCTAAACGAGTCTGTAAAACCAAGATTCAATAGGGTTCAGGGACTTACTTATGCGGAGTGAAGGTGTTAGGCACCCCCTGACATCCGTGTTGCCACGGTGACCGCCAATTTTCAAGAAACTGTTATATGAATGTGTGTGTGTGTGTGTGCGTGTGGATCAATGTTCTGTTATTTGGAAGTAGTGCTATGCCTCGTTTGCACCTGTATACAAAGGGTTTGAATTTATGTAAAAATTCAGTTTTAAACAAGATATAGCAATGAGGTTTTATAAAAGAGATTTTTCAAACCTTGTGCTCAATAGTAATTGAGGCCTTTGATACTTCTATTTTATTAAAGGTTCGACTTGATTGCTTTTATTTTCGAGATGCGAAGCATCTTTGAGAAAATAATATACAAAGCAGTGTCGAACTCCTCATGGGTATAAAAACCATCTGAGGATATCCAACACCATGAATAAGTTTACAAGCTACTTACAGCTGAAAACGTCCATCACGGGAACCGAATCTAGACTTAGTAGACTGAATATGTGATCACATGATTCCTAGGCTCACATGATACCGCAGTTTATATGAAAACTGTAAGCAGGTTTATATAATAAAAGTTGTAAATATATATATACAAACATTATCAACCACCACGAAGCACCTCTATAGGGGATCAGAAATGTAAATATATAAAAGCGGAATATATATATTTATATATATATATATATATATTTATATATTATATTTATTATATATATTATATATATAAGCATGTAAACGTACCGGATATAAAATCCAAGCTCATCGAGCCAAGTCCGACAACAATTCATATATATATTTATATATATATTTAAACTGTTGTCGGGACATGGTTCGGTAAACGCAACGGTTTGTAAAATTCAGGCTCACCGAACCATGTCATATAACAGTTTATATATATATATATATATATATATATATATATATAAACAGAAATGAAACCACAGACCAAAGTTCAGGCGTACGCACCCAACACGACTCTCAACGTGAAGAATAGTGTGTGCAAAGATGAGAGAAAGACTTTAAAGTTTGTAAGAAGGCTTACAGTGGGCTGCCAAAGAAGACTTCTATAGCTTTTAAGTGGATGAACACTCGGCTCCCGCCGGTAAAAAAGTAGCTATAATGAGCTTACAAGTGTTTAAAATGAGAAAACGCTCAGTTTAGGGTTTGTACAGAGCAAATTAGACAGGGCTTCCTCGCCTTTTCTCTTCTGAAAATGGCCACCCCAAGCCCTCTATTTATAGAGGGGGAGTAGCAGGTGTACCTACGACTGCCCAAGGTGCCCCGGGCTTTATGGGTTTCACCATCTCGAAATACGTGCACGCGTGCAACGTGATGTCCGCTTAAACTTTTAAATCTTCAATCTGAGCATCTAACTGAGGTGTATAAGACCTATTTTTAGATTGCTGTTGTCGAGAGTTGCGTAATGACATGGGATTAGAGCTTGTACGAAGCCAGTAAGATGGAACTATGCCCTCCGGTCTTCATGCTTCAAATTCTATCTGTTACCCTACGTAATAGTCACTCGGGATTGGACTTCCTTGATTCTTGTGGGACATTGCTGTATAGAAATGTATGTCTAAAAATGTTGAGACGGCGCGATGTGGCGTCAGGGTGGCAAGATGACGACTTTGCCCCTCACCGGGGTATCTCCGGTTTGGGCTAAAAAAGCAGACGTTGCTCAGGGTTATCTCTGAGATTGTACTACTGCAAGTATTGAAGGTCCTCAGTGTCATCTCTAAGGTGTGCCTGCCTTTCCGGTGTTATCGCCGGGTTGTACTAGAGTGCCTCGATGTAAGCGTCGAGGTTGAAGCTGATTGCATGCATTTGAAACAAGTATTTCTAGGGTTATCTCCGGAACTACAACTGCCTTCCTTGGGGTTATCTCCAAGATTGGAATCTGTTATTCCCAGTGTTGGGACTGAGACTGAATATCTCGGGATTATCTTTGGGATGAATCGGTCTTCTCCGGTGGAATTTCCAGTATTGGAACTGCAGGCCTCGGGGTTATCTCCGAGGTTAGAACTGATGCTCCCGGTGTGTGTTCCGGGGTTTAGACTGAGCTTCCAGTAGTATCCAGGCTGGATGTGAGCTGTCTTCTAAGGTTATGTCTAAAAAACAAATCTGCCCTCCTGCAATGTCAGTAACAGGTGTGCAGAAAATTTCGAGTGTCTACAGATGCCCCTCTTTATCATATTCATGCAATGTAAGGGCGTGGCTAGGATAAAGAATCATAGACACTTGAAATGCAACAAGATAAATATAATGTCATGTGTAGCAACATGATACATATGGATTGCTTTCCCACATGATGGGGATGATTGCCGACTCCCTGTTGCTTCTACCGGTGATGGTAATGACGGCAAGTTTGGATGTGTGATCCAAACTTCTTAGGATGTTGACGTTGGGGTTATCACCAAAGTCCTGAATCCTTGATACAGACTTTATTCCAAAGATGTGCCTCTCGTGTACAAGAGATCTGTGTATAGCATATTCCATCATTGATCCTCTCCGATGATGTTGATCTTTCCTGGTATGTATCTAAAAGTAGTATGCACACAAGCCAATCATGTTTGATGATAAAGCATATACTTGTAACAATCTTATTCATTTATTAATAAAAAGTATTAATTTATTAAAGGCTTTTAATTATCTACATAATGTTATTTTATAATATGTGATAAACCCATAGTTTTAAGCAATGCTTTTAGAATAATGATGATGATCATTCTAATGAGATCTAAATTCTTAGAAAGCTTAAAACTAAAATAGTTCTCAATCGTTGGATTACTAAATTGGAGATTAGTGAATCCAGATAGATTGGTACATACGTTGCTTGCTCATTGGATGAGGATGATTGATCTCATGATCATTTGTGTGGAGACACTAAAGCAAGTATGTAGCTGGTTATTAGAGAATAAGTTTACTGAACGTGGCTCGCTAAGGAATACCTAATGGTGTTTTATTTGCCTGTCAATAGGAATTCCTGTAGTGATAGTAGTACAAGTGATCCTTGGACTTGAGATCATCATAGTATCTTGTGTATGATGAGTTATACTTTGACTTATTCCTTAAGACCCTTAGGGTATATCAAAGGGTATGCTTGGGTATAATAAGTAGTACATGGAGATAATATATGATCAATAAAGAATCTACACTTCTAGTAAAAGAAGAAAAATGTCCTATGGGATTCGATAAATGACAACACAGTAGTCCTTGGCTAATGCAGAATAAAATTAGAAAGGAGTTTCTAATTTACATTATTTGGAGTTGTGCATTTAAGCATCGAAATACATATAATTAAATAAAATAAGACTTGACAGTAATTCCATGTCTTATATTTAATTGGGACATTATATGGTGGAAGGATTGAATTGTACGGTAACTATTTACTCAAATGTTCTTTTATGATTAATGTTGAAATCTATATTATCTGGAAAGTCGTTTATCGCTAGGGAGACTTATCCCTATTGTAGAATAAATATTATTTATTTAAATAAATTAATATTTTAATTTATTTATTTAAATAAGATTAGAATTGTTCTAATTGATTTATTTACAACCGGTTTAATATGGAAAACCTAAAGGGTCACACCATAAAAGGAAGAATAATTATTTAAGAAGTTAATGACATAATCATAATAATAAGTTAAGTATATTTAATTTAATCTATGGTGATAGAATAAATTAAATAGCTTAATATTTTTTATTTAATATTTTAGAAATATTAAATATAAATTAATAAGAGGAGTTTTATTATTATTATTATTATATTATTATTATTTAATTCCTAAAAGAGTTTGAGAATTAATTAATAAAAGTACTCTCATATATTCCTAATAAAATTAGGAGGTAAATTAATTAAAAGATTTTAATTAATTATCCCTAATAAGATTGGGAGCATAATTAATTAAAGTAATTTAATTAATTAAAATAAAAAACAATTCCTTAATTGTTAAGGAGGGTTGCCCACATATATAAATAAGAGGAGTCTTATTATGGGTGATAGAGTTGTTGTTGACTTTTTCACAACAGACGTAATTTTAATAGTTGGAGAGTACACTTTTTCTATAGAGATAGAAAACTAGGGTTTAGCCAACCACCCATCTTCTTGAATCTTTCTTCTTCCTTGGTGGACCACCTCTAGAGGCCAAATACTTGGGTGGCTAACGTTGATCTGAGGAAGGAACCCAATCCGGTGGATTCAAGTTAAACATGAAAAGGATTTGGAGGTGTACTTGTACTTGAGGAAACTCGAATCTTCAAGGGTATGATTCTCATTCTTTATCTTTTTGTTTAATTAATAATTGTACATAAAGGATGATCCGGATATATGGTTTCTAAAAATTTTAAACTCTGATTTTTCATGCTTTCGCTTATTTTATGCAATTTGATTACGTTCAAGAATATTACAAACCTAACAATGGTATCAGAGCCAAACATTTATGAGAATTATTTATTATTTTAATTTGATATGCATATTGATATGTGTTTAGAACAATTTAATTGGGCATAATTTTGTTGTATAAAAAAAAATCATTCGCAATTCCTGCTGTGATCCGTGTTTTACATGGTTCCTGATATCTTGAATTCATGAAATCCACTGATTTCAATTTTTTTAAAAAAACTTTCGGTTATATATATATATTACATTAAGGTGATGCCCCTGGTGATGGAAGTAATCATGTTAATAATATATATATATATATATATATATATATATATATATATATATATATATATATCTTAAAATTGAATTTCATGCTAACTATCTAGAGTTGGAATTGAATTCCATGATAACTAATTAGAGTTGAAATTGGATTCCATGTTTCCTTAAATAAATGAGTTTATTTAGATATGGAATACGATTTCATATTATTCAAAATAAAAGAGTTTATTTGTGAATAGGAAAAAGAATCCGTGTTTTCTTTAATAAATGAGTTTTTTAATTTTATCTTAGAATTGTATTCCATAATTAATTAAAATAAATGAGTTTATTTTAATTAAAGATTTTGATTAGAATAAAATAGTTTATTTTATTCAAAATAGGATAAATTAAAATAAAAGAGGTTTATTTTGATTTAAATTAGGATTAAAATAAAGGAGTTTATTTTGATTCAAAATTAGATTTTATACTAACTAAATTTGCCCATTAAATGATATCAATATATAAATTACATGTTTATTATTCATGAGATGAATATTATTTATTGATGTATATGGTGATGTGTATGATAATAAATGAGATTGATTATAGACTATTGACCAATGTGATTGGATTTATTTTAGTTGGATGCATGAATGTATGGGTTTTATTAAATGGGGTCTGCGTACCTCGTCTTCTCTAATTTTTTTAATATAAATTCTATCTCCCACCTATGTACTTCTCCTTGACTGCTGATCAAGGTTTCTATTTATTTTAAATAGTTTTGTAATAGGAATAGTTAGAATTATTTTGAAGAATTAGAGATTAAGGAGCAAGGAGCGCTTGAAGACTCGTTTGTAATGGAGCCCGGGTTTAAATGTAATAGTCATATTTAAATATTGATTCTTGCACCCCTAGGGTTTGACCTTTTGGTTCACTTGGTGGCTCTAGTGAACCAAACTAGAATAAAAGTCCATAATCAATCCGGGTAGAATATAGTATTCTATATGTGCATGCTTATACTATATATATTATATATTATGAAAACATACTTCACGTGTTAATTAATATGACGCGTATTTTATATATATATTTGCATGCGCGCTAAACAAGATAAGGTAAATTAATAACAAATCCCTCAAATATTTTATATTAAGTTGTAACGTTCAAAGATATTTGGAATATCGAACGTCGCCTTCTAGTATGATAGAAACAATAGAGTATCGAATATTTAATATGAGTTTGTTGTGCACACACAAGGCAAATATTAAATATTTAAGATGTTATTTTTATTACATATGATATTTATAAGGAATTGAACATTACTGCTTTATTGTGCACACACAAGGGATGTAGTTTTCTCTTCACTTATATGAAAATGATGGGTCTGACTTAACTTAAATTAATTTAGTTCAGATGTGCACACACTTGACCATTATGATTACTACAAGAAAAAGCTTTATCAGCGACCGCCTATCAGCGACCGCATATAGTCGCAGATAACCATCAGCGACCGCATGCTATCGCTAAAAGGCGTCGCACAAAATCTGGTCGCTGAGATGCACATCAGCGACCACTATTAGCGATCGATATATCTGCGACCGCTATGCGCGACCGGAATAACAAATCCGGTCGCTAAGCTTAGTCAGCATGGTACAGGGCCAAAGCTGACGTGTTCCACGTGTCAGCGACCGGTATCAGCGACCGGATGCGGTCGCTGTTGTCCACAAATAGTATCCGTCGCTATTACCCTACCAGCAACCGCATGCGGTCGCTGATATGGAAAAATAAAAAAACAGAATCTTGTTGTTTTGCAGAAATCCCAAAAATATGTACCTGTTTTGTACCTATTTTATCCCAACACACATACCCAACAATAACATACACAACAATATAAACATCCATCGTCCACCAACACATACACCAAACTAGTATATAAACCATTCAAAACCAATATGATTTTGAATAAATATAATAACATTTCAAAACTTGTTTAAGTAACATACAAACATCCTAAGAATGAATATACAAGTACAAACTTATACTATAACTATAAAACTAATCTAAAGCAGGTACGTCAAGCATCACCGCCTCCTTGATCACCCTGTAATTAACAAAATAATAAAACATGTTAGAAATATATACTAATTGTGTTAATATTGGTATATTACGACAATATACAACAAATTGATTTTATACCTCGTCGCCATCCCCGTGTTGTGATGCTGCTGCTGCCGCTACTGCTTCAACTAACTCCTCAGCACTCAGAGCCCCCAGATGTCCGCCCAGTATCTTCAGAAGATCCCGATCTTGACATATAGCTCTCACACAGTCAGCTGGAGTATGAACAGTTGGATGGCTCGATGACTGTGTAGACTGGGTAGAAGAGCAGCCTGAGCCACTGAAGGATGGGCGTCGTCGTTATCCTTGACCTTTAATATAGTTCTTCTTCACAACAGACGCCCTCTCCCACAACTCCTGATCGATAGACGGACGTGGAGTGCCTTCAGGATAGCGCTCATTCAATAAACGCTTATAAGTGTCCTGTCATCATGTTAACAATTAAATAGTTAAAAATAAATTAATTCTGTAAGCATTAATTAAAGATCAAGTTGTTAAAATTTATTACCGCTATCTGGATAGCCTCAGGCAGACCATCACGGGTGGCCACGTACACATCCAGCCAATGGATAGGCTGACCTTAAGACTGAGACTCCTATACAAAAATAACACAATATTACTAAGTAAAAATGGGATATATTTTCTACAATTCATGATTGAAAACATATTAAAACTTGTAAATACGTACCCTGGCAGTGATATGCTGCAACTGTGAAATACTGCCGCCCTTGTATGTTCCTTTAGCCTTTGTGCCATCGGATACACCCGAGGCTCTGTTGGTGGCGGCAGTCTTTCGTCTTTTCACCCAGCTCTCAGCTCTCCATTGGGCACACATCTCAGCCCATATGGACTGGGTGCACCACCAGGGGCTATGCTCGTGCATATAATCCTCTCCCTGGCCTGGATGGTCGATCTCGGCATTGTGAATGGCTTTTTGTCGTTCTTTATTCAAGTTGTCCTTGGTGCGGACCACGCACTTCTACCAGAATAATGTCTGAATCACCGAAGCATGCACGTCCTCCCATCTATACCTTTTCTGCAAATAAAACAACAATAATAATATTACTAAATAATTATCCTTTGAATATTATATTAATATTATCTATCATAATTAAAAAAAACATACCTGAAATTCTGCCCAAACAGCATCCTTGTGGGCAATAGGTGTGCTCGCCCATGTAATCACAGCTGTAGGCCAATTCTGTAAACACAGCTGTGATATGCACTTGACGATTTTATTATCTGAAAAATTATTATAATATACAACATCAATTAGCATATATTAAAGCAATTTACATCTAAGTTATAATACTTATGAACATTTTTCAAACTTATACTTATATAATACTTAAAAAAAATTCGCCAGAGTCTCCCCTATAATATGGACTAGCCACATGCACGACGACATGCATATATGGAAACTTCTAGGCACCCAAGACACAAACCAATATAATATCAATCAAAACATTACCAATATAGAATAAATGGAATCTTAAATACTTATATAAAATTGATATATGCGGGACGTACGTGCTATTCGGAGGAGGGCGAATCTGAATAAGAATTCGATCATCCAGATTAGTAGGGGCCTTGGGCACATGATTAGGCCCCCTACCCAAGCCTCGCTTTTTCTGCGCTGCTTCAGAAGCCATCTGTATATTACAAATTTCAAGATATTTTGCAGAGTCATATTTGATTACATGTATATATGACAATAAACATGACAGTGATATAAACATGTATATATATGAATATAAAATGACAATAAACAAAAATTGCATTTAAATAGTTTAGTACATAAACATGAAAGTGATTTAAACATGTATATATATATATATATATATATATATATATATATATATATATATATAAAATGACAGTCCATTAATAAATCTCATATGAAGTGAACTGCACCCAACTCCAAACAAATATACATTCACTTTTTAAACAAAAATAATATAAGAATAACAAGGTAGAACCTCTTTTACAAAAGTACATCAGAAGAACAATAACAATGGTAATGTATCATAAATTGATGACGTGCTTTAATTACAACAATATCTGCTTTAATTGATTCCCTCATTTGTTTCAAGTGTCAATGTCTGATTCAGAATCATCTTGTATACGTGTTGCAGATTCATAACCATCATCTTCTTCAGATTCAGTGTCAGATTCAGTCAATAACTCTTCCTCCTCAGTATCAATGTCATCTGACACAAGTATTGACTCAGGATCTAATTCATGTGGTTCATCTCCACCATCTAACTAGATTACTTCATTATCGTCTTCCACATTTATTATAGTTTGACATTGAAGCATCTGCTCTTGGTAAATCTCCCCATCAACTAATTCTACACGACTACGCGCGGGAGTATGAATTACAACTTGCCAATCTGTAGGCGGTCTATCCCTTTTCTTAACAGGACTAGGAGTGTAGTATACTTGTACTGTTCGAGTTGGTAAAACAAACGGTTCGTTGGAGTACGCAGACCTATGGAGGTCAATATCGACGATTCCATGTCTGTCAACACGTATCCCTTTTTCTGAATCAAACTAACGGCACTTGAACAAGTGAATATGACCCCCGTACGTGCCCTTGTACGACAACTCTATGATTTCCTCCAACTCCCCATAAAAGGCACGACCAAGCTCATTGTAACAATCTCCTTGGACACACACTCCAGAGTTCGTTGTTCTTTTACCGCGTCCATATGCCTTTGTGTGAAATTCACAACCATTTATTTTGTAACCATTACGGCTGACTTGGTCCGTGTCTGGTCCCATAGCTAGGACTTATACATTAGCCGGAATCGTTGATCCCTCAGTTAACGCCTACAAAAACTCCATCTTATTAAATGAAGTCATAGTTAACATGGAGTGTATATATATATATATATATATATATATATATATATATATATATATATATATATATATATATATATATATATATATATATATATATATATATATATATATATACTACGTGCTTAAAAATTGAACTTACTTTGTCCTTTAGCCAAAGTGTAAATTTTTTATCCCGATTGATTTGAATATCTTTATCAATTATGCCGGGATGCTTCAGTTTTAACTCGCCATCGTACAATCTATACCATGTTATAAACATTACCATATTGGAATAAATTTTTAACTTAAAAGATAAATTATCAAGTTTACATGTGTACCTCACAAATTCATCAATCTCCTCGCAATTGAGAAGAATGTAAGTATGTGCAGCATGTAATTCTTGCTCAAAGAGGAATATGCACTTCCCTTTTCTATAAGCGCGGCCCGATAGACCAAATACAGAGAGACTACCATTTAGTTCAACATTTCCCCCATCATCATGTCTCGATACTCGATTGGCCTTTGTCAAGACTTCGTCTGGAAAATAGTCTGAGACAAACGTAGATATCTCATCGAAACAGTATGCCTCGCATATCGACCCCTCGACATAAGCTCTATTCTTCACCTTCCTCTTAAGGTTTCCCATCACCCTCTCAAAAGGGTACATCCATCTATATTGAACTGGACCCCCAACACGAGCTTCATAGGGAAGATGGATTTGTAAATGCTCCATGGAGTCAAAAAATCCAGGTGGAAATATTTTTTTCAGTTTACACGTGATCTCTATGATGTTCTTCTCAAGTACAAACATGTCCTTCTCATTCAATGATTTTGAACACAAGTCTTTTAAGAAATGACTAAGATCTGTCAAAGCATGCCATATTGGTTTATCAAGCAGTTCCCGAAATGCTATAGGCATGAGTCTCTCCATGAACACATGACAGTCATGACTCTTCATCCCTTGCAATTTCCCACCCATAACACACCTTGCAATGTTTGACGCATATCCATCTGGTAGTTTCAGAGACTTAACCCATGTGCACACATCTTCAACTTGCTTTTTGGACAATGTGTACCTTGCATGCGGTTTGACAATCTTACCATTAGGAGATTCATAAAGTTCTAATCCAGGACGCTTACAAATATCTTTCATGTCCAAACGTGCCTTATCGTTATCTTTTGTCTTCCCCGTAACATTCATCACAGTGTTAAACACATTATCAAACATATTCTTCTCAATATGAATTACATCTAGATTATGACGAATCAAATTTATAGACCAATATGGTAGTTCCCAAAAGATACTTCTCCGAACCCAGTTATGAGATTCACCAAACCCATTAATTATGTTTGTGGCATCAACCTTACGAAATGGGATAACCGACAATCTCATCACACGATCTCGCATCTCCGTTCCCGACAATCGCGGTGCAGGAATATCATTATATACTTTCCCTTTCCTGAAGTGTTCTCTATTTCTTCGAAACGGGTGATCTACTGGTAAGAACCGACGATGACAGTCAAACCAACAAGGCTTTCGACCTTTTGATAGATTAAACGACTTTGTATGCTTCATACAATACGGACAAGCCAACTTCCCGTGTGTACTCCATCCAGCTAACATACCATAAGCTGGGAAATCACTTATAGTCCACATAACCGCTGCCCTAAGGTTGAAATTTGTTTTCGTTGCAACATCCCAAGTTTGTACTCCATCTTTCCACAATACCTTCAACTCGTCTATAAGAGGTCTCAAGTAAACATCTAAGTTCTTTCCAGGACTCTTAGGACCAGGAACAACGAGTGAAAGAAACAAGTATGGTTGTTTCATACACATCCAAGGAGGCAAGTTGTACGGAGTAACAATCACAGGCCAACATGAGTACGGAACAGCTGAGTGGCCAAACGGATTGAAACCATCGGTGGACAATCCAAGCCTCACATTTCTAGGTTCCAATGCAAATCCAGGATGTGCTAAGTTGAAATCTTTCCAAGCCTTCCCATCTGCGGGATGATTTAGTTCTCCATCTTTAGCTGGAGATTTCGCATGCCAACTCATATGTTCAGCTGTTCTTGAAGACATGTACAATCTTTCTAGCCAATGTGTTATTGGAAAATACCTTAAAATCTTAAACGGTATACTTGATTTTTTTGTAGTCACACCCTCTTTATTAGGCCTAAACCGATCATGACTGCAAAACGTGCACCTTGTCATCTGTTCATTTTCCTTATAAAATAACATGCAATTGTTGGGACATGCATCGATCTTTTGGTATCCAAGACCCAACTTCTTCACCATTTTCTTACAAAAGTAATAGTTACCAGGTAATTTCTCACCGTCAGACAACATACTCTTAATGGCCTTTAAGAGCGAGTCAAAACACTTATGGCTCATGTTATGATCAGCCTTGATGTTAAGTAATGTCGCCACTATAGACAATATAGTGTGTTTGGTGCAACCATGCCACAATGGCTCGCTACCCTCGTCTAACAACTTAAAAAAGTTTTTGACATTAGAATTCATAGGTTGCTCTCTGCCTTGCTCCTAAACAAAATCTGGCCCTACAATATTATGAACCATTTCATTCATACGATGAGTACTACTGCCCGAATTGTGTACTTGTGTGATGCCTCCATCTCTTGTATGCCCATGTGCCCATCAGCATTCTTCGTAATTTCTCATGATCCCAGAAACAAGTAAATGATAGTTTACCATGTCTCTGTCCATATAATTAACATTCTTACACTTCAAACATGAACATCGTATCTGCGACTTACCATTCATACATTCCGGGTGACTATACGCATACTCCAAAAACACTTGGCAACCAGCTCTAAATTCAGTTGTAGCACCTATCCGGGCACTTGACTTTAGTCGTGCCATCCAACTACGGTCTGAATAGAGGTCCATGATTCTACGGTACCTACTACAGACAACATTATAAATGTTAATTAACATATGACTTGAGCATACTTGTAACCATATGACTTGAGCATACTTGTAAGCATGCATATGATTAACATTTCAGCATACTTGTAAGCATATGACTTGAGAGCATACTTGTAATCATATGACTTGAGACTTGTAACCATATGATTAATATTTAAGCATACTTGATGTTAACGAATGAATGCAAATTAAAGTAGTATGAGAAACTTTAAATATTATACAACTTTTGAGTATCTTGGAGATTCATTCATATCAACTAGTGTGTTAAGGCGCCTAACATGTTTTAAGATTATGCCCGTCATGGTCCCTTTCTATAATTTTCTATGTTTTGGGATAGTCACAACTTGTTTGAGTAATTTATAGCTTCTATAACATTTTGTAACTTTATTCTTATATACACAAGTGTTAAATACCCTTGTTAAAAAGATAAACAGTCTCTTTATTGACCATGTGTGTCTAGTTACCTTCTTTGTTGCACTAACAGTTCCCTAGCACTGCCTATTTTGGCTTAACAGCCCCCCAATAGCTTACCATGCTAACAACCAAGCTTGGCTTGGCCCCGTGAGGCTTGCCTAGGCTTGGCGTGGCCTCGTGTGGCCTCGTGGCCCCAAGCCCAGCCCATCAACTCCAATAGCCCCTTAATAGGCTCTAGTGGATCAACAATAGGCTCGTTAATAGTATAAATGTTTGCAACTACCCGACCAATAAAAAAAATTTGCCAAAGCCTCCCCTATAATATGGACTAGCCACATGCACGACAGCATGTATATAAAGTCATTTCTAGGCTCTTAAGACACAAACCAAGAGAAATATACAAATTCCCAATATAATAAGACCAAAACAATAACGATAAATCAGTATCAAGACTAGATAAACCAAACAACTCTAGAAAACACACTAATAAACCAAATTATAGCTCTAGATCCAATATAGGTTTGTGTCTATCAATGGGTAAAACAATATCAAGACTAGATAAACCAAAGTAGTCTACGGGGTTTTAGGAATGGAATTTATAGGAAGATTAGCGGGGAAACCGCCAGGAATCAATACACTGAAATAAAATCAAAAAATAATCCTACAAAATTTGTTATTGCAAAACAGAATAGGGAAACTAAAAGTTTAGGGATATACGTGTCAGGGCATGAAACTTAATTTCTACGAAATAGTCGTCAGAGATAAATGTTACTATTCTGTATATATATCAAATATACACATTATACCTAAACATGCATAAACAAACCAAAAATTGATGCATTCTTTTCTGTTCATACATTACATATCAAACTCAAATTTATACAAATTAAAACTTAATTGTAGAATATGTATTTGCACAAATCAAACACTAATTGCAGTATACAATACAGTAAATATCAAATCCAAATTTCCAACATATCAAACCCAAGTTGAATTCAGCCTCGATTAATATATAACAAATTAAACCCTAGATTAAATTTCAAAACTCAAATTGAACACTAATTCATTCGAGGATTCATCATTTTTATAACAAAATATATTAAAACCCTAAATTAAAAACAAATTCTAGCATATTAAACAAACAAATTAAACCCAAAATTAGTTTACCGGTGTGGTGAAGTGGTGGTGCGGCGGTGGTGAAGCGGGTAGTGCAGCGGTGGTGCGGCAGTGCAGGTCCTCTCTTCCCCCCTACTCCCTCTTCTCCCTCGTGTATCTCCCTCTTTTTTTTCTTCTACTGATATCGCGAACCTGAGTCTGAATAAGTTTTAGTTGATCAGCGACCGCGTCTGGCGACTGCTTCCGGTCGCTGATTTTTTATGACGTGGCCCCTTTAGCGACTGCAATGTGGTCGCTGATATATATTGGTCGCAACAAATTAACGCACCACCTTTTCGCACCAATTTTTGGGAGGGAAACTAATGTCAGCGACCAATCAGCGACTGCATGCGGTCGCTGATAGTAAATAGCGACCAGATTCAATTACGGTCGCTGATGTTGGTCGCTATAAGTATTATCTGCGACCGGATATGCGGTCGCTGATATCCTTGGTCGCTGATAGGCCTTTTTCTTGTAGTGGATTTAAGAGGCAAAATACAAGGAGTTACATAGTTGATGTAATTGACAAGAGTTGTCTACCTATTTATTTATGTATAGTTTGTTGTGCACACACAAGACTATATATATTTGAAATGGGATCCTTATTCTCACTACCATATCTTTAATTAGATATTGCCGAACTATATATATTGAGGGTAATATAGTTTGAAGAAAATAGTGGGAGATACCAATTTAAAATAAGACCTAATTTATTTTGGTAATTAATAAAAGAATGTATGCTAAAATATTGTTAAGAACAAATTCATTTATGAAATTTTACAATGTCTAAATTACTATCACTACGTAGCATATTAGATGCTAAATTAACCAGACCGAATTAAACGGATTGGTTAAGAAAATTGAGAATAGTTCTCATGGCTGAAAAGCTATCTTATGTCCTTAATACGTCTTTCCTGCAATGGTTGCAGACAATGCCTCTGAGGAAGAGATAGCTACTTTTAGAAAGTGGCAAGATGATACACAGTTAGCTTAATGCATCATGCTCGCATCCATGAGTAACGAGCTTCAGCGTCAGCATGAAACTATGGATGTTCTTACTACATTCCTGCACGTCAAGTAGTTGATGGTGAGGAAAGTAGGACTGATAGATATCAGATATCTAAGGAGCTCTTCCGATCAAGAATAACCAACGACACTACAGTGCAGACACATGTCCTAAACATGATCAATTTGATTGAACAATTAGGACAATGGGTTTTGTCATGGATGGAGAGTTGAACCAAGATTCGATCTTGCACTCACTGCCGAACTTCTTTCACAATTATTGTGATTTTTTCATATGAACAAGCTAGATATCAGCCTCACTAATTTGCTTAACATGTTGAAAATGCTGAGTCACTTTCCACCAAGAAAGACCAAGTCTTACTAGTAGGGGGCCAAAGGATCTTTTGAAAAGAAGAATGATTCTAAGAAGGTAAATAGAAAAGGCAAAAAATAAAGGATAATAAGAACAAAATTGATACAGATAGCAAAGGAGTTTGCTTCCACTGCAATAAGCCTGGACACTGGAAAGAAACAACAAGAAGAATCTTGTAGAGGCTAACCAGAAGAAGCTTAGTGAAGCTTCGATTACAAATATAGTTTTTGCTCATGATTGAAATAAATTTTTCTTTAAGTCAAGGTTCTACTTGGGTATTGGATACTGGCTTTGGTTATCATAAATATAGATTTATGAAGGGACCAAGCAGAAGTAGAAAGCTAAACAAATATAAGTTATCCTATGTGTGGGAAATAAAGCAAAGGTTGCCATATTAGCCATAGAAACTTATAGTTTAGCAATGCCTACGGGCAAATCTATTAAGTCAACAAATTGTTATTGTATTCCTGTTCTCGTTAGAAAAATTATTTCTATTTTGTTGTTGGACAATGAAATCTTTGGTATTATATTTAAGAATAATTTGTTGTTCTATTTATAATAATGATAAGTGGATTTTATATACACGAATCGATATTCATTTCAAGTTTAAATTCGTAGTTATCTTCATGTTTTGTGTTCATTTTTACTCGTTTCATTTTATTTTATGTGTAGGGTGATCATGGATGCTATTGGTGAGGAAAGATGGTCTTTTTGGAGCAAAAGTGGAAAAAACTTGGAGCTTACAAAATTCGAAGTCAGTGGCTATGCCCGTCGGGGCGGGCTTGTTTATGCATGTACCCCCCGCCGGGGCGGGGGTCCCGTTTTCTGCAGCTGTCCTGTTTGGGTTCAACTTCTGTTAGAGCTCGATTTGTGGGATTGGGATGATGTGTTTGGACTCTAATAAAAGGATTTTTCGGCTAGAACGTAGAAAGAGAGGGACGACTACATAGAAAAACAACAATCACAACACAAAGGCAAGAATTCAAGAGCGATTTCAAGGATTGAAAAGCGAACGTTAGAGGAGAAATTTTTAGAGATTGTCACGACGGTTGCAAATCAAGGCTACGTGAAGGGGGTTCCTTTATTCTTCTTCTTCTTAGTCTTATTTGTAATTTGGATGATGTTTTCAACAAATTATTCAATTTTTAATTCATTCGTTATGAACTAATTCACTTGTTAGACTTGTGATGGATCTTTGGGTGAAACGATGATTCTATAACTTTGATTTCCAATTCAATAAGATATTTTTCAGTTTATCTATGTTAATTTGAGTGTGAATTTATGAATTGCCTGATCAACAATTCTTTGTGGATTTGGAAGGAATCGAGAGAGGAGATTCGAATCTAGACTTAGTTAATATAGCATGTGTCATGAATTTTGTCAATAATAGATTTGTGATTATTGTTAAGGTAGAGATACGCTTGACATCGCATGTAATCGTATAGAGAGCTTAAACTTCAACCTTCTTTGATTACAGTTCACATAGAGATATAGTGAGTTGGTTAATTTAGGTGTTTAACGGATTTCTATCTTAATTGTGGATTGATGTTAATATGGTATTAGTGCATCGAGAGGTGGCTATTACTATGTTCGTGTTCTTGATTAATAAATTGGGATATTGAATTGAGTTGGAATAAAGGTTTGAAAATTGGAGTGAAGCTCAGGGTGAAATCATAAGTCTAATTCTCCATTAATTGTTTGAAATTTCAGATTTTGTTATTGGTGACTGTTTTTGTGACAGTTTATTTCTTTAGTAATTTAGTTTTTTTTTATATAAGTAAAATTTGAAACCATTGAGTTGATTAGTTTAATAAGAGGGTTAATACAAAATTGATAATTGTGAAGTTAAGATTCTTGATATTTTGTCCTCATGGGAACGATACTCTATTCACTACTATATTACTTGTTGACCACGTATACTTGCGTGTTGTGCGTATATTGATTTTATCCAACAAGTTTTTGGTACCTTTGCCGGGGATTTAATTTAGCCGAGATTTTAATATTTGTTTTTACAATATCAGTTTAATTAGTCCAGTTTTACTTAAACATTTTTTTATTTTTTTTGTTTTCTCTATTTCAAGTTTTCGACATTGGTGTGACGCCCTCAAAAATAGGTATACATCACCCATCTTGAGTCGCCAGATACATGGTATAGAATTCAAATATAACTTAATAATACAACTGTCGTGTACAATACGACAACATAAACTGTGAGTTTGAATACAATTATTGTCTACTAGAGAGTATAAAAACTCAAAAGGAGTCCTCATTACAATTATTATCACAATATTTCACAGAATAGTGAGGACTACTAATGCACCATCTAGGACCATCACTCTGTTCCCCGACTCGTCCCAGCTATATTCTCATTTCTTGAAGAGAATAGTGAAAGAAAGGGTGAGCTCAACTAGCCCAGTAAGAAATATTATGACTAAGATAGTGCAGAATAAATTATCAGTAGTCTCCAACAATGTTAAACTGATAAAATACAATAGACATCAAGTTTAACTGCAGCGAAACAAGTAATCCATTAAAAGAGTCAAGTAAATAATAAAATCTACTATCTTTTATGATTTAAAAAGTTTTTCATCACTTTTATTGCTGGGACTAAGCTTAATAAATAATTCGCATCATCAATTCATCCCTGCACTACAGGCCAAGAATATTATTTAGTATCACGACCACAAATTATCCATGCACTACGGGCCAAAGATAATCGTATTTTCATCAACGGTCCTGATCATGCCATAAAACAATTCATCTTTGCTCCCTTGGCCGAAGAGAATCCATAGCCATAATCATACCAAAAACTGTCCATCAATGCACTACGGGCCAATGAAGATTTTTTCCACATCATTTGTAATATTACGGTCATGATTATACCGAATAATCCCTGGTCATAATCATACCAAGTCCATCTATGCACTACAAGCCACAGATGACTTTAAAAAAAATATAAACATGAGGATGATGGCAATGATATAAGAATTCAATAAAACAAGTTTAAGAATTAAATTATCCAGGAACTAATAACGTCTAAATTATCAACATATACTTCTTTGTAGAGTAAATTTCTAGAATGCTCAGAAAAATATTTCCATGAAAAGATACTGGATGAAGCGCAAATATCAAGGATATTCCACTAATTTCATAGAGTATAGAAGTCAAAACTTTAACCAACTGAGTATAATATAGAATGGAATAACAAAAAAAATCACCATGCATGCAGTACTTCGCATAGACAGGTTATTCCAATAGAATAATAAGTAACGGAACCAGGTCAGGCGAAATTCGCACCAACATAATGTTCCAACAGAATAATAAATACTGGAATAACAACAGAAATCACCATACATGCGGTACTTCACATAGACAGGTTATTCCAACAGAATAATAAAGACGGAACCAGGTCCGGCGTAAAACGCACAGACAGGATATTCTAACAGAATAATAAAGAATGGAACCAGGTCCGGCGTAAAACGCACAGACATGATATTCCGATAAAATAATAAATAATGGAACCAGGTCCGGCATAAAACGCACTGACAGGATATTCCGACAGAATAATAAATAATGGAATAATAGAAGAATTTCACCATGTATGCGGTACTTCGCATAAACAGATTATTCCAACATAATAATAAAGAATGGAATAACAGAAAAATTTTACCAAATATAGGGTAGTCCGCGTATACAGGTTATTCCAATAAAATAATAAAGAATGGAATAACAGAAGTTCCCTTCATGAATACAAAAGAAATAATATCCCTTACCGTAAAAGAAACTTGATATCGAAGTAGTGAAGTAGCAGAATACTTTTTTTCTTTCTCTCTATAGTTTCTCTCTCTAGAGTTTCAGTGAATTCGTAAGAAATAATGAAGGAATGAGCTTCTATTTATAGAAAAATGGACTGCATAGTAACTAACGCATGAACGGTCCAGATTGATTTACTTTATTCTGACGGTCCATATTTAAAGCAAAATCTTTTAAATAAAATATAATATATTCTATTTATAATCTAATAAAACGAATAACTTTATAAAAGATTTTACTATGCATGCATTATGTATGCACTATGCAAATACTATGCATAATAAAATATAATATATTCTAATTATTGTCTAATAAAATAGATAACTTTATAAAAGTATTCTATTTTATTTAAAAAGATTTTACTATTAGCCTAATAAAACGAATAACTTTATAAAAGTATTCTGTTTTATATAAAAAAACTTTTTTGTTTTATTACATTAATAATACTAATAAAACAAAACTGAGTGACTTATCACGTAAGTATTAATAACCAATTCCATGTGCTACTATGCAACCACGCGTATTACTGTACTTTTAACACCGGGTGTTTCAACAGTTAACGGTAAAACTTCCGCCGTTATTTTCATAAAATATTTTTGTCGTTTTCTCAATCCGACAATAATTTCGTTGCAGGGTCCACCAATGATTGTGCCGTCGTACGGATATTCCCCGACAAAAAGAATATTCTCCGACCAAACGAATATTATATAACAACTTG
This sequence comes from Panax notoginseng, assembly GCA_016801055.1. Lineage (NCBI taxonomy): Eukaryota > Viridiplantae > Streptophyta > Magnoliopsida > Apiales > Araliaceae > Panax > Panax notoginseng. Next base: position 147,245,819 of record CM029016.1, on the reverse strand, counting down.
CATACTTTGCAAAATTTATAAATATTACCCACAACTATAACATTATATCAAATCCACACCATAATATTCAAAAAAAATTATTTCGAGAAAATTAAATATTTATTCATAAAATTTGGGTCTCACAATCTCCCCTCCTTATGGAATTTCGCCCTCGAAATTTACGTACGTACCTGGTATACCGAAGAGGTGAGGATACCTTGACTTCATTTCAGATTCTAACTCTTGAGGTAAAACCTTTGAGTGTTGAATATGATTCTTCTTATCTAAGATTTAACACGTATTTCCTCAAACGTTAAATCATCCGCTATCTCGTCTGGTTCTAAATTAATAATGTGGTTCGGGTCGTAACATCGATACGTTAAAAATGTTATGAGCACACGACATACTGGGCGGTAAAACGAGTCTATAAGCCACAGCTCCTAATTAATCGAGGATTTCAAATGGGCCAATTAAATCGAGGGTTGAGATTTCCTCTCTTCAGCAACTCTTGCTTTTAAAATAACGCCCTCTTGAACCATCTTCTTAGTATTCATCAGCTCCGGGTCTGTAGCTTGCATGGCTTTAACTTTATCGATTAAAGTCGATTCTAATCGTATATTCATTATCTTCACGTGGGTCCCTAGAGTCTTTAACTCTTGCTTCATCATTTGTATGTTATACGAAATGGGTCTTTGTGTTAACAACATCTCACTCGCATACGATCTTCTACTCAACGCGTCAGCTACCACGTTCGTACTTCCACGATGATATTGAATGGTACGATCGTAATCTTCAACAGCTCGAGCCAACGTCTTTGGCGCATAATACGTTCGTTTTAGTTGAAAAAAATTATTTGAGGGTTTAAGAAATGGGTTTTGTACTGGGGTCAATACAAAATTCAATTTCATGCTCTGGGGTAGGCTAAGAAGTCTTCAAGAATACGTCAGAAAATTTATTAACAATAGAAATATCATTCAATACTGTGACCCTCATCCAAGACTTGGATAACACGTCACATTGATACATATCAACTTGCCATTGTCATTCACAACGTCTCCTACGAAAAGTCTGGCTTCGGTGCATTCCACATAAGGAAGTCATCAGCGAAAGGCTCGGGCTCTTTACTTATGGCTTGATATGACAATGATTGACTTTAGTGGTTTGGTTACTTGAATTCGCATAATAAGTTGGTTAGGAATATGAAAGCTAACAATCTTACGAAAAGCATGATGATCAGTTAACCAATCGTTTCCAAAAATCACATCAATGCAAGTATTTTCAAAGAGATAAGATTGACAGGTAACGTGAAAGTGTTGATTTGAACAAGATTTATAAATAGTGGAGGTAACGAATGTTTCTTCTAACTGAGTTTAAATAGATATATCAAAGTCTAACTTCTCCGGAGTTAAGTTCAAACATTGAACACAACTAGGTGAAATAAAAGAGTGAGTAGAACTGGTATCTAACACGGTATAGACTTCACAAGAGTTTATGACTAACGTACCCATGATAATTTTATTCAGGTTCCTCGTCACGAAAAAAAAACGCTCTGTCTTAAACTACCAGTTTTGGCTTGTCTGGGACATCCTTTGGCATCACTATCCCAACTGGACTTGACTTCACCATACGACAAAATCGAGCTAGGTGACCTTCTCTTCCGCAATTAAAACACGCTTTGGATTGCTGCGTACAGTTTGGACGGATGTGTCCCTCATATCCGCATTTGAAACACACGACCGGTGGTCGTTCTTTTTCCTTTAAAACGGGTGCTGGTATCGACGTCTTCACGTCATTGTTGAACCTTCTCTTCTTGAAATGTCCATTCTTATTGTTTTGGCCATGATTACCACCGAAGTGGTTACCATTTCTGGCATGTTGATTCCCTCCATGCTTATTGTCACCGCTTTGATGACTGTTATCACCGGTATTATCATTTTGTCGGCTGCTCTCTTTTAGTTGCGTTGACTTGTTATCGCGCTCTACTAACTGAGCCCTATTTACAACATCTGAATACAAACACAGTTTATGAGAAATAAGATGTTGACGTATCTCCGGCTTCAAACCTCTTAAAAACATCCACGTCATTCTTTCTTCATTATCAACCAAGTGGGACGCAAATCGGGACAACTCGGCAAACTTGGCTTCGTACTGCGACACGGTCGTGTTGTTTTGCTCCAACTTAATAAATTCCACCTCTTTCATGTGACGAATGCTTTCGGGAAAGTACTTGTCGTTGAACAGCTCCTGGAATTTCTACCAAGACATCTTGAGTACGTCAGGCTGGGTACGTTTTACAGATTCCCACCAGTGATCTGCCTCTTCACGCAACATAAAGGTGGCAAAGGAAACTTTTTGCTCCTCGGAGCATTCCAAGACATCAAATATCTTGGTGATCTGCTTTAACCACGTCTCCGCCTTAAGTGGTTCTGGCTTTCCCAAAAACTTTGGTGGTCCCAGCTCCTTGAATTGCTTAGCGATGACCAACCGTGGGTTGCCATTTTTTTCTCCTGCATTATGAACAGGTGCTGCCTTCGCCTGATGTTGCACGAATTCTAAAAAGCTCTTAAACGTACCGTCGTTCGTCAATTGATTAGTGTTGTTATTTATATGAGGATTATTGTCTTCCTGTTGCACATTGTCCTGATTATTGATCTGTGGATACTCAACGGTCTCCTGTGCTCCATTGCTTATCTCAACATTTTCAGATGCCATTTTCAAATACTGCCACAAAACAAGGGTTAATTAACATATCACATATTATCTCTATACTCTGACTGACCAATTAAATAACAAGTAAACTTAGGTAGGTCATACTAGCGAAGGAATTTTTCGTCTCTCCCCTCCTAGTTCTATTCTCACATCCTAGCCAGGGATCATATCCCTAAGCTTTGATACCAACTGTGACGCCCCCAAAAAAAGGTATACATCACACATATTGAGTCGCCAGATACATGGTATAGAATTCAAATATAACTTAATAATACAACTGTCGTGTACAATACGACAACATAAACTGTGAGTTTGAATACAATTATTGTCTACTAGAGAGTATAAAAACTCAAAAGGAGTCCTCATTACAATTATTATCACACTATTTCACAGAATAGTGAGGACTACTAATGCACCATCTAGGACCATCACTCTGTTCTCCGACTCATCCTAGCTATATTCTCATTTCCTGAAGAGAACAGTGAAAGAAAGGGTGAGCTCAACTAGCCCAGTAAGAAATATTATGACTAAGATAGTGCAGAATAAATTATCATTAGTCTCCAACAATGTTAAACTGATAAAATACAATAGACATCAAGTTTAACTGCAGTGAAACAAGCAATCCATTAAAAGAGTCAAGTAGATAATAAAATCTACTATCTTTTATGATTTAAAAAGTTTTTCATCACTTTTATTGCTGGGACTCAGCTTAATAAATAATTCATATCATCAATTCATCCCTGCACTACAGGCCAAGGATATTATTTAGTATCACGACCATGAATTATCCATGCACTACGGGCCAAAGATAATCGTGTTTTCATTAACGGTCTTGATCATGCCATAAAACAATTCATCTTTGCTCCCTTGGCCAAAGAGAATCCATAGCCATAATCATACCAAAAACTGTCCATCAATGCACTACAGGCCAATGAGGACTTTTTTCACATTATTTGTAATATTACGGTAATGATTATACCGAATAATCCCTGGTCATAATCATAGCAAGTCCATCTATGCACTACAGGCCACAGATGACTTTAAAAAAAATATAAACATGAGGATGATGACAATGATATAAGAATTCAATAAAACAAGTTCAAGAATTAAATTATCCAGAAACTAATAATGTCTAAATTGCCAACATGATACTTCTTTGTAGAGTAAATTTCAAGAATGCTCAAAAGAATATTTTCATGAAAAGATACTGGATGAAGCGCAAATATCAAGGATATTCCACTAATTTCAAGGAGTATAGAAGTCAAAACTTTAACCAACTGAGTATGATATAGAATGGAATAACAAAAGAAATCACCATGCATGCGGTACTTCGCATACACAAGTTATTCTAACAGAATAATAAGTAACGGAACCAGGTCAGGCGAAATTCGTATTAACAGGATGTTCCAACAGAATAATAAATAATGAAATAACAACAAAAATCATCATGCATGCGGTACTTCGCATAGACAGGTTATTCCAACAGAATAATAAAGACGGAACCAGGTCCGGCGTAAAATACACAGACAGGATATTCCAACAGAATAATAAAGAATGGAACCAGGTCTGGCGTAAAACGTACAGACAGGATATTCTGACATAATAATAAATAATAGAACCAGGTCCGGCATAAAACGCACAGACAGGATATTCCGACAGAATTTCACCATGTATGTTGTACTTCGCATAAACAGGTTATTCTAACATAATAATAAAGAATGGAATAACAGAAGAATTTCACCAAGTATAGGGTAGTCTGCGTATACAGGTTATTCCAACAGAATAATAAAGAATAGAATAACAGAAGTTCTCTTCATGAATACAAAAGAAATATCCCTTACCGTAAAAGAAACTTGATATCGGAGTAGTGAAGTAGCAGAATACTTTTCTTCTTTCTCTCTATAGTTTCTCTCTCTAGAGTTTTAGTTAATTCGTAAGAAATAATGAAGGAATGAGCTTCTATTTATAGAAAAATGGACTGCATAGTAACTAACTCATGAACGGTCCAGATTGATTTACTTTAATCTGACGGTCCGTATTTAAAGCAAAATCTTTTAAATAAAATATAATATATTCTATTTATAATCTAATAAAACGAATAACTTTATAAAAAATTTTACTATGCAGGCACTATGCATGCACTATGCAAACACTATGCATAATAAAATATAATATATTCTAATTATTGTCTAATAAAACAGATAACTTTATAAAAGTATTCTATTTTATTTAAAAAGATTTTACTATTAGCCTAATAAAACGAATAACTTTATAAAAGTATTCTGTTTTATATAAAAAGCTTTTCTGTTTTATTACATTAATAATACTAATAAAACAAAACTGAGTGACTTATCACGTAAGTATTAATAACCAATACCGTGTGCTACTATGCAACCACGCGTATTACTGTACTTTTAACACCGGGTATTTCAACAGTTAACGGTAAAACTTCCGCCGTTATTTTCATAAAATATTTTTGTCGTTTTCTTAATCCGACAATAATTCCGTTGCGGGGTCCACCAATGATTGTGCCGGCGTACGGATATTCCCCGACAAAAAGAATATTCTCCGACCAAACGAATATTATATAACAACTTGCATACTTTGCAAAATTTATAAATATTACCCACAACTATAACATTATATTAAATCCACACCATAATATTCAAAAAAAATTATTTCGAGAAAATTAAATATTTATTCATAAAATCTGGGGTCTCACAATTGGTTTATACAAACACGATCTAAACATCCAGACTTGCTTCCTTTTGAGGACGACATTGACAGATAATTTCAAAAGTTGAGTAAGTGGATTGAGGAAACGAGAAACAAATTCGAAAATTCTGATAAGGAAGGAACGATGGCTGCCGAAGACCAGAAAGCATTGAGGGATTTTTCCACACCTAGGGTGACTGATCTACAGTCGAATATTACTAGGCCTGCAATTGCTGCGAACACTTTTGAAATAAAGCATGGGACCATTCAGATGATGCAGAACTCATGTCAGTTTGGGGGAATGGCAAATGATGATCCAAATGAGCATTTGATCAGTTTTCTGGAAATGTGCGACACGTTCAAGTACAATGGGGTGTCGGATGAGGTAGTGAGACTTCGCTTGTTCCTATTCACTTTACGGGACAAGGCAAAGAGTTGGTTACATTCTTTGTCATCGGGTTCGATCACTACGTGGGAGGATTTGGCTCAAAAATTTCTTACCAAATTTTTCCCACCGGCAAAGACTGCGAAAATGAGGAATGACATCACAATGTTTGAGCAGCAGAATGGAGAGTCACTATATGAGGCATGGGAGAGATATAAGGAGTTACTCAGAAAGTGCCCACATCATGGATTGCCAAAGTGGTTACAAATGAACACCTTCTATAACGGGCTACATGGAAATATCAGAACCAGCATTGATGCGGCATAGGGCGGTGCATTCATGGACAAGAGTTACGTGGACGCATACAATTTGATAGAAACAATGTCGGCAAATAATTACCAGTGGCCCACAGCAAGAATGACACAGGCAATGGCGGCTGGGATTTTGGAATTAGATGGAGTAACAGCTATACAAGCACAGCTTTCTGCACTATCCATGAAGTTTAATACGATGAATGAGAGGGTAAATATGATGGCAGGGGCTCAAGTTCAACAAGTTCAGTAGGTTATGGCAGTATGTGAATAGTGTGCGGGTGATCATCCGACAGAGCAGTGTGCAATAAATCTAGCATCCGTTCAGTTCATAGGCAACAACAATAGAATTCTGCAAAATACTTACCAAAACACTTACAACCAGGGGAATAGGAACCAACCAAACTTTTCATGGAGCAATAATCAGCAAACTCAAGCTCCACGACCATCATATCCCCCTGGTTTAAAGAATCACCAACAACCGGTTCAACATCAGGAAAGGAAATTCTATGGGGAGGAAACATGGGCAAGGTACATGACTAGCAACGATTTGGCTATGAAGAATCAAGCTATTGCTATCAAAAATATAGAGAATCAGATAGGTCAAATTGTGTTGGCATTGAATAATCGACCGCATGGAACATTACCTAGCGACACCAAGAGAAATCCTAAGGGTAATCAGGAGCAATGTAAAGCAGTTACGTTGAGAAGTGGAAAACATCTCGGTGGGAATAGTGCAAAAAATTCAGCAACACCGGAGGAAAAAGTTGATGACAGTAACACAGTGGAGGGTAACAAAAATGAGGAAATAAAGTTAAACAGCGAGCCGATTACTTATCCTCTATCATCGTTTCAGCAGAGGGTCCAAAAACAGAAATCAGATAAGCAGCTCGCAAAGTTTTTAGATGTGTTCAAGAAACTTCATATTAGCATCCCATTCGCAGAGGCTCTAGAGCAAATGCCGAGTTATGCGAAGTTTATGAAGGGAATTCTGTCGAGGAAGAAGAAATGGGAAGATTTTGAAACAGTGGCACTAACAGAGGAGTGTAGTGCGGTGTTACAGAAGAAGCTTCCACCAAAACTCAAAGACCCGGGGAGCTTTACTATCCCATGCACGATCGGGAAGATGTCGTTTAACAAGCGCTTATGTGATTTGGGGGCGAGTATAAACCTGATGCCATTATCAGTATATTCAGAATTGGGTTTACCCGCGCCAAAGCCTACAAATATTTCATTGCAGTTGGCAGATAGGTCAGCCACATATTCGAGAGGCATTGTAGAGGACATTTTGGTAAAAGTGGATAAGTTTATATTCCCTGCGGACTTTATTATACTGGATTTTGATGAAGATAAGAATATCCCTATCATCCTAGGGAGACCTTTCTTGGCTATGGGAAGGACACTCATAGACGTGCAAAAAGGAGAACTTACAATGAGAGTCCAAGACCAAGAAGTAAAATTCAATGTGTTCAAGGCCATGAAATATCCTACGGATGAGGAGGAGTGTAATCGAATGGATTTAATTGAGCAAATTACCAGCGAAGATATGAGCAAGAGTTTGAGCAACGATCCATTAGAAATAACTTTATTAGGGGATGAGGAAAAAGACGACCCGAAATTTGTGGACTTATTACAGATGCTAAACTCATTGCCACGAGTTAGCCGATTCAGAGCACCGGTTGAACCCCTGCACACTGATGAGAGAGTTGCAAAAAAATTGAAACCATCATTGGAGGAGCCACCAACATTGGAACTTAAAACACTCCCTAAACAACTCAGGTATGCATATTTAGGCGATTTAAATTCTTTATATGAAACCCCAGATTTTATGAATAAAGATTTAATTTTTTCAAAATATTTTTTAAATATTATGGTGTGAATTTGAGATAATGTTATAGTTGTAGATAGTACTTATAAATTTTGCAAAGTATGTAAGTTGTTGTATTATATTCGATTGGTCGGGGAATATTCGTACGACGGCACAATTATTGGTGGACCCCACAATGGAATTATTGTCGGATTGAAAAAATGACAAAAATATTTTATGAAAATAACGGCGGAAGTTTTACCGTTAATACTGTTGAACTACTCGGTAGTAAAAGTATAGTAATACATGTGGTCGCATAATAACACACGGTATTGATTATTGAAGCTTACGTGATAAGTCACTCAGTTTTGTTTTATTAGTATTATTAACGTAATAAAACAGAAATTTTTTTTATATAAAACAGAATACTTTTATAAAGTTATTCGTTTTATTAGGCTAATAGTAAAATCTTTTTATATAAAACAGAATACTTTTATAAAGTTATCTGTTTTATTAGACAATAATTAGAATATATTATATGTTATTATGCATAGTATTTGCATAGTGCCTGCATAGTATTTGCATAGTAAAATCTTTTATAAAGTTATTCGTTTTATTAGATTATAAATAGAATATATTTTATTTTATTTAAAAGAATTTGCTTTAAATATGGACTATCAGATTAAAGTAAATCAATCTAGACCGTTCATGAGTTAGTTACTATGCAGTCCATTTTTCTATAAATAGAAGCTCATTCCTTCATTATTTTCTTACGAATTCACTGAAACTCAAGAGAGAGAAACTATAGAGAGAAAGAAAAAAAGTATTCTGCTACTTCACTACTCCGATATCAAGTTTCTTTTACAGTAAGGGATATTATTTGTTGTACTCGTAAAGGGTATTCTTTCTTTCTTATTCATGAAGAGAACTTATGTTATTCCATTCTTTATTATTCTGTTGGAATAACCTGTATACGCGGGCTACCCTATACTTGGTGAAATTCTTCTGTTATTACATTTTTATTATTATGTTGGAACATCCTGTCGGTGCTTTACGCCGGACCTGGTTCCATTATTTATTATTCTGTCGAAATATCCTGTCTGTGCTTTATGCCGGACCTGGTTCCATTATTTATTATTCTGTCGGAATATCATGTCTGTGCGTTTTACGCCGGACCTGGTTCCATTATTTATTATTCTGTTGGAATAACCTGCCCGTGCTGTCTATCACATGCACGGTGATTTCTTTTGTTATTCCATTCTTTATTATACTCAATTGGTTAAAACTTTGACTTCTATACTCCATGAAATTAGTGGAATATCCTTGATATTGCGCTTCATCCACTATCTTTTCATGGAAATATTATTCTGAGCATTCTTGAAATTTACTCTACAAAGTAGTATCATGTTGACAATTTGGACGTTATCAGTTCCTAAATAAATTAATTATTGAACTTGTTTTATTGAATTCTTATATCATTGTCATCATCCTCATGTTTATATTCTGTTAAAAGTCATCTGTGGCCTGTAATGCATAGATGGACTTGGTATGATTATGACCAGGGATTATTCGGTATAATCATGACCGTAATGTTATAAATGATGTGGTAAAAGTCCTCATTGACCCGTAGTGCATTGATGGACAGTGGTTGGTATTATCATGACCATTAATGAATACACAAATATTCTTGGCCCGTAGTGCATGGATAATTGTGGTCGTGATACTAAAGAATATCCTTGGCCGTAGTGCAGGGGTGATTTGATGATGTGGATTATTTATTAAGCTGAGTCCCAGCGATAAAAGTCATGAAAAACCTTTTAAATCATAAAAGATAGTAGATTTTATTCTCTACTTGACTCTTTTAATGGATTGCTTGATCCGCTGCAGTTAAACTTGATGTCTATTGTATTTTATCAGTTTACCATTGTTGATGACTAATGATAATTTATTTTCCATTATCTTAGTCATAATATTTCTTACTGGGCTAGTTGAGCTCACCCTTTCTTTCACTATTCTCTTCAGGAAATGAGAATATAGCTGGGACGAGTCGGGGAACGGAGTGATGGATCAGATGATAGTATTAGTAGTCCTCACTATTCTGTTAAATAGTGTGACAATAAATGTAATGAGGACTTATTCTGAGAGTGAATATTGTCTAGAAGACAGTATTTGTCTTGAAACTCACAGCTCTCTTGTGGTATATTAAAGATTGTATTTGTATTCTGTACCATGTATTTGGCGACTCAGAATAGGTGATGTATACCTATTTTGGGGGCGTCACAGTTGGTATCAGAGCTTAGGAATATGATCCCTGGCTGAGATGTGAGGCAAGAACTAGGAGGGGATAGACGGGGGAATTCTTTCGCTAGTATGACCTACCTAAGTTTATTTGGTATTTAATTGGTTGGTCAGAGTATAGGGATAATATGTGATATGTTAATTAACCCTTGTTTTGTTGCAGTATTTGAAAATGACATCTGAAAATGTTGAGATAAGCAATGGAGCACAGGAGACCGTTGAGTCTCTACAGATCAATAATCAGGACAATGTGCAACAGGAAGACAATAATCCTCATGTAAACAACAACACTGATCAATTGACGAACGACGATACATTTAGGAGTTTTTTTAGAATTCATGCAACATCAGGCGAAGGCGGCTCATGTTCATAATATAGGAGGAAACAATGGTAACCCACGGTTGGTCACCGCTAAGCAATTCAAGGAGCTGGGACCACCGGAGTTTTTGGGAAAGCCATAACCACTTAAGGCGGAGACGTGGTTAAAGCAGATCACCAAGATATTTGATGTCTTGGGATGCTCCGAGGAGCAAAAGGTTCCATTTGCCACCTTTATGTTGCGTGAAGAGGCAGATCACTGGTGGGAATCTGTAAAATGTACCCAGCCTGACGCACTCAAGATGTCTTGAGAGAAGTTCCAAGAGCTGTTCAATGACAAGTACTTTTCCAAAAGCATTCGTCACATGAAGGAGGTGAAATTTATCAAGTTGGAGCAAAAAAACATGATCGTGTCGCAGTACGAAGCCAAGTTTGCCGAGTTGTCCCGATTTGCGTCCCACTTGGTTGATAATGAAGAGAGAATGACGCGGATGTTTTTAAGAGGTTTGAATCCGGAGATATGTCAATATCTTATTTCTCATAAACTGTGTTTGTATTCAGATATTGTAAATAGGGCTCAGTTAGTGGAGCGCGATAACGAGTCAACACAACCAAAAGAGAGCAGCCGGTAAAATGATAATACCGGTGATAACAGTTATCAAAGCGGTGACAATAAACATGGAGGGAATCAACATGCCAGAAATAGTAACCACTTCGGTGGTAATCATGGTCAAAATAATAAGAATGGACATTTCAATAAGAATGGACATTTCTACTGCACTTAATGAATTGCAGGAAGAAAAGTTACTGAGGGTGCTTAGGGATCACAAATCAGCGATTGGATGGACGATTGCAGATATAAAAGGCATTAGCCCATCATTTTGCATGCACAAGATTCTGATAGAGGATGATGCAAGTCCATCGGTGTAGCATCAACGTCGACTAAACCCAATCATGAAGGAAGTGGTCAAGAAGGAAATTCTAAAATTATTGGATGCCGGTGTCATATATCCAATTTTCGACAGTAAATGGGTGAGTCCGATTCATTTTGTGCCTAAGAAAGGGGGAATGACGGTAATTCAGAATGAGGATAACGAGTTAATTCCAACAAGGACAGTAACAGGTTGGAGAGTGTGCATCGATTATAGGAGATTGAATAAGGCTACCCGAAAGGATCATTTCCCGCTACCTTTTATCGATCAAATGTTAGACAGGTTAGCGGGACATGAGTTTTACTGCTTATTGGATGGATATTCGGGATATAATCAAATTGCTATCGCTCCTGAGGATCAAGAAAAGACAACATTCACTTCCCCTTACGGCACCTTTGCATGCAGGAGGATGTAATTCAGACTGTGCAATGCACCTGCAACTTTCCAGAGGTGTATGATAGCTATTTTTTTGGATATGGTGGAGAAGAACGTTGAAGTCTTCATGAACGATTTCTCGATTTATGGGGACAATTTTGACGCTTGCCTAGAGAATTTGGTCATGGTATTGCAGCGATGTAAGGATACAAACCTCATACTAAATTGGGAAAAATGTCACTTCATGGTTAAAGAGGGCATAATTTTGGGACATAAGGTGTCAGCTCAAGGATTGGAGGTGGACAAGGCAAAGTTGGACACGATCGAGAAACTACCTCCACCGAGCTCAGTTAAGGGTATTCGTAGTTTTTTGGGGCATGCTGGGTTCTACAGGAGGTTCATAAAAGACTTCTCTAAGATTGCAAAACCTTTATGAAGTCTTCCAGAGAAGGATGTTATTTTTAGCTTTACTGCGGAATGCAAGTCCGCATTTGAACCATTGAAGAAGAAATTAACTACAGCCCCCGTGATAGGCGCACCGGACTGGAAAATTCCATTCGAACTTATGTGTGATGCAAGCGACTATGCGGTCGGGGCTGTTTTGGGCCAAAGACGAGACAAGGCGTTTCATGCCATATACTATGCAAGCAAAACACTCACAGAGACTCAAATGAACTACACTACTATGGAAAAGGAATTGCTTGAAGTGGTGTATGCGTTCGACAAATTTCGGGCGTACTTGATCGGGACTAAGGTAATAGTCTACACGGACCATTCGGCGATTCGGTACTTAATAGCAAAAAAAGATCATAAGCCACGCCTTATCCGATGGATTCTCCTACTTCAAGAGTTTGATTTAGGAATTAAAGATAGAAAGGGGACGGAGAATCAAGTTGCCGACCATTTATCAAGGCTGGAAAATTCAGGGAAAAAGTCTGAAGACATATGCACGATCAACGAGTCATTCCCAGATGAGCAACTATTTGGGTTGAATGCAGAATTTCTGCGATATGCAGACTTCGTGAATTATGTAGTGAGCAAAATGCTTCCACCGGATCTTACACGATAACAGAAAAAGAAGTTTCTGCATGACGTCAAGTGGTACATGTGGGATGAACCGTACTTATTTAAACAATGTGCCGATAAGATGATTCGACGATGTATCCCATACAGTGAAGTCCACAACATATTACAAGAATGCCATTCATCGGCATACGGTGGACATTACGGGAGTGAGCGCACCACGGTAAAAGTGCTTCAATCTGGGTTTTATTGGCCTACAGTGTTCAAAGACGCCCACCAATTTGTGAAAACATGTGATAGATGCCAAAGGATGGGAAACATATCGAAACGAGATGAGATGCCCCTACAAACAATTCTTGAAGTGGAAATTTTTGATGTATGGGGCATCGATTTCATGGGACCCTTCCCTTTGTCTTCGAACAATCAGTATATTCTACTCGTAGTGGATTACGTCTCGAAATGGGTTGAAGCTACAACATTACCATCTAATGATGCCAAGGTGGTCCTCAAGTTTCTACAGAAAAATATTTTCACGAGGTTTGGCACGCTAAGAGCAATAATTAGTGATGAAGGTAGTCACTTCTGTAATAAGTCGTTTACAGCTCTTTTGGCCAAGTATGGGGTCAATCACAAGGTGGCTACAGCGTATCACCCTCAAACTAATGGGCAAGCCGAGGTATCAAACAGAGAAGTTAAGAGGATATTGGAAAAAGTCGTAAATCCGAGTCGAAAAGATTGGTCACTTAGGTTGGATGACGCATTATGGGCATACCGGACTGCATACAAAACACCAATCGGGATGTCACCTTATCAACTCTTGTACGGAAAAGCATGTCACTTACCAGTGGAGCTTCAGCACAAGGCCTATTGGGCAATACAGAAATTGAATTTTGATTAAGCCGCGGTAGGAGAAAAGAGGCTACTTCAACTAAATGAGCTTGATGAATTCTGACTCCAAGCCTACGAGAATGCCAAGCTATACAAAGAAAAGGTTAAAAGATGGCACGACCAGAAAATTGTGCAATGAACATTCGAGCCGGGTCAAGCAGTCCTATTGTTCAACTCACGGCTGTGATTATTTCCAGGAAAGCTTAAGTCGAGATGGTCGGGACCATTTACTATAAAACGCGTATTTCCTCATGGCGCCGTTGAAGTATACAGTCGTGATCCGTTAGAAACGTTCAAAGTCAATGGTCAACAGATAAAGCATTACTGGGGTGGCGAGTCGAACTGGGACGCCGACAACATTACCCTCGCCGATACACAGTAAATCAGGGAGTAGTCAGGCTGAACGACTTAAAATCAAGCACTAATTGGGAGGTAACCCAACGTTTCTTTATTTTTCATAGTTCATGTTCAATTTGTTAGGATATAGTTTATAAAGCAATAGTTAGGTCTTGTCAATTATAAGTTTTGCTATAAATCTCTGAAAAGTACTACAAATCTCATTGAAACTCTAAGTCGTCATTAGTCTAACATATTGCATGTTTTTGGTTTCAAGAGAGGTCCAATGTGAGGCAGAGCAACAACGACTACGAAATGGAGGAAAATCGGAGAATTTTACATCTCAAAAAATTTTGGCCAAATTTTTTAACAGTGGGCATGCTCGCCGGAGCGGGACTCTTTGGCATAGCACCCCCCGCCGGGGCGGGGGTCCTGAAACCTAGGTAGACTCACCTGTATAAGGCATGACCCTAGCCTTAGTTCCCAAACACATACATATGCCCACTACTTCTTTTGCTCTCTCTCTCCCTCAACATCACTACCTAGCTTCCATATCTACCACTACTACCCATTACCTACATCACAACCCTCATCCCCACTACTAATTCCCACGATCTCCACTACCCAAACTTCGCAATCACACCAACACCACCTATATATATCATCTCATATCTATTTCTTCCCACATTCATATTTTCGAGTTAGGGCAATTGGAGAGGTTGTTTTTGAGAGCGAATTCTAGTGCGTACTTGGGGCTTCATCTCATCTCTACCACATACACCAATTTCCAAGTTTAAATTTTAAAAATTGTGTAACTTAACCCCACCGCACACCAAGTGTTTGATAAATTGCTTGAACCAAGTTTTCAGGTATGTAAGTGTTTACTAGCAAGAGTTCACTACTGAGATTCAATGGCGTCTCAACCGACATCCAAACGCCAAAGAGGAGAGGGTTCAAGTTCCGCTCCACCAACACGAACATTCGACCGCTGAAAATTCAGAAGTGCCGCTGCCGCTGCCGCTGACCGGTACGATTATATGGTTACCAAGGCTCTTACACCGGAGCGGGGGTTGGCTCCCGACGGGAATAACGGGGAGATGATGCAACAAGTTTATCAACAAGGGTGGATAAAGTTCACGGCGGAGCCCGAGCCCGCCGTTGTGAATGTTGTTAAGGAATTCTATGTGAACACCGAGGACAAGGCCCCGTTCAATGCCTTCATACGGGGTCGCATGGTCTCATTCAGTGGTGATGCAATCTGTGACGCCCCCAGAATAGGTATACAACACCCATTCTGAGTCGCCAAATACATGGTACAGAAAGCAAACTACAACTTCAATAATACAATTGTCGTGCAAAATACGACAACACATACTGTGAGTTTAAATACAAATATTGTCTTCTAGACAATATCCACACTCAAATAAATCCTCATTACAATTATTCAAACACTATTTTACAGAAATAGTGAGGACTGCTAATACATCTTTCTAGAACCATCACTCCATACCCCGACTAGATCCTGCTATGTTCTCACCTCCTGAGAAGAAAAATGGAACAAAAAGGAAAAGGGTGAGCTCAACTAGCCCAGTAAAGAATATTATGACTAAGATAATATACAACAAATTATCGTTAGTCTTCAACAGGGAAAAATCTGATAAAATATAATCGACAACAAGTTTTAGATCAACAACTGCAGCGGAAACAACAAACCATTAGAAGAGTCAAGTAGAGAAAGAATTCTACTATCTTCTAAGATTTAAAAGTCCATCATCAATATTTTATCCCTGTAACATCAATTAATAATCATCTTTAACCAAATATTCATCTTTGCACTACAGGCCAAAGATATTCATTTGTATCATCAGTCGGTCATGTTCATCTCAACACCTGTTCATCTTTGCACTACAGGCCAAAGATATTCATCAAGTAATTATACATCTTTGCACTACAGGCCAAAGATATTCAGTAATATCATCATTTAGGACTGAGAATGATGAAAAATATCTTAAAAAGAACGAATCCAATGAGACAGAAGGACAAATAGTAGGGATTCGTATAACAGTTTATCCAAGATCAATAATACTTCATAATAATCAATTGTGAAGCAGAATTCAAAAATAAAGATCAAAACATGGATACAATCAAAGATAGTAACCATAATAGACATCTTGGACAAAAAGGAAAAATTTTATTTTTCGGTGAATAGTGCCGTATTCGTGAATAGTGCCGTATACGTGAATAGTACCGTATACGTGAATAGTAACCCCCGACACAAAAAGTTCCAAATTTGATAAAAACTCATATCAATATTTCAGCATAATGATATTGAAGAAAATAATATCATTAAGAAGAAAATAATATCCCTTACCTCAAAATATCAGTACTTCTGGTCGGAATACCGGTATAAGGCTGAAAGAAACTTGCTCTGATGAATAGAAACTCTCAAAGTATCTAAATACTCACAAAATACACTCAATAATCTAGAGAGAGAAAGAGAGAAAACTTGTTTCTGGTGTAATTTTCAATTCTAACTTAGCCCTCTATTTATAGGAAAATTTTGGTAGGTTTGACCTGCAACCTGATGGCTTTACCTGCTACTATTCCCACCTACCACATTTGAAATATAATTCAGCACATTTCTTCACCAACCACAAGTGGGGCCCACCAATTCTAGAATTTTCCATCAAAATGATAAACTCCGAAAATTCAACAATTTCTGAACCAGTCATCTTGTAAAATTCATAATAAATCATACGTTCATTTTTAACGGTTCAAAATTTGTGGACATATACTCAACTTATACATGTATAACATATCCAAAATTTACCACGATCCAACGGTCGGATTAAAAATTATAACCCCCGCAAAATATCTCAAAAACCCTGATTTTTAATACCTCCATTCCGACAAAAATATGGATAAAAACCTCAACATTAACTCCTTCATTTTTAACCACAAAAATATATCCCTCATTTATATCCACATAAAATAAATATTTCCTTATCATATGAATCAATAATTAATTATTCATAAATAATATTACAGAATCACATTTATGACAACCAGGCCGTTCCCAGGAAAGAGGGGGCTTTCCAATAAGGATTTCTCCTTACTGGCGCGCAATTAGATGACCAAACCTCTCCTTAGACAGAACTTTCTAGACATTGTCAATAATATTATCTAATAATATTATTCAAATAATATGAATTATTGATCTGATAATGGGAAATACTGTGCAGTAACAATTATTGAAACAACAATAATATGAAATATCAATGCAGCAATTATTGAATCAATAAAATAAAATATTGAACAGTAATCACTGTAACAATTATTGAGTAGTGCCTTCTTACGTACGAATCAATAATTCAACTATACTGTGCAATCTGTGTGCTACTATGCAACCACGCGTTATTACTGTATTTTTAACCACCGGGTATTTAAACAGTGTTAACGGTAACAACTACGCCGTTATTAATAAACAACTTATACTTGTCGTTTTCTTCATCCAATCGCTTTCCGTTATGGGGCCCACACAAGGCTGCGTCGTCGTACGAATATTCCCCGACAGCAAGAATATTCCACGACCAACCGAATATTCACCGACCAAAAATAAATATTTTATAACCACTTGCTTATTTTGCAAAATTTGCACATTTCACCCATAACCAAAGTATTATATCAAATTAACCCCTTATTATTCACAATAATATTTAGAGAAAATTTGATTTTATTCATTAATAAGTTGGGGTCTTACAACCTCCCCTCCTTATGAAATTTCGTCCTCGAAATTGACGTACGCACCTGATGTTTCAAAAAGGTGAGGATACCTCGCTTTCATTTCTGATTCCAACTCCCAGGTCATTTCTTCAATAGCATGGTTTCTCCACAAAACCTTAACTTGTGGTATAACCTTCGTGCGTAGGACATGCTCTTTCCTATCCAAGATCTTAACAGGTACCTCCTCGTACGTTAAATCTTCAGCTATCTCGTCTGGTTCTAACTCAATAATGTGGTTCGGGTCTTTAACATATTTACGAAGCATAGATATGTGAAAAACATTATGAACACGAGACATGCTTGGAGGTAATGCGAGTCTATATGCCACATTTCCTATTCGCTCAAGAATCTCAAATGGACCAACAAATCTTGGATTGAGCTTTCCTCTCTTCCCAAATCTTGTAACTCCCTTCCATGGTGCAACACGTAACAATACATGATCCCCAATATTAAATTCCACGTCCTTCCGATGAAGATCCGCATAACTCTTTTGTCGATCCTGTGCCGTTTGTATACGTTGTCGAATCGTTTGGATCTTCTCTGTAGTAATGCGTACCAATTCTGGTCCCAACAATGTTGCTTCACCCACCTCGTCCCAGCATACTGGAGAACGACATTTTCTTCCATACAACGCCTCAAATGGAGCCATACCTATGCTCGCCTGATAACTGTTGTTGTAGGAGAATTCCACCAATGGTAGGTACTTATCCCAACTCCCTTTGAGATCTAAGACACAAAGTCTTAATAGATCTTCAAGAGTTTGAATAGTCCTCTCTGATTGTCCGTCCGTTTGAGGATGGTATGCTGAACTGAATCGTAAATCCGTGCCCATAGCTTTCTGCAAGCTAACCCAAAATCGTGAAGTGAATCTTGGGTCACGATCCGAAACTATGGATACTGGCATGCCATGCAATCTCACAATCTCGTTCACGTACATACTAGCAAGACGTTCAAGGGAATAAGTCTCACGTATCGGCAAGAAATGAGCGGACTTGGTTAATCTATCAACAATAACCCAAATCGCATCTATGCCTTGAGAAACCTTGGGAAGACCTGTAACAAAATCCATAGTAATGTGTTCCCACTTCCATTTCGAGATCTCAAGTGGTTGCAATGGACCCTTTGGCACTTGATGCTCCGCCTTTACACGTTGACAAGTTAAACACCTCGAGATAAACTCCGCGATCTCTCTTTTCATATTGCTCCACCAAAATGTATGTCGAAGATCGTGATACATTTTGGTACTCCCAGGATGGATTGCAAACGGTGTGTTGTGTGCCTCCATCATTATTCTATGCTTCAAGTCAAAATCGTTAGGAACACAAAGTCTGGAGTTGACTCGAAGTATTCCTTCTTCATCGATTCTTGCTTCTGGAATAGCACCTTCTTGCACTTTCTTCTTCATACGCATCAGCTCTATATCCGTAGCTTGAGCAGCTTTAACTTTATCGATTAAAGTCGGTTCTACTCGTATATTTGATATCATCATGTGGGTACTTGGAGCCTTCATCTCTATCTCCATCCTTTGCAAGTCATACAAAATGGGCCTTTGTGTTAAAAACATTGCACTCGTACCCGCATATGATCTTCTACTCAATGCGTCAGCTACTACGTTTGCTTTTCCAGGATGGTATTGGATGGTATGATCGTAATCTTTCAACAGCTCAAGCCAACGTCGTTGCCGCATGTTGAGTTCCTTTTGGGTGAAGAAATATTTGAGGCTTTTATGATCTGTATAGATCTCCACTTTCTCCCCATACAGGTAGTGTCTCCAGATCTTCAACGCAAAAACGACTGCTGCCAACTCCAAATCATGAGTAGGATAATTCCTCTCATATTCTTTGAGTTGTCGTGAGGCATAGGCTATGACTTTCCCATGTTGCATGAGAACACATCCTAACCCTTTGCCTGAAGCATCGCTGTAGATAACAAATCCATCCGAACCAGATGGTATTGTCAAAACAGGTGCCGAAATGAGTCTCCTCTTGAGTTCTTGGAAACTCTTCTCGCATTCCTCACTCCATACGAATTTTGTATCTTTCCGAGTCAGCTGAGTTAACGGAGTAGCGATTCGAGAAAATCCTTCCACAAATCTCCGATAATAACCAGCTAAGCCCAGAAAGCTACGTACTTCGGTTACCGACTTCGGTTGCTCCCAACTTTGTATGGCTTCAATCTTCGCCGGGTCGACAGATACTCCATGTTTTGACACCACGTGCCCAAGGAATGCTACTTCCTCAAGCCAGAACTCGCATTTCTTCAGTTTGGCATATAGCTTGTTTTCACGAAGCCTTTGCAGTACCAGCTTCAAATGGCGCTCATGATCTTCACGGCTTTTGGAATAGATGAGGATGTCATCAATAAAGACAACAACGAACTGATCCAAATATTCTTTGAATACACGGTTCATCATATCCATGAAGGCAGCAGGAGCATTAGTCAATCCAAAAGACATTACTAAGAATTCATAATGCCCGTACCGAGTTCTGAAGGCAGTCTTTGGAATATCCTCAGTTTTAATCTTCAGCTGATGATATCCAGAACGAAGATCGATCTTTGAAAAGAATTGTGCTCCTTGCAACTGGTCAAACAGGTCATCAATGCGAGGTAGCGGATACCTATTCTTGATGGTGACATGGTTCAATTCTCGATAGTCAATACAAAGTCGCATACTCCCGTCTTTCTTCTTTACGAATAAAACAGGAGCACCCCAAGGAGACGTACTAGGACGAATAAAACCGATGTCCAACAACTCCTGTAGTTGGACTTTTAACTCCTGAAGTTCAATAGGAGCCATTCGATATGGGGTTTTAGAAATGGGCTTTGTACCGGGTTCAAGGTCAATAAAGAATTCAATTTCTCGTTCCGGGGGTAGACCGGGAAGTTCTTCAGGAAATACATCGGAAAATTCTCTAACAATAGAAATATTATTCAAATCTGACTTGTCTTTGTTCAAATCCATAACATGGGCTAAGAAAGCTTGACATCCGTTTTTCAATAAACGAATAGCTTTGTGGCTTGATATGACAGTGACTGATTTTAGTGGTTTAGTAGTTTGAATTCGTATGACAGGTTGGTTAGGAATATGAAAACTAACAACCTTACGAAAACAATCAATTTTAGCATGATGAGTGGTTAACCAATCAATTCCTAAAATCACATCAAAAGCAAGTATCTTTAAAGAGATAAGATCAACAGGTAATGTGATAGTGCCAACTTGGATCATGCAAGATTTATAAACTGTAGATGTAACGAAGGTTTCACCCAACGGAGTTTCAACAGATAAGTTAAAGTCCAATTTCTCCGGAGTCAAGTTTAAACGTTGAGCACAAGCAGGAGAGATAAAAGAATGGGTAGAACCGGTATCTAGTAAAGTATAAACTTCGCAAGAATTCAAGATTAGCTTACCCGTGATCACCTCGTTCGGGTTTCTCGCGTTTTGGCCAGTTACGACAAACGCTCTTCCAGGAACCGCTGATTTCGCCTTATCCGGGACAGCCCTTGGAATCACCACTCCCGCTGAACTTGGTTTCGCTATAGTACAATCTCGAGCGATGTGGCCTTCCTTCCCACAGTTGTAACACACCTTGGATTGTTGTGGACAGTTTGGGCTGATATGTCCCTCTTTCCCGCATTTGTAACATCTAACTGGCGGTCGTTCTCCTCCCCTAAAATTTGTTGTTGGTGCTGGTGCTGGTGCTGATGTCTTCCCGTCATTGTTGAATCTCCTCTTTCTGAAATTTCCACTTGACTCACCTCTCCTATTATCATGGCCACGATGACCACCCGAGTGGTTACCGCCTTTGTTCGTATTTTTCCCTCCTCGTTGGTTATCATCGCTCTGATGATTGCTGTCACCGGTATGACCCTGGTTGTGGTCCCTCGGTTGAGTATACTCATTATCTCTCTCTAATAATTGGGCCCTGTTGACAACGTCTGAATACAGAGAAAATTTATGAGAGATAAGGTATTGACGAATCTCGGGTTTTAAACCTCTCAGAAACATCCGCGTCATTCGTTCCTCATTTTCGACCAAATGAGGTGCAAACCTGGATAACTCTGCAAACTTCGCCTCGTACTGGGACACCGTCATGTTGTTTTGTTCCAGTCTAATAAACTCAACCTCCTTCATATGACGAATACTTTCAGGAAAGTACTTGTCATTGAACAGTTTTTGAAATGTTTCCCAGGACATGTTGAGTGCGTCAGGCTGGGTACGCTTCACAGACTCCCACCAGTAGTCTGCCTCACCGCGGAACATAAATGTGGCGAATGGAACCTTCTGTTCCTCCGTGCATCCCAAGACATCAAATATCTTGGTAATTTGCTTGACCCACGTTTCCGCCATGATCGGATCCGGCTTTCCCTTAAATTCTGGTGGTCCCAATTCTTTGAACTGCTTAGCTGTGACAAACCGCGCGTTGTTATCATTTCCACCCGTATTCTGCACACGAGTCTCCCTCGTCTGATTTTGCATGAACTGCAAAAAGCTCCTAAACATTCCATCATTCATCGTTTGCTCGGTAACGTTGTTTACAGGAGGAATATTGCCTTCCTGTTGCACGTTCCCCTGGGTAGTGATCAAAGGTGTCTCCACGGTCTGATTTACTCCATTATTAACGTTCTCAGCTGCCATTCTTAAATACTGCCATAAAACAAGGGTTAATAGTCATGTCATATATTATCCCTATACTCTGACCGACCAAATAAACACCAAATAAACTTAGTCAGGTCATACTAGCGAAGGAATTCCCCGTCTCTCCCCTCCTAGTTCTTGTCTCACATCTCAGCCAGGGATCATATCCCTAAGCTCTGATACCAACTGTGACGCCCCCAGAATAGGTATACAACACCCATTCTGAGTCGCCAAATACATGGTACAGAAAGCAAACTACAACTTCAATAATACAATTGTCGTGCAAAATACGACAACACATACTGTGAGTTTAAATACAAATATTGTCTTCTAGACAATATCCACACTCAAATAAATCCTCATTACAATTATTCAAACACTATTTTACAGAAATAGTGAGGACTGCTAATACATCTTTCTAGAACCATCACTCCATACCCCGACTAGATCCTGCTATGTTCTCACCTCCTGAGAAGAAAAATGGAACAAAAAGGAAAAGGGTGAGCTCAACTAGCCCAGTAAAGAATATTATGACTAAGATAATATACAACAAATTATCGTTAGTCTTCAACAGGGAAAAATCTGATAAAATATAATCGACAACAAGTTTTAGATCAACAACTGCAGCGGAAACAACAAACCATTAGAAGAGTCAAGTAGAGAAAGAATTCTACTATCTTCTAAGATTTAAAAGTCCATCATCAATATTTTATCCCTGTAACATCAATTAATAATCATCTTTAACCAAATATTCATCTTTGCACTACAGGCCAAAGATATTCATTTGTATCATCAGTCGGTCATGTTCATCTCAACACCTGTTCATCTTTGCACTACAGGCCAAAGATATTCATCAAGTAATTATACATCTTTGCACTACAGGCCAAAGATATTCAGTAATATCATCATTTAGGACTGAGGATGATGAAAAATATCTTAAAGAGAACGAATCCAATGAGACAGAAGGACAAATAGTAGGGATTCGTATAACAGTTTATCCAAGATCAATAATACTTCATAATAATCAATTGTGAAGCAGAATTCAAAAATAAAGATCAAAACATGGATACAATCAAAGATAGTAACCATAATAGACATCTTGGACAAAAAGGAAAAATTTTATTTTTCGGTGAATAGTGCCGTATTCGTGAATAGTGCCGTATACGTGAATAGTGCCGTATACGTGAATAGTAACCCCCGACACAAAAAGTTCCAAATTTGATAAAAACTCATATCAATATTTCAGCATAATGATATTGAAGAAAATAATATCATTAAGAAGAAAATAATATCCCTTACCTCAAAATATCAGTACTTCTGGTCGGAATACCGGTATAAGGCTGAAAGAAACTTGCTCTGATGAATAGAAACTCTCAAAGTATCTAAATACTCACAAAATACACTCAATAATCTAGAGAGAGAAAGAGAGAAAACTTGTTTCTGGTGTAATTTTCAATTCTAACTTAGCCCTCTATTTATAGGAAAATTTTGGTAGGTTTGACCTGCAACCTGATGGCTTTACCTGCTACTATTCCCACCTACCACATTTGAAATATAATTCAGCACATTTCTTCACCAACCACAAGTGGGGCCCACCAATTCTAGAATTTTCCATCAAAATGATAAACTCCGAAAATTCAACAATTTCTGAACCAGTCATCTTGTAAAATTCATAATAAATCATACGTTCATTTTTAACGGTTCAAAATTTGTGGACATATACTCAACTTATATATGTATAACATATCCAAAAATTACCACGATCCAACGGTCGGATTAAAAATTATAACCCCCGCAAAATATCTCAAAAACCCTGATTTTTAATACCTCCATTCCGACAAAAATATGGATAAAAACCTCAACATTAACTCCTTCATTTTTAACCACAAAAATATATCCCTCATTTATATCCACATAAAATAAATATTTCCTTATCATATGAATCAATAATTAATTATTCATAAATAATATTACAGAATCACATTTATGACAACCAGGCCGTTCCCAGGAAAGAGGGGGCTTTCCAATAAGGATTTCTCCTTACTGGCGCGCAATTAGATGACCAAACCTCTCCTTAGACAGAACTTTCTAGACATTGTCAATAATGTTATCTAATAATATTATTCAAATAATATGAATTATTGATCTGATAATAGGAAATACTGTGCAGTAACAATTATTGAAACAACAATAATATGAAATATCAATGCAGCAATTATTGAACCAATAAAATAAAATATTGAACAGTAATCACTGTAACAATTATTGAGTAGTGCCTTCTTACGTACGAATCAATAATTCAACTATACTGTGCAATCCGTGTGCTACTATGCAACCACGCGTTATTACTGTATTTTTAACCACCGGGTATTTAAACAGTGTTAACGGTAACAACTACGCCATTATTAATAAACAACTTATACTTGTCGTTTTCTTCATCCAATCGCTTTCCGTTATGGGGCCCACACAAGGCTGCGTCGTCGTACGAATATTCCCCGACAGCAAGAATATTCCACGACCAACCGAATATTCACCGACCAAAAATAAATATTTTATAACCACTTGCTTATTTTGCAAAATTTGCACATTTCACCCATAACCAAAGTATTATATCAAATTAACCTCCTTATTATTCACAATAATATTTAGAGAAAATTTGATTTTATTAATTAATAAGTTGGGGTCTTACACAATCAATGCATATTATCAGCTGAGGGTGCCACGCCAGTGCTAGTATGCCTATATGCGGGATTTTGACCATGAGTTTGAGGAGGTTATTCAAAACATGACTAAGCCGGGTACAACATGGATAAAGGGTAGAAAGGGAGGCACAGTGTTTCACAGCAAGGACCTCAGTTGGTACGGGAAAATCTGGTACGCCTTCCTCTGTGCTAAATTGCTACCGTCCACACACACTTCGGACGTGACCAAGGAAAAGGCACTCCTTCTGTATGCCATCGTGCAAGACTTCATCATAGACATCGGGGCAATTATCAGTTTTTCTATTCGACGATGTCTCCGGGGAAACTTTTTTGGCGGCTTACCACACCCATCTCTCATATGTGGGTTGTGTCGTCAAGCCGGAGTGCGTTGGTCCGATGATAGCGCGGTACTCAGTGTGGCCCGACGACGAATCGCATCCTAGAGGTCTAGGATTTATTTTTTCATCAGCGTCGGAGGACGAGGCTGAAGCTGAAGATACCTCGGAGGACGAGGATGACACAATGGGAGATCAAGGAACCGAGCAGGTTTCGCAGACTGAGGCATTTTCTAGTGCTCAGTTCCTTAAGTTCCAAAATCAGATGAATGCGAATAATAGGGCAGCACGCCAAGAAATGTGGCGATTGACGATGCGCCAAGATCACATGTTCGATGCCATGAACGCGTCTTTCGCCTCATTCAACACAACACTTCAAAGTTTTAACCCGGCGGCCCAATTTTCGTATCAACAACCCGGTCCATTACCTCGATTTCCTCCTAGTGATTCTGATAAAGAAGAGCACCAACCACCACCTCAAACTTAGACAATTCCAGGGAAGTCCTCGTGCATTTTATTTTTATCCAATGAGGGCATTGTCTTATTTAAGTTTGGGGGATTTAATTGTTTGTTTAGTTGCATGCATTTTTTTTTATATTTTTGTTTTCATTATCTAGTTTTGCATTATAGATTAGGTATTTGCATAGTATTTTTCAGTTAAAAAAAAAGCAAAGTTTGCATATGTCCGACGGTGTCGCATGTTACAGTTGATTGTGGCCAATGATGAGAGTGTGAACAAGTTAACTAATATAGTATGAATTATTAGAACTACGATATAATTTCTGTTATGAATCGATTCTTGGACTAGTTTGAAGCTGTTATAAAAAGGGTTGCACTAATAACATCTTTGTTGACCGGTCAGTTCAAATCGATACATAAACAGTTTCTAAAGGATAATGCTAGGGTGAACTAGAAAAGGACAAGGATAGGCAGTGAAGGCTTAAATTAGGCAGAACCCTAAGTTTGGGGGAATATATGTGGGGTATATAAGCTTTGAATGTTAAAAAAATGAAATATGTTGAGTCTTGTGGTGGGTTGAGGAGAAACACTCCCCATAAATACAAGCGTGAGATGGAGCGTAAAACGCACTCACCAACCATCTATCAAAAGAAAAAAAAAAGAGAATAAGACGGGAAAAGTGCAAAAAGCCCCCGTGTAAAAAGAAAAACGGAGAAAAGAAAGTATAAGTATCTTGTATGTACCCTTGAATTTGGTTGAGTTTAATTTGAGTTGAATCATTCCTATCTTTGAGATTTTTAAGTTTGCACTATATGATTCCTTCTAAGAAGTTGTTTATGTATTGAATTTGAGTCCGTATCAGTTATCTTAGATGTTGATCACACACGCATGCTATACCAGTGATAATTTTCTAAGAATTGAGAATTAATACGTAATTGTGGATTGGTTTTGATAATTTGTATTGTAAAGTTGCTTGTTTCCTCTGAGGCCGATGGGGTAAGTCAGTTCATGCGATGTTGTTGGATTTTTAGGCATTTAGATTATTATTGCATTTCATTGCATTGCATAGTATGTAGTTTGTTTTATGCTCGGGGACTAGCATGGTTTAAGTTTGGGGGATTTTGATAAGTGGATTTTATATACACGAATCGATATTCATTTCAAGTTTAAATTCGTAGTTATCTTCATGTTTTGTGTTCGGTTTTACTCGTTTCATGTTATTTTATGTGTAGGGTGATCATGGATGCTATTGGTGAGGAAAGGTGGTCTTTTTGGAGCAAAAGTGGAAAAAAGTTGGAGCTTACAAAATTCGAAGTCAGTGGCTATGCCCGTCGGGGCGGGCTTGTTTATGCATGTACCCCCCGCCGGGGCGGGGGTCCCATTTTCTACAGCTTTCCTGTTTAGGTTCAACTTCTGTTAGAGCTCGGTTTGTGGGATTGGGATGATGTGTTTGGACTCTAATAAAAGGATTTTTCGGCTAGAACGTAGAAGGAGAGGGACGACTACATAGAAAAACAACAATCACAACACAAAGGCAAGAATTCAAGAGCGATTTCAAGGATTGAAAAGTGAACATTGGAGGAGTAATTTTTAGAGATTATCACGACGGTTGCAAATCAAGGCTACATGAAGGGGGTTCCTTTATTCTTCTTCTTCTTAGTCTTATTTGTAATTTGGATGATGTTTTCAACAAATTATTCAGTTTTTAATTCATTCGTTATGAACTAATTCACTTGTTAGACTTGTGATGGATCTTTGGGTGAAACGATGATTCTATAACTTTGATTTCCAATTCAATAAGATATTTTTTAGTTTATCTATGTTAATTTGAGTGTGAATTTATGAATTGCCTGATCAACAGTTCTTTGTGGATTTGCAAGGAATCGAGAGAGGAGATTCGAATCTAGACCTAGTTAATATAGCATGTGTCATGAATTTTGTCAATAACAGATTTATGATAATTGTTAAGGTAGAGATACGCTTGACATCTCATGTAATCGTATAGAGAGCTTAAACTTCAACCTTCTTTGATTGCAGTTCACGTAGAGATATAGTGAGTTGGTTAATTTAGGTGTTTAACGGATTTCTATCTTAATTGTGGATTGATGTTAATATGGTATTAGTGCATCGAGAGGTGGCTATTACTACGTTCGTGTTCTTGATTAATAAATTGGGATATTGAATTGAGTTGGAATAAAGGTTTGCAAATCGGAGTGAAGCTCAAGGTGAAATCATAAGTCTAATTCTCCATTAATTGTTTGAAATTCCAGATTTTGTTATTGGTGACTGTTTTTGTGATAGTTTATTTCTTTTGTAATTTAGTTTTTTTTATAAGTATAATTTGAAACCATTGAGTTGATTAGTTTAATAAAATTAGGGTTAATACAAAATTGATAATTGTGAAGTTAAGATTCTTGATATTTTGTCCTCGTGGGAACGATACTCTATTCACTACTATATTACTTGTTAACCACGTATACTTACGTGTTGTGCATATATAGATTTTACCCAACAAATAACAATATTTTGTATAGAACTGGAATATATTACTTAATGGATTTTGTATGCTTGACTTACGTGAAAAATTATTTTGCAAATTGAGCAAACTAGTATAAGAAAAGGAGATGATTATTCAAAGAACTGAATGTGTGTATTTGCTTAAATACAAGTGTGAATTATTTGAAAGGTTCAAAGAATTCAGAAGTGAAACAAATTGGCAAAGTATTAAGATTCCTTTATCAGATCAAGGAATAAATACTTGTGCAATGAGTTTCTAGATCATCTCAAATGATTTTCTCACAATGGACGCCTCCTGATACGCAATAATTGATTGATGTATATGAAAGGAAAAATCGTACCTTGTTGGACATGGTACGGTCCATAATGATTTTACCGACATTCCAGTATCCTTCTGGGGTCATGCCCTAGAAATGGCTGCATATCTACGAAAAAGGTAACCTCAAAATTCAACCCCAAGACTCTATAAGAGTTTTGGACAGGGAGGATTCCTAATCTTAAGTATGTTAAAATAAGGGGTTGTCCAGCTTATGTGAAAAAGGTTTCAAAGGATAAGCTTGGGGACAAGATTTAACAAGTACAGATTTATGGGATATCCTAAAGAAGTTTAGGGTATATGTTCTATAATCCTACTTAGCAAAAGGTGTTTGTTGCGAAATATGCTGCCTTCTAAGATAAAGATGTTTATCATTGAAGGGCTAGTGGGAGGATAATAGATCTTGAAGAGTTCAAGAACCACAAAACACTATAAGTCAAATAAGAGAAAACTGTAGATAGAACTATTGTACCACAATCGAATCGTAAATCTGGAATAGTACAGAATATACCTGGGAGGTATAGATTTATCATACATGATGATGATGAGGTACGCATCATAAAAGATGATGATCCAGATATATACGATGAGGTAAGAGTTGTAGACACTCAGAGAAATGGATTGAAGCAAGCTTCTCAAAAATGGAACATTCGTTTTGATGAGATAATCAAAAGTGTTTAATTTTATCAAAAACAAGAATGTACCTAGTGTGTACAAAAGGGTCAGTGCGAGCACCGTGACATTCCTAATATTATATTTTGATATACTATAGATAAGGAATGACATATTAATGCTACAATCAGTAAAGATAAAGTTGTCTAAACATTCCTCTATAAATGATTTGGAAAGAGTATCTTAATTGGGGATACAAATCTATATAGATAGATTTAAGAGGATGCTCGACTTAACCCAAAGAACGTATATTCATTTGATGCTAAAGTCGTTTAGCATGGCAAACTCTAAGAGATGTCTCATATTGATGATCCATGGAATGTATCTCTTATAATAGTCCCCAAAGACTCCTAAAAGAGAGATCGCATGAGTAACTATCATGCATACAATGAAATATACGAGACCTGATGTTGATCAGTCATATTCTGGAGAAGATCACTGTAAGACAGTGAAAAACATCTTAAAGTACTTAACTGACACTAAGGATGTGATTAAAATTTATGGCACGTCTAAATTAAAACTAGAGGGCTTAATAGACTCAAGTTTTTCAGACAGACCAAGATGACAGAAAATTCACTTTAAGGTAAAGTGTTACCTTGAACGGTGGTGCAGTGAATTGGAAAGGTTCCAAAGAGTAAAAAGTTGTTGGTTTAGTGATAAAGACAAAGTATATAGCTATAAATGAAGCTGAAAGTTGATTGTTTAGATGAAAAATTCATTACAGAACTAGGAATAGTTTCTAAGTCTCATCTTGGATCTAAACATGTGTTGTGGCACTTTCATTTGATTATAGGAATCATTAAAAGATGGAAAATCACTATAGAGATAGTGGACTCTCAAGAACAACATTATATATCTATTACTAAAGCTTATCCAACAGCAGGATAATCGTCACTTAGAGAAGAAGGATATGAGATACCATAGCGATTGACTTTAGTGCAAGTGGGAAATTAAAAGTAGTATGCACACAAGCCAATCATGTTTGATGATAAAGCATATACTTTATAACAATCTTATTCATTTATTAATAAAAAGTATTAATTTATTAAATGCTTTTAATTATCTACATGATGTTGTTTTATAATATGTGATAAACCCATAGTTTTAAGCAATGCTTTTAGAATAATAATGATGATCATTCTAATGAGATCTAAATTCTTAAAAAGCTTAACACTAAAATAGTTCCCAATCGTTGGATTACTAAATTGGGGATTAGTGAATCCGGATAGATTGGTACATACATTACTTGCTTATTGGATGAGGATGATTGATTTTATGATCATTTGTGTGGTGACACTAAAGTAAGTATGTAGGTGTTTATTAGAGAATAAGTTCACTGAACGTGGCTCGCTAAGGAATACCTAATTGAGTTTTACTTGCCTGTCAATAGGAATTCATGTAGTGATAGTAGTACAAGTGATCCTTCGACTTGAGATCATCATAGTATCTTGTGTATAATGAGTTATACTTTGACTTATTCCTTAAGACCCTTAGGGTATATCAAAGGGTATACTTAGGTATAATAAGTTGTACATGGAGATAATGTATGATCAATAAAGAATTTACCACTTCTAGTAAAAGAAGAGAAATATCCTATGTGATTCGATAAATAACAACATAGTAGTCCTTAGCCAAGGCAGAATAAAATTAGAAAAGAGTTTCTAATTTGTATTATTTGGAGTTGTGCATTTAAGGATTGAAATACATATAATTAAATAAAATAATACTTGACAGTAATTCCATGTCTTATATTTAATTGGGACATTATATGGTGGAAGGATTGAATTGTACGGTAACTATTTACTCAAAGGTTCTTTTATGATTAATATTGAAATCTATATTATCTGAAAAGTCGTTAATCGCTAGGGAGGCTTATCCCTATTGTAGAATAAATATTATTTATTTAAATAAATTAATATTTTAATTTATTTATTTAAATAAAATTAGAATTGTTCTAATTGATTTATTCACAACCGGTTTAATATGAAGAACCTAAAGGGTCACACCATAAAAGGAAGAATAATTATTTAAGAAGTTAATGGCATTATTGTAATAATAAGTTAAGTATATTTAATTTAATCTATGGTGATAGAATAAATTAAATAGCTTAATATTTATTATTTAATATTTAGAAAATATTAAATATAAATTAATAAGAGGAGTCTTATTATTATTATTATTAGTATTATTATTATTATTATTATTATTATTATTATTATTATTGAATTCCTAAAAGAGTTTATGAATTAATTAATAAAAGTACTCTCATATATTCCTAATAAGATTAGGAGGTAAATTAATTAAAAGATTTTAATTAATTATCCCTAATAAGATTGTGAGCATAATTAATTAAAGCAATTTAATTAATTAAAAGAAAATTTAATCCCTTAATTGTTAAGGAGGGTTGCCCACATCTATAAATAAGAGGAGTCTTATTATGGGTGATAGAGTTGTTGTTGACTTTTTCACAACAAACATAATTTAAATAGTTGGAGAGTACACTTTTTCTATAGAGATAGAAAACTAGGGTTTAGCCAACCACCCTATGACGCCCCCAAATTCAGGTACTTGAAACCTGAATTCAGTACTTCACGATACCATTTCTTTGAACGGAATAATAATAATAATAATGTCATAAAAATTAAACTTAATTAACATATCAGAGTTGTCTAAATCCCAGGTACGCGACCTTAAAACATTCATCACATGACACTTAATAAATATTAACATCTTATTTAAGTCTAGCTATTACATATGATAACACAACTTATTCTGACAGCTTTTCTTTCCCTTTGTTCCTGGCAAAGCCCTCTGGTTGATCATATTTAACTGAAAACATTTATATTAAGCAAGGATAAGCATTTGAGTGCCTAGCAAGTAACAACAATTATAAATATTAGCTGAAAGGATTAAATATTTTCTTTGTACTATCCTTCTACGACGAATCAATAGTTGTGAAGTAATCTGAACCCATAATAATAACATAGCAACTTTCTATCAAATTTTTGAAACTACGTACTGACTATAAATACAGTTAAGGTGAAATACTATGAACATTATTTTCAATTTTTGAATAGGTTTAGCAGAATTTCATCCGCAAACCGTCATAACTTACGGGCACGGGGGGTGATCAGCCCGTTATGCCCTGTATTGATCAATACTACATGCAAGAACGATGTTATCGTTCACTCTGTCTGCCTTGGGGGCATTAATATTTTTCCCTTATTCGGGATGTTTATACTTAGTCTGGAATCCGAACCAAAACAATTAGATTGGATACAAAAAGGTTTTATCATATTCAACAATATTTTAAATATGTGTCTAGCTGATCAAATGGCTTAGACGACTTTTACTTATTGTATACATACTGGCAATAAATAGGTGTGTGTGTGTGTATGTGTGTGTGTGTGTGTGTGTGTGTGTGTGTGTATATATATATATATATATATATATATATATATATATATACATATCTGAATCTGAATGAGTTGAATCTGAATCTGAATGAAAAAAGTTGTTTGATAATTATCATGTCTAAAACATCTGAATGACAAAACTTAATTATTTTACCCTTCTGAAAAAATTTTAATTATTTTACCCTTCTGAAAAAATTTAAAATTGTTCTAAATTTATTTAATATTACTTAATATAATAGTTAATATTTTTTTTAATTTTTTAATTTTTTCTACTTCATTCAGCTGCTCATTCACCCATTCAGCTAAAAAAATCTGACTTAGCTATTCAGCTCATCCATCTTACCGATTCTGCCATTCAGACCAAAACAAACGTATTGACCGATTCTGCCATTCAGATTCAGCTCCATTCAGCTCTAAATAAACAGCCCCTAACTACAATTATTATCTAAGTGGAGACACTTATATAACCACATATACAGAAATTAACGAACATAATATATATCTGAATTATAATATAATAACATGTTTATAATCAATGATCAGATATAATATTTATAACAATAGGGTTAATAATCTGGTACTATAATAATATAATTCTGCAACTTTCTTACTCATGTCCATTGCATAAAGAAAATGCAAAGGAAGGATACTTGCTCAATAATAATTGGAGTAAGTATAGTAAACTTGCATGGTCTGCTGCTGTAAGACCCCAACTTTTTGAATAAAGATGAATTTTTTATAAATATTATTTTTAATATTATGGAGTGAAATTGATATAATGTTATAGTTGTGGGTAATATTTATAAATTTTGTAAAGTACGAAAGTTGTTATATAATATTCGATTGGTCGGGGAATATTTATTTTAATAGGGAATATTCGTACGACGACACAATCATTGGTGGACCCCACAACAGAATTATTGTCGGATTGAGAAAACGACAAAAATATTTTATTAAAAATAACGGCAGAAGTTTTACCATTAATACTGTTGAACTACTCGATAGTAAAAGTACAGTAATACGTGTGGTTACATAGTAACACATGGTATTGATTATTGATGTTTACGTGATAAGTCACTCAGTTTTGTTTTATTGGGATTATTAATGTAATAAAACAGAAAAGCATTTTATATAAAACGGAATACTTTTATAAAGTTATCTATTTTATTAGACAATAATTAGAATATATTATATTTTATTATGCATAGTGTTTACATAGTGCATGCATAGTGTTTGCATAGTAAAATCTTTTATAAAGTTATTCGTTTTATTAGATTATAAATAGAATATATTATATTTTATTTAAAAGATTTTACTTTAAATATGGACCGTCAGATTAAAGTAAAGCAATCTAGACTGTTCATGAGTTAGTTACTATGCAGTCCATTTTTCTATAAATAGAAACTCATTCCTTCATTATTTTCTTACGAACTCACTGAAACTCTAAAGAGAGAAATTATAAAGAAACTATAGAAAAGTATTTTGCTACTTCCCTACTCTTATATTCAGTTTCTTTTACGGTA
Organism: Panax notoginseng; assembly: GCA_016801055.1. Classification (NCBI taxonomy): domain Eukaryota; kingdom Viridiplantae; phylum Streptophyta; class Magnoliopsida; order Apiales; family Araliaceae; genus Panax; species Panax notoginseng. The sequence goes on along the minus strand of CM029016.1, from coordinate 147,211,384 downwards.
AGGGTTATTATTTCATTTATATTCATAAAGAGAACTTCTGTTATTCCATTATTTATTATTCTGTTAGAATAACATGTATACGCGGGCTACCCTATACTTGGTGAAATTCTTCTTTTACTCCATTCTTTATTATTCTGTTGAAATATCATGTCTGTGTGTTTTACGCCGGACCTGGTTCCATTATTTATTATTCTGTCAGAATATCATGACTGTGCGTTTACGCCGGACCTAGTTCCATTATTTATTATTCTGTCGGAATATCATGTCTGTGCGTTTACGCCGGACCTGGTTTCATTATCTATTATTCTGTCAGAATATCCTATTTGTGCGTTTACGCCAGACCTAGTTCCATTATCTATTATTCTGTTGAATATCCTGTCAGTGCGTTTACGCATGACCTGGTTCCGTTATTTATTATTATGTTGGAATAACCTGTCTGTGCGGTCTATCTCATGCCTGGTGATTTCTTTTGTTATCCCATTCTTTATTGTACTCAGTTGGTTAAAGTTTTGGCTTTTATACTCCATGAAATTAGTGGAATATCCTTGATATTTACGCTTCATCCAGTATCATGTTGACAATTTGGACGTTATTTGTTCCTGGATAAATTAATTCTTGAACTTGTTTTATTGAATTCTTATATCATTGTCATTATTCTCATGTTTATATTTTGTTAAAAGTCATTTGTGGCCTGTAGTGCATAGATGGACTTGGTATGATTATGACCAGGGATTATTATGTATAATCATGACCGTAATGTTACAAATAATGTGATAAAAGTCCTCATTGGCCCGTAGTGCATTGATGGACAGTTGTTGGCATGATCATGACCATTGATGAATAAACGAATATCCTTGGCTGTGGTGCATAGATAATTTGTGGTTGTGATACTAATGAATATCCTTGGCCGTAGTGCAGTGATGATGTGGATTATTTATTAAGCTAAGTCTCAGCGATAAAAGTCATGAAAAACCTTTTAAATCATAGAAGATAGCAGATTTTATTCTCTACTTGACTCTTCTAATGGATTGCTTGTTCCGCTGCAGTTAAACTTGATGTTTGTTATATTTATCAGTTTAAAACTGTTTAAGGCTAATGATAATTTATTCTGCATTATCTTAGTTATAATATTTCTTACTGGGCTAGTTGAGCTCACCCTTTCTTTCATTGTTCTCTTCAGGAAATGAGAATATAGCTGGGACGAGTCGGGGAACGGAGTGATGGACCAGATGATAGTATTAGTAGTCCTCACTATTCTGTTAAATAGTGTGACAATACATGCAATAAGGACTTATTCTGAGGGTGGATATTGTCTAGAAGACAGTATTTATATTAAAACTCACAGCTCTCTTGTCGTATATTAACGATTATATTTGTATTTTGTACCATGTATTTGATGACTCAGAATAAGTGATGTATACCTATATTGGGGGCGTCACAGTTGGTATCAGAGCTTAGGGATATGATCCCTGGCTAAGATGTGAGAATAGAACTAGGAAGGGAGAGACGGGGAATTCCTTCACTAGTATGACCTACCTAAATTTTTTTGTATTTAATTGGTCGGTCAGAATATAGGGATAATATGTTACATGTCAATTAACCTTTTATTTTGTGGCAGTACCTGAAAATGACATCCGAGAATGTTGAGAATAGCAATGGAGCACAGGCGACCGTTGATTCACCACATATCAATAATCAGGATAATGTGCATCAGGAAGGCGATAATTCTCATGCAAACAACAACACTGACCAAATGATGAATGATGGAATGTTCAGAGGGTTTATGCAATTCATATAATAGCAGGCGAGAGTGGCTCCTATCCAAAATGTAGGTGGAAACACTGAAAACTCTCGGACGGTCATCGCTAAATAGTTCAAGGAGCTGGGACCACCAGAGTTTATTGGAGAACCAAAACCACTTAAGGCGGAAACCTGGATAAAGCAGATCACCAAGATATTTAATGTCTTGGGATGCGTCGAGGAGCAAAAGGTTCCCTTTGCCACCTTTATGTTGCGAGGAGAGGCAGATTACTGGTGGGAATCGGTAAAGCGTACTCAACCTGCTGCATTGAAGATGTCTTGGGAGATGTTCCAAGAACTGTTCAATGACAAGTACTTTCCCAAAAGTATTCGTCACATGAAGGAGGTAGAGTTCATCAAGTTGGAGCAGAATAATATGACTGTGTCGCAGTACGAAGCTAAGTTTGCCAAGTTGTCCCGGTTTACGTCCCACTTAGTTGATAATGAAGAGAGAATGACGCGGATGTTTTTAAAAGATTTGAAGCCAGAGATATGTCAACATCTTATTTCTCATAAACTGTGTTTGTATTCAGATGTTGTGAATAGGGCTCAGTTAGTGGAGCGCGATAACGAGTCAACGCAACCAAAAGAGAGCAGTCGGCAAAATGATAATACTAGTGAGAGCAATTATCGAAGCGGTGACAACAAGCGTGGAAGGAATCAACAGGCCAGAAATGGTAACCACTTCGGTGGTAATCAGGGCCAAAATAATAAGAATGGACATTTCAAGAAGACAAGATTCAACAATGATGGAAAGACGTCAGCACCAGCACCCGTTGTTAAGGAAGGAGAACGACCACTGATGATATGCTTCAAATGCGGAGGGGAGGGACACATCAGTCCAAACTGCGCGATGTCATCCAAAGCATGTTATAATTGTGGAAGAGAAGGTCACTTAGCCCGATTTTGTCGTTCACCGAAGACAAGTTCAGCTAGGATGGAGGCACCAAAGACTGTCTCAGAAAAGTCAAAGCCGGTAGTGCAAGGGAGAGCGTTTGTTGTGACCTCCCAGAAAGCAAAGAACCCGAATGAGGTCATCACGGGTAAGCTTATCATAAACTCTAGCGAAGTCTATACTTTATTTGATACCGACTCTACCCATTCTTTTATTTCTCCTACTTGCGCTCAACGTTTAAATTTGACTCTGGAGAAATTAGACTTTGACTTATCTGTTGAAACTCCATTGGGAGAAACCTTCATTACATCCACGGTTTATAAGTATTGTTTGGTTCAAATCGGTACCCTCACATTACCTGTCGATCTTATTTCATTAAAAATACTTGCATTTGATGTAATTCTAGGGATTGATTGGTTAACTACTCATCATGCAAAAATTGATTATTTTCGTAAGGTTGTTAGCATTCATATTCCTAATCAACCTATTATGCGAATTCAAGCAACCAAACCATTAAAATCAATCACTGTCATCTCAAGCCATAAAGCTATTCACTTATTGAAAAACGGATGTCAAACTTTCTTAGCTCAGGTCACGGATCTAAACAAAAATACTTCAGTTTTGAAAGATATTTCTATTGTTAATGAATTTCCTGACGTATTCCCTGAAGAACTTCCTGGCCTACCCCCAGAGCGTGAAATTGAATTTTCTATCGACCTTGAACCCAGTACAAAACTCATTTTCAAAGCCCCATATCGAATGGCTCCTATTGAACTTCAGGAGTTAAAGACCCAACTGCAAGAATTGTTAGACATTGGCTTTATTCGTCCTAGAACTTCTCCTTGGGGTGCTCCTGTTCAATTCGTGAAGAAGAAAGATGAGAGTATGCGACTTTGTATTGATTATCGGGAGTTGAATCATGTCACCATCAAAAATAGGTACCCGTTGCCACGTATTGATGACCTGTTTGACAAGTTGCAAGGAGCCAAATTCTTTTCAAAGATTGATCTTCGTTCCGGATATCACCAATTGAAGATTAGAACAGATGACATTCCAAAGACGGCTTTCAGAACTCGATACGGGCATTATGAGTTCCTAGTCATGTTCTTTGGATTGACTAATGCTCTTGCTGCCTTCATGGATATGATGAACCTAGTATTCAAGGAATATTTGGATCACTTTGTGGTCGTCTTTATTGATGACATCCTTATTTATTCCAAAAGCCGTGAAGATTATGAGAAACACTTGAGGCTGACACTCCAAAAGCTTCGTGAATACAAGCTTTATGCCAAGTTGAAGAAATGCGAGTTCTGGCTTGAGGAAGTAGCATTCCTTGGACACGTAGTATCAAGTCATGGAATATATGTTAACCCGGCAAAGATTGAAGCTATTCAAAGCTGGGAGCAACCTAAATCAGTGATCGAAGTACGTAGCTTTCTCGGTTTAGCTGGTTATTATCGGAGATTCGCGGAAGGATTTTCTCTAATCGCTACTCCATTAACTCAGCTGACTCGGAAAGATATAAAGTTCGGTTGGAGCGAAGAATGTGAGAAGAGTTTTCAAGAACTCAAGAGGAGACTTATTTCAGCACCTGTTCTGACAATACCATCTGGCTCGGAGGGATTTGTCATCTACAGTGATGCTTCGAGCAAAGGGTTGGGATGTGTTCTCATGCAATATGGGAAAGTCATAGCCTATGCCTCAAGACAACTCAAAGAATATGAGAGGAATTATCCTACTCATGACCTAGAGTTAGCAGCTGTTATTTTCGCACTTAAAATTTAGAGGCATTACTTGTATGGGGAGAAGGTGGAGATTTATACGGATCATAAAAGCCTCAAATATTTCTTCACTCAAAAGGAACTCAACATGCGACAACGACGTTGGCTTGAACTGTTGAAAGATTATGATCATACCATCCTAGAAAAGCGAACGTGGTAGCTGACGCATTAAGTAGAAGATTATATGTAGGTACGAGTGCAATATTGGCAACGCAAAGGCCCATTTTGTGTGACTTGCAAAGGATGGAGATAGAGTTAAAGACTCCAAGGACCCATGTGATGATGTCAAATATACGAGTAGAACCGACTTTAATTGATAAAGTTAAAGCTGCTCAAGCTACAGACCTGTAGCTGATGCGTATGAGGAAGAAAATGCAAGAAAGTACTATGCCGGAAGCAAGAATTGATGAAGAAGGAATACTTCGAGTCAACTCCAGATTTTATGTTCCTAACGACCCTGATTTAAAGTATAAAATCATGATAGAGACGCACAACACACCGTTTGCAATCCATCCTGGGAGTACCAAAATGTATCGTGATCTTCGTCATACATTTTGGTGGAGTAATATGAAAAGAGAGATAGCGCTATTTATCTCAAGGTGTCTAACTTGTCAACGAGTCAAATAGGAGCATCAAGTACCAAAAGGTTCATTGCAACCACTTGAAATTCCAGAATGGAAATGGGAGCGCATTACAATGGATTTCGTTAATGGTCTTCCCAAGGCTTCTCAAGGTATTGATGCAATTTGGGTCATTGTTGATAGATTGACCAAGTCTGCTCATTTCTTACCAATACGAGAAACTCATACACTTGAACGGCTTGCTCGTATGTACATAAATGAGATTGTAAGACTGCGTGGTATGCCAGTATCTATAGTTTCTGATCGAGACACAAGATTCACTTCATGATTTTGGGTTAGTTTGCAAAAAGCTATGGGCATGGATTTACGATTCAGTTCAGCATATCATCCCCAGATGGACGGATAATCAGAGAGGACTATTCAAACTCTTGAAGAATTATTAAGACTTTGTGTCCTTAATTTCAAGGGAAGTTGGGATAAGTTCTTACCATTGGTGGAGTTTTTCTACAACAATAGTTATCAAGCAAGTATTGCCATGGCTCCATTCGAGGCGTTGTATGGAAGAAAGTGTCGTTCTCCAGTATGCTAGGATGAGGTGGGTGAAGCAACGTTGTTGGGACCGGAGTTGGTACGTATGACTACGAAAAAGATTTAAACAATCCGACAACGCATAAAAACCTGACAAGATCGACAAAAGAGTTATGGTGATTTTCATCGAAAGGACGTGAAATTTGATATAGGAGATCATGTGTTGTTACGAGTTGCTCCGTGGAAAGGAGTTATAAGATTTGTAAAGAGAGGAAAGCTCAATCCTCGATTCATTGCCCCATTTTTAATCCTCGATCGAGTAGGAACTGTGGCCTATAGACTCACTTTACCGCCAAGTATGTCCCGTGTTTATAACGTTTTTCACATATCTATGTTACGTAAATATGTGAAAGACTCGAAACGCATTATTGAGTTAGAACCAGACGAAATAGCGGAAGATTTAACGTATGAAGAGGTTCCTGTTCAAATCTTGGATAAGAAGGAACATATTCTACGCTCCAAGGTTATACCTCAAGTCAAAGTTTTGTGGAGAAACCACGATATTGAGGAAATGACCTGGGAGTTAGAATCTAAAATGAAGTCAAGGTATCCTTACCTCTTCGATATACCATGTACGTACCCTAATTTTGAGGGCGAAATTTCATAAGAAGGGGAGGTTGTAAGACCCCAACTTTTGGAATAAAGATGACTTTTTTATAAAGATTATTTTTAATATTATGGAGTGAAATTGATATAATGTTTTAGTTGTGGGTAATATTTATAAATTTTGCAAAGTACTCAAGTTGTTATATAATATTCGATTGGTCGGGGAATATTCGTTTTAACAGGGAATATTCGTACGACGACACAATTATTGGTGGACCCCACAACAGAATTATTGTCGGATTGAGAAAATGACAAAAATATTTATTGAAAATAACGGCGGAAGTTTTACCATTAATACTGTTGAACTACTCGGTAGTAAAAGTACAGTAATACGTGTGGTTACATAGTAACACACGGTATTTGATTATTGATGCTTACGTGATAAGTCACTCAGTTTTGTTTTATTGGGATTATTAATATAATAAAACAGAAAAGCTTTTTATATAAAACAGAATACTTTTATAAAGTTATCTGTTTTATTAGACAATAATTAGAATATATTATATTTTATTATGCATATTGTTTGCATAGTGCCTGCATAGTATTTACATAGTAAAATCTTTTATAAAGTTATTCGTTTTATTAGATTATAAATAAAATATATTATATTTTATTTAAAAGATTTTACTTTAAATATGGACCGTCAGATTAAAGTAAATCAATCTAGACCGTTCATGAGTTAGTTACTATGCAATCTATTTTTCTATAAATAGAAGCTCATTCCTTCATTATTTTCTTACGAATTCACTGAAACTCTAAAGAGAGAAATTATAAAGAAACTATAGAAAAGTATTCTGCTACTTTCCTACTCTTATATTCAGTTTCTTTTACGGTAAGGGTTATTATTTCTTTTGTATTCATGAAGAGAACTTCTGTTATTCCATTATTTATTATTCTGTTAGAATAACCTGTATACGCGGGCTACCCTATACTTGGTGAAATTCTTTTTTTATTCCATTCTTTATTATTCTGTTGGAATATCCTGTCTATGCGTTTTACGCCGGACTTGGTTCCATTATTTATTATTCTGTCGGAATATCATGTCTGTGCGTTTACGCCAGACCTAGTTCTATTATTTATTATTCTGTCGGAATATCCTGTCTATGCGTTTACGCCGGACCTGGTTCCATTATCTATTATTCTGTTGAATATCTTGTCAGTGCGTTTACGCATGACCTGGTTCCGTTATTTATTATTCTATTGGAATAACCTGTCTGTGCGGTCTATCTCATGCCTGGTGATTTCTTTTGTTATTCCATTCTTTATTGTACTCAGTTGGTTAAAGTTTTGGTTTTTATACTCCATGAAATTAGTGGAATATCCTTGATATTTACGCTTCATCCAGTATCATGTTGACAATTTGGACGTTATTTGTTCCTGGATAAATTAATTCTTGAACTTGTTTTATTGAATTCTTATATCATTGTCATCATCCTCATGTTTATATTTTGTTGAAAGCCATCTGTGGCCTGTAGTGCATAGATGGACTTGGTATGATTTTGACCATGGATTATTCGGTATAATCATGACCGTAATGTTACAAATGATGTGGGAAAAGTCCTCATTGGCCCATAGTGCATTGATGAATAGTTGTTGGCATGATCATGACCATTGATGAATACACGAATATCCTTGGCTGTGGTGCATGGATAATTTGTGGTTGTGATACTAATGAATATCCTTGGCCGTAGTGCAGGGATGATGTGGATTATTTATTAAGTTGAGTCTCAGTGATAAAAGTCATGAAAAACCTTTTAAATCATAGAAGATAGTATATTTTATTCTCTACTTGACTCTTCTAATGGATTGCTTGTTCCGCTGCAGTTAAACTTGATGTTTGTTATATTTATCAGTTTAACACTGTTTAAGGCTAATGATAATTTATTCTGCATTATCTTAGTTATAATATTTTTTACGGGGCTAGTTGAGCTCACCCTTTCTTTCATTGTTCTCTTCAGGAAATGGGAATATAGTTGGGACGAGTCAGGGATTTCTGCGAGGTTTAAAGCCCGAAATATGCCAAAACCTCATTTCTCACAAACTTTGTTTATATTCAGATGTTGTGAATAGGGCTCAGTTATTGGAGCGTGATAATGAGTCAGCCCAACCAAAAGTTAACAACCAACAACACGATAATAATCGTACCAGTGGCAACGACCATCGGAACAATGATAACCATCGTTGAGGAAATTATCATGCCTGAAATGGTAGCCACTTCGGTGGTAATCATGGCAAAGATAATAGAAGAAATGATTTAAGTGGAAATTTTAAGAAAAAAAGATTTAACGATGATGGGAAGACATTGGCAGCAGCACCAGCAACAAATTCTAGGGGAGGAGAACGATCACCGGTTGGATGCTACAGATGCGGAAAGGAGGGACACATAAGTCCAAACTGTTAACAGCCTTCCAAGGTATATTTTAGTTGTGGAAAAGATGGTCATATAGCTCGATTTTTTCCTACAGCGAAGTCAAGTCCAGTTGGGACGGTGGCACCAAAGGTGGATACGGACAAAACAAAGTCGGTAGTTTAAGGGAGAGCGTTTTTCGTGATGGGAAATTGAACGAAGTTATCACGGGTTAGTTAATTATAAATTCTTACGAAGTTTATACCTTATTAGATACTAGTTCTACCTAATCTTTTATCTCTCCTACTTGTGTTCAACGTTTGAACTTGACTCCTGAGAAATTAGACTTTGACTTATCTGTTGAAACTCCGTTAGGAGAAACTTTCGATACATCCACTATTTATAAATTTTACTTAATTCAAATTGGTACCCTCATCCTACCTGTTGATCTTATATCTTTGAAAATTCTTGCATTTGATGTGATCTTAGGGATTGATTGGTTAACCACTCATCATGCTAAAATTGATTGTTTTTATAAGGTTGTTAGTTTTCATATTCATAACCAACTTGTTGTACGAATTCAAGCAACCAAACCATTAAAGTCAATCACTATCATATCAAGCCATAAAGCTATTCATTTATTAAAAAATAGATGTCAAGCTTTCTTACCCATGTCATGGACTTGAATACGTCAGATTTGAATAATATTATGTTGTTAGTGAATTTTTTGATGTATTTCTTGAAGAACTTCTTGGCCTACCCTAAGAGCGTGATATTGAATTTTGTATCGACTTTGAACCCGATACAAAATCTATTTCTAAAATGTCATATCGAATGGCTCCTATTGAACTTCAGGAGTTAAAATTCCAACTATAGGAGTTGGTACCCTAGCCTCTATCTGGTGACTTCCTTTGTGGAATGCACCGAAGCCAGACTCTCAATAGGGAACGTCATATTCGTGCGGTGGTAAACTGATAGGTGCCATTGTGATGTGTTATCCAATGTTGGGATATGAGTCACAGTTGAGAGCAACCTAAGTCAGTAATAGAAATACGTAGCTTTCTAGGCTTAGCTGGTTATTATCGGAGATTCGTGAAAGGATTTTCTCAAATCGCTACTCCATTAACTCAGCTGACTCGAAAAGATATAAAATTCGAATGGAGCGAGGAATGTGAGAAGAGCTTCCAAGAACTCAACATGTGGCAACAACATTGGCTCGAGCTGTTGAAAGATTACGATTATACCATCCAATACCATCTTGGAAAAACAAACGTGGTAGCAGACGTATTGAGTAGAAGATCGTATGCGGGTACGAGTGTGATATTATCGAACGTAAAGGCTCATTTTGTACTACTTACAAAGGATAGAGATAGAGTTAAAAACTCTAGGGACCCACGTGATGATATACGAGTAGAATCGACTTTAATCGATAAAGTTAAAACCGCTCAAGCTACACACCAGAGTCGATGAATATAAAGAAGAAGGTGCAAGAAGACGTTATTCTAGAAGTAAGAGTCGATGAAAAGAAGAAATCTCAACCCTCGATTTGTTGGTCCATTTGAAATTCTACATTGAGTAGGAAATGTGGCCTATAGACTCGCTTGACCGCTAAGTATGTCTCATGTTTATAACGTTTTTGCATATCCACGCTACGTAAATATGTAAAAGATCAGAACCACATTATTGAGTTAGAACCAGACAAGATACTCGAAGATTTAACGTACGAGGAGGTACCAGTCAAAATCTTGGATAGGAAGGAGCATGTCCTACGCAAAAAGGTTATACCACAAGTCAAAGTTTTGTGGAGGAACCATGCTATTGAGGAAATGACCTGGGAGTTAGAAACGAAAATGAAAGTGAGGTATCCTCACCTTTTTGAAATACCAGGTACGTACGTCAATTTCGAGGATTAAATTTCATAAGGAGGGGAGATTATAAAATCCCAAATTTTATGAAATAAAAGTATTCAATTTTTCTATTTAGTAAATAGTTAAATTGATAAAAGTTTAAAGTTAAGGGTGTTATATGTAAATTTTTCAAAATAAGCAAGTGGTTATAAAATATTCATTATTGTCGGAGAATATTCGTTTGGTCGTGGAATATTCTTGCTGTCGGGAAATATTCGTACGACGGCGCAGCCATTTGTGGGCCCCATAATGAAAAATAGTCGGATGAAGAAAACGACAAGTATGAGTTTATATAAATAATGACGTAGTTGTTACCGTTAATACTGTTGGAATACCCGGTGGTTAAAATACAGTAATACGCGGTGTTGCACAGTAGCACACTGTATTGCACCAATTATTGATTCTTACGTAAGAAGGCACTACTCAATAATTGTTATAGTAATTAATGTTCAATATTTTATTTTATTGATTCAATAATTATTACGTTGATATTTTATATTATTGTTGTTTCAATAATTGTCACTGTACAGTATTTCAAATTATCAAATCAATAATTTATATTATTTGAATAATATTATTAGATAGCATTATTGGCAATGTCTAAGGAAGTTCTGTCCAGGAGAGGTTATTTAATTGCGCGCCAGTAAAAAGAAATCTTTACCGGAAGGCCCCCTCTTTCCTGGGAACGACCTGGTTGTCATTTTTGTGATTTTGTAATATTATTTGTGAATAATTAATTATTGATTTATATGATAAGAAAAATATTCATTTATGTGGATATAAATGGAGAAATTTTTAGAAAAGTGACAATTGTTCAAAATTGATTCTGATAAAATTATTCATTTAAAAATATTATTATATTTTAATAATATAATAATGGTGATATTTTTATAATGAATGTGTGATATATGAATAAATGAGGAGAAAGCGTATTTTTGTTACAATAAATGTTAAAAACATGTTAAACATGTTGGTGGACCCAATTTTTGACTAAAATTTGATTATAGCCTGTAAAATCGTCCGTATGTGGATTTCGGTCAATTTCTGTTTGGAATTTGAAAAAACTTAAAACTTACAAAGTTGTAGAGAATTGAATTTCCTATGGAATGGACATAAGATTTGAATTTTTCTGATAAAAGGGCTATTTATTATGAATTATTGAAGTTCCGGAATATTGGGTCTAAATTAATTTCGTTGCATTAAATGATAAAAACATGTTTTTCATTTTAGTGGGCCCCACTTGCACATGTTAATTGCTGAAATCAGATGTCTTTCGTGTGCGTAGGAAATTTATTAAAAAATAATATTATTTTATTAAATTTTCTGTTTTGGTGTTCTAAGCATTTTCTTATAAATAGAGTGCTTAGGTTAGAATTAAAAATCACACCAGAAACTGAAGTTTTCTCTCTATATTATCGAGCGTATTTTTGTGAGTATTTCAATACTTTGAGTGTTGCTATACGGTGTAAGTTTTCTTCAGCGTTATATCTGATATTCTAGCCAGAAGTACTATTCTTTTGTGGTAAGGGATGTTATTTTCTTCGTAAATGATATTATTTTCTTCAATATCATTAAGCTGAATTATTGATGAGTTTTGTTGTAGAATTTCTACCTTTTTGTGTCGGAGTTACTATTCACGTATACGGCACTATTCACGTATACGACACTATTCACCGAAAAATGAAATGTTCACTTTCTCGTCCTAGATGTCTATTATGGTTACTATCATTGATTGTATCCATGTTTTGATCTTCATTCTATACTTGTTTTGTTAAAATTTTGGCTTCTATACTTCATGAAATTAGTAAAATATCCTTGATATTTACGCTTCATCCAGTATCTTTTCATGAAAATATTATTCTGAGCATTCTTGATAAGTTTTAACTTTTTCATGCTGGAGTACTATTCACGAATTATTATTCCCAAAGTACTATTCACGGGGTACTATTTACTCGAGTACTATTCACCCGGGGTACTATTCATGATAAAAATTGATTCGTTTTCGGTCCAAATCATTTTTGATACAATATTATTCTTAACTTTTACTCCACAAAGCAGTATCATGTTGACAATTTGGACGTTATTGATTTCTGGATAAATTAAATTATAAATCTTTAAAAATTTATCCTTGAACTTGTTTTATTGAATTCTTATATAATTGTCATCATCCTCATGTTTATATTCTGTTGAAAGTCATCTGTGGCCTGTAGTGCATAGATGGACTTGGTATGATTATGACCAGGGATTATTCGGTATAATCATAACCGTAATGTTACAAATGATGTGGTAAAAGTCCTCATTGGCCCGTAGTGCATTGATGGACACTTTTTGGTATGATTATGGCCATGGATTCTCTTCGGCCAAGGGTGCAAAGATGAATTGTTTTATGGCATGATCATGACCATTGATGAAAACACGATTATCTTTGGCATGTAGTGTATGGATAATTTGTGATCGTGATACTAAAGAATATCCTTGGCCCGTAGTGAAGGGATGATTCGATGATATGGATTATTTATTAAGCTGAGTCTAAGCGATAAAATTGATGATAAATCTTTTAAGTCATAGAAGATAATAGGTTTTATGCTCTACTTAACTCTTCTAATGAATTATTATTTCCGCTGCAGTTGTTGATCTAAAACTTGCTATCTATTGTATTCTATCAGATTTTTCCCTATTGAGGACTAACGATAATTTGTTCTATATTATCTTAGTCATAATATTCTTTACTGGGCTAGTTGAGCTCACCATTTTCCTTTTTGTTCTATTTTTCTTCTCATGAGGCGAGAATATAACGGGAACTAGTCGGGGTGGGGAGTGATGATTCAAAACAGTTGTCTTAGTAGTCCTCACTATTTTGTAAAATAGTGTATTAATAATTGTAATAAGGAATTATTTGAGTTTGAATACTGTCTAGAAGACAATATTTGTATTTAAACTCACAGTATATATGTTGTCGTATTTTGCACAACAATTGTAATAATGAAGTTGTAGTTATTTTCTGTACCATATATTTGGTGACTCAAAATGGGTTGGATGGAATTGACCTATTTTGGGGGCATCACAACTATGCCCTCCGATCTTCATGCTTCAAATTCTATCCATTACCCTGCGTAATAGTCACTCGGGATTGGACTTCCTTGGTTCTTGTGAGAAATTACTGTGTAGAAATGTATGTCTGAAACGTTGAGACGGCGCGATGTGGCGTCAAGGTGGCAAGATGATGACTTTGTCCCTCACCGGGGTTATCTCCGGTTTGGCCTGATAAAGCAGACGTTGCTCAGGGTTATCTCTGAGATTGGACTGCTGCAAGTGTTGAAGGCCTCAGTGTCATCTCTGAGGTGTGCCTGCCTTCCCAGTGTTATCGTCGGGTCTTGTACTGAGTGTCTCGGTGTAAGCGCCGAGGTTGAAGCTGATTGCATGCATTTGAAACAAGCATTTTTGGGGTTATCTCCGGAACTGCAACTGCCTTCCTTGGGGTTATCTCCAAGGTCGGAATCTGCTATTCCCAGTGTTGGGACTGAGACTGAATATCTCAGAGTTTTCTCTGGGATGATCGACCTTCTCCGGTGGAATTTTTGGTATTGGAACTGCAGGCCTCGGGGTTATCTCCGAGGTTGGAACCGATGCTCCCGGTATGTGTTATGGGGTTGAGACTGAGCTTCCGGTAGTATCCGGACTGGATGTGAGCTATCTTCCAAGGTTATGTCTGAAAAAAAAAATTCCCTCTTGCAATGTCAGTAACAGGTGTGCAGAAAATTTTGAGTGTCTACAGTGGCGTCAAGGTGGCAAGATGACGACTTTGCCCCTCACCGGGGTTATCTCCAGTTTAGGCTGATAAAGCAGACGTTGCTTAGGGTTATCTCTGAGATTGGACTGCTGCAAGTGTTGAAGGTCCTCAGTGTCATCTTTGAGGTGTGTCTGCCTTCCCGGTGTTATCATCGGGTCTTGTACTGAGTGCCTCGGTGTAAGCGCCGAGGTTGAAGCTTATTGCATGCATTTGAAACAAGCATTTCTGGGGTTATCTCCAGAACTACAACTTCCTTCCTTGGGGTTATCTCTAAGGTTGGAATCTGCTATTCCCAGTGTTGGGACTGAGACTGAATATCTCGGGGTTATCTCCGGGATGAATCGGCCTTCTCCGGTGGAATTTTCGGTATTGAAACTGCAGGCCTCGGGGTTATCTCCTAGGTTGGAACTAATGCTCCCGGTGTGTGTTCCGGGGTTGAGACTGAGCTTCCGATAGTATCCAAACTGGATGTGAGCTGTCTTCCAGGGTTATGTCTGAAAAACAAATTTGCCCTCCTGCAATGTCAGTAATAGGTGTGCAAAAAATTTCGAGTGTCTACATACCTGTTCTTATTGCTTCTGCTATTAAAAAAATGCAGGAAAATAAGTTGTTAAGAGTGCTAAGAGAATACAAATCGGCTATCAAATGGACAATCGCAGACATCAAGGGAATCAGTCCATCCTTTTGCATGCATAAAATTCTAATGGAAGAGGATTGAAAGCCAACAGTGGAGCAATAGAGACGGCTCAATCCTATCATGAAAGAAGTGGTAAAGAAAAAGATTCTGAAGTGGTTGGATGCGGGAATCATCTACCCAATTTCAGACAGTGCTTGGGTTAGTCATGTTCAATGTGTGCCGAAAAAGGGCGGAATGACGGTAGTAAAGAATGATGACAATGAATTAATTTCGACGAGGACAGTGACCGGTTGGAGGGTTTGCATGGACTACAGGAAGCTGAATAAGGCAACCCACAAAGATCACTTTCCTCTGTCTTTTATCGATCAGATGTTGGATAGATTGGTAGGGCACGAATTTTACTGCTTATTGGATGGCTATTCAGGATATAATCAGATAGTCATTGCTCCTGAAGATCAAGAGAAAACCACTTTCACGTGCCTATACAACACATTCGCATTTAGGAGAAAGTCATTTGTCTTGTGTAATGCACCCGCTACCTTCCAACGGTGAATGATGTCCATCTTCTCAGATATGGTGGAGAAAAATGTGGAAGTCTTCATGGACAACTTTTCAGTCTTTGGGGATAGTTTTGATGTCAGTTTAGAAAACTTAGTCATGGTTTTAAAGCGCTGCATAGAGACTAATTTGGTGCTTAACTGGGAAAAGTGTCATTTCATGGTTGAAGAAGGAATAATTTTGGGACACAAGGTTTCGACAAAGGGATTAGAGGTTGATAGAGCAAAGCTAGAAAC
Source organism: Panax notoginseng (assembly GCA_016801055.1). NCBI lineage: Eukaryota > Viridiplantae > Streptophyta > Magnoliopsida > Apiales > Araliaceae > Panax > Panax notoginseng. The sequence continues at coordinate 147,195,658 of CM029016.1, read as the reverse complement.
GATTGAAAATCTTCCACCGCCAACTTCAGTTAAGGGAATCCGAAGCTTTCTTGGACATGTCGGGTTCTATAGGAGGTTTATAAAAGACTTCTCTAAGATTGCAAAACCATTGTGCTGTCTCTTAGAGAAGGATTATGTTTTCAAGTTTGATGAGGAGTGTAAGTTAGCATTTGAGCTATTAAAGAAGAAGTTGACTACAGCTCTAGTGATCGTCGCACTGGACTGGAATATGCCTTTTGAGTTAATGTGCGATGCAAGCGACTTTGCAGTAGGGGGCTATTTTGGGTCAACGCCGAGAGAAGACATTCCACACCATATACTATGCCAGTAAAACCCTTACGGATGCCCAACTGAACTATATAACTACAGAAAATGAGTTACTTGCAGTAGTATATGCCTTTGACAAATTTTGGACATATTTAATTGGGACAAAGGTTGTGGTTTACACGGATCACTCGGCAATCCGGTATCTAATTTCGAAAAAGGATGCTAAGCCTCGACTTATCAGATGGATCCTCCTGCTACAGGAATTTGATTTGGAAATAAAGGATAGAAAGGGGATGGAAAATCAAGTTGCAGATCATTTATTGAGGCTGGAAAATCTGGGCAAAGATGAAGAGGATAAATGTGTAATCAACGAGTCATTCCCGAATTAACAACTGTTTGGAGTCAATGCAGAATTTCCATGGTATGCGGATTTTGCTAACTATCTGGTGAGCAACATCCTTCCCCCTGATCCTACACGTCAGCAAAAGAAGAAGTTCCTGCATGACGTCAAATGGTACATGTGGGACGAACCATACCTATTCAAATAGTGTACCAACAAGATGATTCGAAGGTGTGTGCCCTACAGTGAAGTGAAGAATATATTGCATGAGTGTCATGCATCTGCATACGGGGGACATTATGGAAGTGAGAGAATAGCGGCTAAAGTGCTTCAAGTAGGGTTCTATTGGTCTACATTATTTAAGGATGCCCACCAGTTCGTGAAAAGATGTGATAGATGTCAACGGGTGGGTAACATATCGAAGCGGAATGAGATGCCACTACAAATTATACTGGAACTTGAACTTTTTGATATATGGAGCATAGATTTTATGGGGCCATTTCCTTCATCGTTCAATAATCAGTATATCTTGCTCGCAGTTGATTATATGTCGAAATGGGTTGTAGTCGTATCACTACCCACAAATGATGCCAAGGTGGTTCTCAAATTCTTACACAAAAATATTTTTACAAGATTTGGCATGCCACGAGCTATTATAAGTGATGAGGATAGTCATTTCTGTAACAGATCGTTTACAGCTCTCATGGCAAAATATGGGGTCAACCATAAGGTTGCTACGTCATATCATCCCCAAATAAGTGGGCAAGCTGAAGTTTCCAACATGGAGGTGAAGAAAATATTAGAGAATGTAGTAAACCCAAATAGAAAGGACTGGTCTCTCAAATTAGACGACGCATTATGGGCTTACAGGACAGCTTACAAGACACCAATTGGGATGTCGCCATATCAGTTGGTTTACGAGAAAGCATGTCACTTAACGGTGGAGTTAAAGCATAAAGCATACTGGGCAATTCAAAAGCTCAATTTTGATCAAGCAGCAGCTGGTGAAAAGAGGCTACTTCAATTAAACGAACTCGACGAATTCAGACTACAAGCCTATGAGAACTCGAAGTTGTACAAAGAAAAAGTTAAGAAACGGCACGACCAGAAAATCATGCAGAGAACGTTCGAACCGGGGCAATCAGTACTATTGTTCAACTCAAGATTGTGGTTGTTCCCAGGAAAGCTAAAATCAAGGTGCTCGGGTCCATTTACTATAACAAAAGTTTTCTCATATGGCGCCGTTGAACTATACAGTAGAAATCCATTAGAGACGTTCAAGGTAAACGGTCAACGGTTGAAGCATTAGTGGGGTGGCGAATCAAATTGGGATGTCATCGCAATCACATTTGTCGATGCGCCTTGAAACAAGAGGCACCTCGGGCTTACAACGTTAAAACTAGCGCTACTTGGTAGGCAACCCAAGCTCTAAACCTTTTCTATTTTAGTTACTAAGTACATTTTAGCTTATAGTATAGCTTAGATACTTCTTTTTCAAAGAATAATGACTCCATGATGGTATGCTTATATGGAAAGAAGGAAAAAGAGAGTCACCAAGACACTGCATAAGCGGCGCAGGCCGCGCCACCTAAGGAGTACATACAGCGCGGGGCGCGCCAATTCGCCGACTACTTCCTAATCAATCAGCGCGGGGGGCGCTACAGTACATTGCAACACGGCACGGGGCGCGCCATCTGCCATCAAACATATTGTCACCCTAGAGCGGGGCGCGCTATAAGAAGCATACAAGAGGCGCGGGGCGCACTACCTCATCAGAAGATTATGTCCTCACAGCGCGGAGCGTGCTAGTGGGAGCCTAAACACGGCATGGGTCACGCCGCTCGAAAACGCCAGACACTAAATGTAACGCCCCAGAAAAATTGGATTTTTAGGAGAATTAAATTTTTATTTGATTATGTGGATTAAATGAATTTAATTAATTATTTATGGGAGTAGGCTAATCGAAGGTCATTCTATGACCTAGATATGTCGAAACATCATAGTATTTTGGCTACGTGAAGGAATTAAAGTGTTTGAATTTTCAAGACGAAAATAAAAGCTTTTCGAGAAATTTTTTGAAAAACACTATTCACACATTTCTGCACGGGAATTATTTTTGAACTTCTGAGAAATATGTAATGATAGAATATCGAGGTAAGATGGAATATTCAATAATATTTTAGTTATGGCAAACGCAGTTAAACGCCTGCGGACTTAAAACCTAACGGTTAGGGAAAGTGATTTTCGAGAAGGAATTTAAATGCGTATAATGAATTAAAGCGATGATCGTATAAATACGTAGGTATTGTACGAGGTAATGAATACGAGGTATTATACAAGTATGTATGAATGATGGTATGTTGTATATGAATAAGTATAGGAGTTAGAATACGAGAATAATACGTAGACAATACGTTATAAGGCTTTAAGCCAAATGAAATGGATTTGTGGATTTGTGTAGGGAGTGTAAGTCCAATAAGGAGTAATGTGCAAGCCCAATGTTAAAGCCCAAGCGTTGGTAATGTATAATCCAATGTGAATTAATGCAAGCCCAAACTATAAGTAAGCTAATTAAACCTTAAGCCCAAAATATTAATTCAATGGGTTAGGGTGACCTATGGGGCAGCCCATGATCACATGGTTGTATGTGATGACCAAGTAATTAAAGTAAGGACCAAGTATACTTAATGGTTAAGTAAAGAATAAGTTATGTGATAAGTAAGTAAAGTGCTTATGTGTGATAAGTAAGCTTAAGGGCTAAGTAAATGTGATGACCAAACAAACTTAAAGGCTAAGTGTTGTGATGGCCAAGTAAGTTATTTGATGAGAAAATAGACTTAAAGGCTAAGTAAATGTGGTGACCAAGTAAACTAAATGACCAAGCAAAAGAAGTAGGGAGCAAGTTAACTTAATGCTTAAGAAATAAATAGTAAGGAGGTGGTTAAGGAGGTGGGATAACCTAATGACCAATCCACCCTAACTTAGGAAGTCCTATAAATAGCAAGCTTAGATTTCATTTTTGTGGGTTGTTCATTTCATCCAACAAGTTGAGAGCTTATTTGTTAGAGATAATAAGCTAGAAAAAGCTAGAAAGCTAGTCTTTCATAGTTCAAGAAGCAAGAAGAAGATTAAAGATTTAATAAGTGATATTCAAGGGTAAGCAATCCTAAACAATGATTCTCTTTCTCTTCCATTGTTAGAGAAGTGAGTAGTAGTAGAACATGTATGCTAAGAAGGAGTAGGAATGATGAATCAAAGGGCTTAAGTCTTAGTAAGCCATAATTAAGTCATGTTGTAAGATAAGCAATAAATGAAGTTATGAACCAAGGAAGAATTTGTAGAAACTTGTAACATGCTTTACATTAATGAAGTTGGTATGATAAGAAGAGGCAAGGATGATGGTTAGAAGTCTTGAACCATAAAAAGTTATGTGAAATGAAAGTTTAAGTAGTTTATACTTTTATAAGTTACAAACTCACAAAGAATAAGTAATAACTTATCATGTATATAAGTTAATGAAATGATTAGGTTAAGATGTTAATATGATAGATAGAATCCATTTGAAACGAAGAACAAATCTTAAGTAACGAAGTTTTGGCAGAATTCACAAGTTTGGACGATAATCGTCAAATTCGTGAAATTCTCGGAATGGAAGTCGAATTTTGATATTGAGCTCGAAAATGTTGGTTTTCAACGGAGACAAGTCTTATTTGGCATTATAGAGTTGCGGATTCGAAAATGACCGAATTCTGACTTAGAACGAAGAAACGAGCGTTGAACGTTTATGAACGCTTATCGTTTTCGTTAAAATGAACTAAAAGGTGAATTTTTAGTTAACGAAGTCAAATTGATAAAATTCTTGCATGAACACGCAGAGTATGTAATTTGTGAACCGTAGGCTCTTGAACGAGCCAATTCGGACTTATAACGAAAAAGTTATGAGCCCGGAAATCTCACCTAAAAGAAAATCTGTCAAATTTTTTTGAGGCACAGAGTTCGCGCTGCAGCGCGACTCAAGGCATAAAGGCCCGCGCCGCAGCGCGAGGCCAAGATCATAGTGCACTGTTAGTTGGCGCCGCAGCGCGACACAGTGAAGGGGGAATGGCGCCACAGTGCCAAGGCCGGGTCTTGTGCACTGCAAACCCGCGCCGCAGCGCGAGTCCAAGAAGGGAAGCTGGCGCCGCAGCGCCAGGCTTAGGAATTTCATAGAAAGGAAAGATTGCAAGTAAAGAAAGAAAGTGAATTGATTAGTAATGAGCTAGAGCTTAATGTAACATCATTAAGGATGTTATAAACCATATGTATGTCACTAAAGGTTAAAGGAAAGATTAATTGAACTTAAGTTATTGATAATAAAATGATGAACGATAATAAGTTGTAAGGGCAGATAAATACTCAAAACGAGTTTTGTTAAAGAAATAAGTATGATTAAGTATATGAAATGAAAGATAGTTAATTGACACTACAAAAAATGGGGCTTCAGCAACAATTGATTTTCGTTACTAAAGGAGCCAAATTTCGTTGTAAAAGGGTTTTGGCAACGACTTTACTGTCATTGCGTCTTTCGTTGCGCATTGAGCGTTGCTAATTGTTCCGCAACGAACGTTTTTTTTCGTTACCAAAAGTAATATATTTTGCAACGAAATTTGGCTTTCGTACAGAGACACTGATCCTTTAGCAACAAAATACATTGTTGCATAATAATTAAAATTTCGTTGCTAAAAACCCCATTTTGTTGCAAAAGCCTGCTAATTGGCAACGAAATAAACTCTTTTTTTTGCAACGATCATGCATTTTCGTTGCAATTGACACCATTTTGCAACGATATTTTTCGTTGCAATAAATTATGAAAATTGTTGCCTAAGCTTGCTTTCGTTGCGGAATGCAAACTTTTTAGCAACGATTTTCGTTGCTGATTATATTATTTGGCAACGACATTATGCTAAATCAGCAACAAAAATGTTTGTTGTTGGTTATTTTTCAATAGCAACGATAGTCATCGATTAGCAACGACATTATATGTTATCGTTTCTTTATATGTGCAACGAAAGTTGATATGATTTGCAACGATAAAAAATGTTGCCTTTTATGTTAGTATTAGCAACAATATCATCTCCGTTGTTATTAGGTTAATTTTTCGTTACCAAATATTATATTTTTAATGTCATTAGCAATGAAAATTTGTTGCTAAATGTATAAAAAAATGTTGCTATATTAAAATTTGTTCAAAATTATTTTATAAACAAAAAAAATTATGTCTCAATAACCCCATAACAAATTATGATAGAAATGCAAAAAAACTAAAATATTATTAATTAAATAAAATCATCTGATACAATGATCATTCATCATCTTTACAATCAAACTTCGTACGACTGAAAACTACAAAGCCCGTCTTAGTTGACACTATCTGCCACCAAGAGGTTAACACTAGTGCTATATATGAAAAAATCAAGAAAGAAATGTTTATAATAGAAAACAATACTTAAGCTTACACAAGAGTTTCAACCATGGTTCATTCTTCAGGTATTCTGCCAATATTAAAACAGAATCAGCCCAGACCTTTGAAAATCTCTTATCCCTCAAGTCCTGGGGGTGCATTTTGTAAGGTCATCAGCAGCACCTACAAAAGTAGTACAAAATAGAAAATAGTTGAATAATCTTGTGCTAAAAGCAATATTATGTTTACTTCTAAAATAAATTTGATGGTTCACAATGATGAATCTATGATTAACCTTCATTGGAGAATACTTGGGAATAAAAGATGCAATGCAGTAAAAAAAATTATTTTAATAAAAGCAAAGGGAGCAAGGAACCTTGACTCAGATCTATAGATCATGTAAGCTAAGATAAATTAAAGACCATACTTCCAAAAATTTATGTAGTCTCTACAGTTATGTAGTTAAAGAAACAAATTACTGAGTGAGAGAGAGAAAGAGAGACCGCAATCAGCCCTTCATACTCGGGATTACATCTAACAGTCCATGTCCTAGTAACAATATTAAGAAAAAGTACGAAGATCAACATTAAGCATACAATATTAGAATTACATTTATACTCCCTCTGTCCCAAAAATATGTTAGCTTTCTATGTAATTTTCATTGAAAATGGTACTCATTCTTCAGGATAGTGGGAGTACAAATTTTAATAAAAGCAGCCTTGCATCATTAGTCTACAACGCATACCAGTGTGCATGTCTAGGGAGCTTCTACTTTCGGCTATTGTCCACATGACCTATATTGTTATCTACAATCATGCTATTGCAATATTATTTCGTGGTGAGCTAAAAAAAAGTACAGAATTTTTCAGTGTGTTTACCATAACGCTTTTTTCTTTGATAAACCAGACTTTCATTACTATAATGATAATGGCAAACAAAACAACTTGAATGGCAATTAGAAGTATAGAGGCAAATATAATATATTGTTCACAGATATATTCATTTCATATGTTGAGCTGTTAATAGAAAATGGGAGCATTGGCATACCTGAAGAGGCTCATTTTCATTAGTAGTACAAAGCATCTCATGCACCAGGAGTTCACGTTCACTAGGATCACCAAAAGTTAAACATTTCTCAACAACATTTGAGGCAAACTTCTGCTGGCTCATTTGAACTATATTCCCAACTAATTCCTGGATTATAGTTGAACAGCTAATTCCTGGATTATAGTTGAACGTTCATGCGGTTTCCCATGCCCCAGCACATGCTGTAAAAGATAGCTTAAGAGATGAATAAGCAACAAAAAATGAATACAAGAGGCAACATCATATCTCATGTAGGAATAACAATTGTCAAGATCATGATTAATATAATCAGGGTCCCTAAAGTTAAAATCACTACAAGAAAGATGACCACACAATTATCTTTTACTACACTATCCAGTTTTGTGTACGAGAACACAACCATCCACCAATCTTTTCAATGATGATTCCAACTATATTAAATTTTACACTAAAGAACATTATAGGAATTTGGTTAGTGCAGAGACATGCTCAGACAGTTCGATACAAATCTATGAACATGTGGCCTGCACTTTTAGTATGCCTTGGCTTGTTTGAGTCGAATATAAATCAAACCAAAAAGTACAGCTCCATGAGGAAGCTGACTACTGAGTATGCTTACCATCAGGTGAATTTTGGATATCGAAACATACTAAATATAATTGATAACATTCAAGTATCAAAAGTTGTGTATCCAAGAAGGTTTTATATGGTTTCCAAGGACATACACAGTTTTGGAAGTATATACAAATCATCATGATATCATAGCTGGCAGAAGTAGCACATATGCATAAACACTGGAAATTCAGAAAATTGAATGTAAACATGAACAACATAATTTCCATACTGATCCTATGCCAACATGTTAACACATCCCATAATCTCATCCATCACCTTACTCTGTGTTTTTGGGTCCTCATAGTGCTCAAGTACCCTCTGTTGCGAGAAAGGCATCACCACAAAATACAAAATAATCATTGTGCTCAAATTGCCAAGTCTAGAATTAAGAATGGAAAAGATGATAAAAAGAATCTCAACCTGTATCACACGACACCCATATGGATGTGTCGAAAGAGTCACAACTTGACTAAAGAATGTTGAGATAATGAATTAAATATGATCTTCAGGAACACATTCAATACACTTTTGGATGACATGGTTCCCATTCTAATCACGTACACAACGCATAATATGACCATCAAGCTCTCCAACCATCTCAATTTTTTTGTCCAGATCAACAACTTCAATTGCCTGAATTGTATAACAAAACCACATTATCAATGAAAGCTTTCAACTGAATCCTTTATAAAACATGAAAGTCTAGATACTTGAAGTAGAGGTACTGCATGAGTGACTCCCACAATCAAGAGAAACATGTGAACACTTTTGAATCAAAATATAGAGCAATGATTAAATGGTTAAATAATCTCATAAAGGAAGATGATGATAATTGCTTTGTTTCTTTCTCTGTTTGATAAAAAACATGCTTTTATTTCTCTTTTGCAATGAGATTGATGGTAATTATGTTCCAAATATTGTTTAGAAAGGTTATTAAGTTCCAATTTATAAAAGCCCTAGTTGTTGATTTATACTACTCTTCTCCCAAAGTGAAAGTTCAGTAAGTAAAATATATGTCAATTGTAACAAATCAATACCAATGGATGGAGACATAACATATACCTGCGCGATTTTATACCATTTATCTAATTCAAAAATTGAAGATTTTTCTTGTTGTTTATGTCCATTGTCAAATGCATTGACCAAATAAATAATAGTTTTAGACACCTAAAGAAAACAAATAACTAATTGAGAGAGAAAAAATAATATTGAGAACCTCTGCACCTAATAAGTAAGCTTGAACAACAGAATGTCTGAATGGATCAATCTGCCAACCCACTATAGGTTTATGATCAAACTCATCTTTTATAAACAAATGTCCCAAAGTTGTCTGATCAATCAGATCAATGTAATGTGCACCTACCCCCATTTCTAATTCAAAGGAAAGTGAAACAGGAAAAATAAGTTACTAGAAAATAGATATGTTTCTACAGCAGCCAAAAATTGAAAGTCAAAATTATGAAACATTAGAAAGAATCAATGCAATGGCTACGGTTCCATAAATGCAAAAAACGAAATGTGTGATGCCCCCAAATTCAGGTACTTGAAACTCGAATTCAGTGCTTCACGATACCATTTCTTTGAACGGAATAATAAAAATATTGTCATAAATATCAAACTTAATTTACATATCAGAGTTGTCTAAATCCCAGGTACGCGACCTTAAAACATTCATTACATGATACTTAATAATTATCATCATCTTATTTAAGTCTATCTATTACATATGATAGCACATCTTATTCTGACAGCTTTCCTTTCTCTTTGTTCAAGGTAGAGCCCTCTGGTTGATCACACTTAACTGAAAACATTTTAATTAAACAAGGATGAGCATTTGAGTGCCCAGCAAGTAACAACAATTATAAGTATTAGCTGAAAGGATTAAATATTTTCTTTGTACTACCCTTCTACAATGAATCAAAAGTTGTGAAGTAATCTGAACAGATAATAGTAACATAACAACTCTTTACCAAATTTTTGAAACTACATACTGACTATAAATAGGGTTAAGGTGACATACTATGAACATTATTTTTAATTTTTGAATAGGTTTAGCAGAACTTCATCTGCAAACCGTCATAACTTACTAGCACGGGGGGTGATCAGCCGGTTATGCCTTGTATTGATCAATACTACATACCAGAACGATATTCTCAATCATCATATCCGCCTCAAGCGCACAAAGTTTTTCCATGTTCAGGATGTTCATACTTAGTCGTGAATCCGAACCAAAATAATTTGATCGGATACAAAAAAGTTTTATCATATTCAACGATATTTCTAAATCTATGTCTAGCTAGTCAAATAGCTTAAACGACTTTTACTTACTGTATACATACGGGCAATCAATAGGTATATATATATATATATATATATATATATATATATATATATATATATATATCAACATATGATTAAATACAATGATTATCTGTAACGACCCCAAAATCCATACAAGTTAAATCTCAACTTTGGTCGTTAACCATACATTAAATCTTAAATTTTACATCATTATTCGATATTAAAAACACTAAAATTTGCGGAATATTTAAAACGTTTATACATTTCCTTCTTTCTTGTCCTGAATCGCAACCTTTACATTACATCTCTTTGATTCAATCTTATATCATGAATCGTTACAACAAAATGACTATACAAAGTCTTACATCATAACTAAATATCCATATACATTGGATAACTCAACTTACAATTCAACAATATTTTACGTTCAAAATATGAAATGCATTTCTCATAAAACATAAGTAATCTTTGTGAATATAGATCTCTATAACTCACTTAGCACATATCTTTACCTTAAAATCTTGACCTGCAAAAATGGTTATTTGCAATAGTGAGCTCGACAGCCCAGCAAAGTCTAATAGTTTTCATGCATCACATAGCACATAATAACATGCTAAACATACATATCATAATAATTAAATTAACATAGCATACATGCTTTTAATTCACATAGCAAATATAAAGATTGAGTTCCTTACTCAATCCTCCTTATTTAACCAAAATAATACAGCCATAAATTGACTTTAACATTTCACGATTTCAACATGTATTGTAACGACCCCAAAATAGGTCCATTCCATCCAACCTATTCTGAGTCGCCAAATACATGGTACAAAAAACGGTAACTTTATTACAACAATTGTCGTGCAAAATACAACAACACATATGCTGTAAGTTTGGATACAAATATAAACCAAATGTAACTCATGTTCCAACCGTGGACATCACCTCACAATGACACCTTACATAAAGGTATAGTCAAAAACTGTTTTAGAAATTAGAATCTTTGGAAAGTGCTCAAGGAAACCTTCGTACATGGGAGGCCATGCGTCTAGGTTATGATAGATATCATATGGCCATAGAATTATTCTTAGTTAACCCAATAGACCCCAAAGAAAAACGAGAAGATTACTATCATATTCTTCCCAATGGTGAGTCTTCTCTTGACGTATCATTATCTCTACTGTCTCTAATTGAGAATTATACTTCAAACAAACACCAAGATTATATAGGTAGTGCTCGTATATATACTCAGCAAGTGGATGAGCACATCCCTGTCTTATGATGACACGAGGTTGTATGTCGTTAGACATCTTGTATGATAGTGGCAAACCACCCTTCCAACGTTAGGTACACCTTACCCTATTGGATTCACCAAATAAAACTACTAAATGAACTTTTCTATACTGCTTCGGGAGAACATTCACAGCTAGAGACCACCGTTCTATTTCTCCGTTACCCTCGCTCGACCCAGCTACACTCTTATTACCTGAAAGGAATTGTGAAGCAAAAGGGTGAGCACAACTAGCTCAGTAAAGAATATCATGACTCAAAATAATTAAATTATCAATAGCCTTCATCAATAATAAATCAGAGATTTAGAACATATGGTAAATGATAAAAATTTCAACCATAGTTGCAGCGGAACGAGCAATCCATTAGAAGAGCCAAATAGACTATAAAGTCTATTATCTTCTCCATGTTAAAAATCCATCAACAATGTTTTATCCCTGTAACATCAATCAACAATTCTTGTCCATAATCATATGAATAACTCATAATCATAACTATAGTTCTAAATTCCTCTTCTCATCCAGGACGAAGATAATTTTCATCACCTATCTTTACCTGAAACATCAAAGATCATGGTTACACCAAATCACAGTTCATATTCATAATCATACTAATAACTTCATCTTTGCACTACGGCCAAAGATATTCATTTGTATCACCAGTTGGTCATGTTTATCTCAACATTTGTTCATCTTTGCACTACTGGTCAAAGATATTCAACAACATGTCATCTTTGCACTACGGGCCAAAGATATTCATCAACAATTCATCTTTGCACTACAGGCCAAAGATATTCATCAATATTTCATCTTTGCACTACAGGCCAAAGATATTAATATCTCAAAGAAATATATAATCATTTCAGAATTTATATAAATAATAATTATAACCATGTTGATCAATTCACCTTTGCACTTAAGCTAAAGATATTCACTTATAAATTCAATGGCCATGATCATACCAATCAACGATTCAACTTTGCACTACTAGCCAAAGATAACTCATAGTCATGATCATACCAAAAATCTACCCATCTTTACACTCAAGTCAAAGAGAAATATCATCATTAGGGTTATAAAAATGTTATATATAATAATAAAAATAATATGATCAACATCTAGTTTTAATCTCAAGAGTAATATTCGTAAATCAACTATAATTTGGTTAGAAAAAGAAACCAATTTTTATCGTGAATAGTAACTCATAAATAGTAAACCCGACACAAAATAGTAAAAATTCCACAATAAAATTCATACCAGTATTTCAGTATAATGATATTGAAAGAATAATATTTCTTAAGCTTATAAATAATTTATTTAAATTGTTTACACTTTACTAAATAATGCATTTAATCATTCTAAAATACCAAACTCATAAGATTTTATCACCAATAATCAAAACCCTCATAAAAAATCTGCATATACCTCATATAGGATTCTCAAAGTCATAGAATCCTATTTTTCAATTTTCTTACTTCACAAAACATATTTAATTCATTTACTCATAAATATACTATTTTCATAAAAAATACCAAATCAGTTCTAAAAATATTTATTTTCTGAGATTTAGCATAATATAGTCCCATAGTGAACATATATTTTTCTCAGAATTTTTAAAAGTCATTTACTATTTTTCATATGGCCAAAACAGCCGAATATTTAGACATTTATAAAAAATTATACTTTTGTCCAAAAATTCTAAAATTTACAGAGTATACTTCTATCATATACATGTACTCCCAATAAAAATTTCATCAATTTTGGAGTTAACCACAAAGATTTATAAGCGGTTACTTTTAAAATAATCTTTTCTCATAAAATTCATAACTCTCAATCTATACATCCAAAAATCACCATTTTTGGACACAATCAAGAAAATTCATCAAAATATCATTTCAAATTTTTCCAAAATTTTTGAAGGTCAAAAAATTACGAAACTGAAAAACATAACAACCCTTAAAATTCCTTATTATCTCTTACCTCAAAAGAGCAGTACTTCTGATCGGTATGCAAAACCGAAGGAAACTTGCACTGAATAGCAACTCTCAAAGTATCTAAATACTCACAAAATACACTCAATAATCTAGAGAGAGAAAGAGAAAACTTGTTTCTGGTGTGATTTTTAATTCTAACTTAGCCCTCTATTTATAGAAAAATTTTAGTAGGCTTGACCTGCAACCTGATGGCTTTACCTGTTACTATTCCCACCCACCACATTTGAAATATAATTCAGCACATTTCTTCACCAACCACAAGTGGGGCCCACCAATTCTAAAATTTTTCATCAAAATGATAAACTCCGAAAATTCAACAATTTCTGAACCAGTCATCTTGTAAAATTCATAATAAATCATACGTTCATTTTTAAAGGTTCAAAATTTGTGGGCATATACTCAACTTATATATGTATAACATATCCAAAAATTACCACGATCCAACGGTCGGATTAAAAATTATAACCCCCGCAAAATATCTCAAAAACCCTGATTTTTAATACCTCCATTCCGACAAAAATACGGATAAAAACAACAACATTAACTCCTTCATTTTTAACCACAAAAATATATCCCTCGTTTATATCCACATAAAATAAATATTTTCTTATCATATGAATCAATAATTAATTATTCACAAATAATATTACAGAATCACATTTATGACAACCAGGGCGTTCCCAGGAAAGAGGGGGCTTTCCAATAAGAATTTTTCTTTACTGGCGCGCAATTAGGTGACCAAACCTCTCCTTAGACAGAACTTTCTAGACATTGCCAATAATGTTATCTAATAATATTATTCAAATAATATGAATTATTGATCTGATAATAGAAAATACTGTGCAGCAACAATTATTGAAACAACAATAATATAAAATATCAACGCAGCAATTATTGAATCAATAAAATAAAATATTGAATAATAACTACTGTAACAATTATTGAGTAGTGCCTTCTTACGTAAGAATCAATAATTTTAAAAATACTGTGCAATACCGTGTGCTACTGTGCAATAACGCGTATTACTATATTTTAACCACCGGGTATTCCAACAGTGCTAACGGTAACAACTACGCCGTTATTTGTAAAAACTCAAATTTGTCGTTTTCTTCACCCGACAGTTATTCGTTATGGGGCCCACAAATAGCTGCGCCGTCGTACGAATATTCCCCGACAGAAAGAATATTCCACGACCAAACGAATATTCCCCGACAATAATGAATATTTTATAACCACTTGCTTATTTTAAAAAAAATTCATATTTCACCCTTAACTTTAACATTTATCAATTTAACCATTTACTGAATAGTAATTACAAGAAAAATTGAATACTTTTATTTCATAAAATTCGGGGTCTTACAATCTCCCCTCCTTATGAAATTTCGTCCCTGAAATTTACGTACCTGGTATTTCGAAGAGTTGAGAATACCTTACTTCCATTTCAGATTCTATCTCTCAGATCATCATGATTTCTCAATTGCTCATCTCCCATGATAACTTCATTTGGGTTCCTCATTTGTTGGGAAGTCATGACAACCGCCATCCCTCGAACTACTCGGCTTTGACTTGTCTGGAGTAGAATTTGGCGTCATCATTACCGTTGGAATATACCTTTCTATAGGACATATTCCTCCCTCAACTGCCTCTTCGTACTCCTCATTCATGATCTGAATCATCAATCTTCGATCCATATCGGATTCAGGTTGACCGCTATGTACAGGGCAATTCAAAACTCGATGTTGGGTTCTCCCAATTGTTTTCCAAAAAGAGAAATCCATATCATCTATTTTAGCCTTCTTAGATCGAACATCTCTTTCCACTATCCACGTGTCGTGCGGCTTTTGCCCATGCATCACTTATTCTCACTCGTTCAGTTTTTTCTTCTTTCAGCTCAGATTCTATTTTTATCATCTTATACTCTGCCAAAGAATGCTTCTGTTCAAGCATCACATATCGGGTAACACAAGTTTGAATTGTTGCATCCTTTTGTTCCACGACCGCCTGTCGTTCTTCTGCCTGCTCTTCTAACTCATGAATACGATTTTGAAATTCTACATTTTGATCATATAATACCTCTAATAAACTCTCCTCTGGTACTTCTTCTTCCTCTTCTTCCTCAGTCTCAGCTGTTACCTCTGTGACTATCTCGGGTGTAACTATCAATTCTTCACTCACCACATGGATATCTCTAATTCATTCTTCGTCTGACATCACATTATCACGGTTAGTGATTATAGGTATCCCCACAGTCTCATTCACTCCATTATTAGCATTCTCAGCTGTCATTCTCAAATACTGCCATAAAACAAGAGTTAATTAAATAAATTAACATATCACATAATATCTCAATATTATGACTGACCAATAAATAAGCTTAGGTAGGACACACTAGCGAAGAATTTACTCATCTCTCCCCTCCTAGTTGTATTCCCCGATCTCCGTCAGAGATCATATCCCTAAGCTCTGATACCAAATGTAACGACCCCAAAATAGGTCCATTCCATCCAACCTATTCTGAGTCGCCAAATACATGGTACAGAAAACAACTGTAACTTTATTACAACAATTGTCGTGTAAAATACAACAACACATATGCTGTGAGTTTAGATACAAATATAAACCAAATGTGACTCATGTTCCAACCGTGGACATCACCTCACAATGACACCTTACATAAAGGTATAGTCAAAAATTATTTTAGAAATTAGAATCTTTGGGAAGTGCTCAAGGAAACATTCGTACATGGGAGGCCATGCGTCTAGGTTATGATAGATATCATATGGCCACAGAATTATTCTTGGTTGACCCAATAGACCCCAAAGAAAAACGAGAAGATTACTATCATATTCTTCCCAATGGTGAGTCTTCTCTTGACATATCATTATCTCTACTGTCTCTAATTGAGAATTATACTTCAAACAAACACTAAGATTATATAGGTAGTGCTCGTATATATACTCAGCAAGTGGATGAGCACATCCCTGTTTTATGATGACACGAGGTTGTATGTCGTTAGACATCTTATATGATAGTGGCAAACCACCCTTCCAACGTTGGGTACACCTTACCCTATTGGATTCACCAAATAAAACTACTAAATGAACTTTTCTATACTGCTTCGGGAGAACATCCACAGCTAGAGACCACCGTTCTATTTCTCCGTTGCCCTCGCTCGACCCAGCTACACTTTTATTACCTGAAAGGAATTGTGAAGCAAAATGGTGAGCACAACTAGCTCAGTAAAGAATATCATGACTAAAGATAATTAAATTATCAATAGCCTTCATTAATAATAAATCAGAGATTTAGAACATATGGTAGATGATAAAACTTCTCAACCATAGTTGCAGCGGAACGAGCAATCCATTAAAAGAGTCAAATAGACCATAAAGTCTATTATCTTCTTCATGTTAAAAATTCATCAACAATATTTTATCCTTGTAACATCAATCAACAATTCTAGTCCACAATCATATGAATAACTCATAATCATAACTGTAGTTCTAAATTACTCTTCTCATCTAGGACGAATATAATTTTCATCACCTATCTTTACCTGAAACATCAAAGATCATGGTTACACCAAATCACAGTTCATGTTCATAATCATACTAATAACTTCATCTTTGCACTACGGCCAAAGATATTCATTTGTATCACCAGTTGGTCATGTTTATCTCAACATCTGTTCATCTTTGCACTACTGGCCAAAGATATTCAACATGTCATCTTTGCACTACGGGTCAAAGATATTCATCAACAATTCATCTTTGCACTACAGGCCAAAGATATTCATTAATATTTCATCTTTGCACTACAGGCCAAAGATATTAATATCTCAAAGAAATATATAATCATTTCAGAATTTATATAAACAATAATTATAACCATGTTGATCAATTCACCTTTGCACTTAAGCTAAAGATATTCACTTATAAATTCAATGGTAATGATCATACCAATCAACGATTCAACTTTGCACTACTGTCCAAAGATAACCCATAGTCATGATCATACCAAAAATTTACCCATCTTTACACTCAAGTCAAAGAGAAATATCATCATTAGGGTTATAAAAATGTTATATATAATAATAAAAATAATATGATCAACATCTAATTTTAATCTCAAGAGTAATATTCGTAAATCAACTATAATTTGGTTAGAAAAACAAACCAATTTTTATCGTGAATAGTAACTCATAAATAGTAAACCCGACACAAAAAAGTAGAAATTCAACAATAAAATTCATACCATTATTTCGGTATAATGATATTGAAAGAATAATATTTCTTAAGCTTATAAATAATTTATTTAAATTATTTACACTTTACTAAATAATGCATTTAATCATTCTAAAATACCAAACTCATAAGATTTTATCACCAATAATCAAAATCCTCATCAAAAATCTGCATATACCTCATATAGGATTCTCAAAGTCATAAAATCCTATTTTTCAATTTTCTTACTTCACAAAACATATTTAATTCATTTACTCATAAATATACTATTTTCATAAAAAATACCAAATCAGTTCCAAAAATATTTATTTTCTGAGATTTAGCATAATATAGTCCCATAGTGAACATATATTTTTCTCAGAATTTTTAAAAGTCATTTACTATTTTTCATATGGCCAAAACAGCCGAATATTTAGACATTTATCAAAAATTATACTTTTGTCCAAAAATTCTAAAATTTACAGAGTATACTTCTATCATATACATGTACTCCCAATAAAAATTTCATCAATTTTGGAGTTAACCACAAAGATTTATAAGCGGTTACTTTTAAAATAATCTTTTCTCATAAAATTCATAACTCTCAATCTATACATCCAAAAATCACCATTTTTGGACACAATCAAGAAAATTCATCAAAATATCATTTCAAATTTTTCCAAAATTTTTGAAGGTCAAAAAATTACGAAACTGAAAAACATAACAACCCTTAAAATTCCTTATTATCCCTTACCTCAAAAGAGCAGTACTTCTGATCGGTATGCAAAACCGAAGGAAACTTGCACTGAATAGCAACTCTCAAAGTATCTAAATACTCACAAAATACACTCAATAATCTAGAGAGAGAAAGAGAAAACTTGTTTCTGGTGTGATTTTTAATTCTAACTTAGCCCTCTATTTATAGAAAAATTTTAGTAGGCTTGACCTGCAACCTGATGGCTTTACCTGTTACTATTCCCACCCACCACATTTGAAATATAATTCAGCACATTTCTTCACCAACCACAAGTGGGGCCCACCAATTCTAAAATTTTTCATCAAAATGATAAACTCCGAAAATTCAACAATTTCTGAACCAGTCATCTTGTAAAATTCATAATAAATCATACGTTCATTTTTAAAGGTTCAAAATTTGTGGGCATATACTCAACTTATATATGTATAACATATCCAAAAATTACCACGATCCAACGGTCGGATTAAAAATTATAACCCCCGTAAAATATCTCAAAAACCCTGATTTTTAATACCTCCATTCCGACAAAAATACGGATAAAAATCACAACATTAACTCCTTCATTTTTAACCACAAAAATATATCCCTCGTTTATATCCACATAAAATAAATATTTTCTTATCATATGAATCAATAATTAATTATTCACAAATAATATTACAGAATCACATTTATGACAACCAGGGCGTTCCCAGGAAAGAGGGGGCTTTCCAATAAGAATTTTTCTTTACTGGCGCGCAATTAGGTGACCAAACCTCTCCTTAGACAGAACTTTCTAGACATTGCCAATAATGTTATCTAATAATATTATTCAAATAATATGAATTATTGATCTGATAATAGAAAATACTGTGCAGCAACAATTATTGAAACAACAATAATATAAAATATCAACGCAGCAATTATTGAATCAATAAAATAAAATATTGAACAATAACTACTGTAACAATTATTGAGTAGTGCCTTCTTACGTAAGAATCAATAATTTTAAAAATACTGTGCAATACCGTGTGCTACTGTGCAATAACGCGTATTACTATATTTTAATCACCGGGTATTCCAACAGTGTTAACGGTAACAACTACGCCGTTATTTGTAAAAACTCAAATTTGTCGTTTTCTTCACCCGACAGTTATTCGTTATGGGGCCCACAAATAGCTGCGCCGTCGTACGAATATTCCCCGACAGAAAGAATATTCCACGACCAAACGAATATTCCCCGACAACAATGAATATTTTATAACCACTTGCTTATTTTAAAAAAAATTCATATTTCACCCTTAACTTTAACATTTATCAATTTAACCATTTACTGAATAGTAATTACAAGAAAAATTGAATACTTTTATTTCATAAAATTCGGGGTCTTACAATCTCCCCTCCTTATGAAATTTCGTCCCTGAAATTTACGTACCTGGTATTTCGAAGGGTTGAGAATACCTTACTTCCATTTCAGATTCTATCTCTCAGATCATCATGATTTCTCAATTGCTCATCTCCCATGATAACTTCATTTGGGTTCCTCATTTGTTGGGAAGTCATGACAACCGCCATCCCTCGAACTACTCGGCTTTGACTTGTCTGGAGTAGAATTTGGCGTCATCATTACCGTTGGAATATACCTTTCTATAGGACATATTCCTCCCTCAACTGCCTCTTCGTACTCCTCATTCATGATCTGAATCATCAATCTTCGATCCATATCGGATTCAGGTTGACCGCTATGTACAGGGCAATTCAAAACTCGATGTTGGGTTCTCCCAATTGTTTTCCAAAAAGAGAAATTCATATCATCTATTTTAGCCTTCTTAGATCGAACATCTCTTTCCACTATCCACGTGTCGTGCGGCTTTTGCCCATGCATCACTTATTCTCACTCGTTCAGTTTTTTCTTCTTTCAGCTCAGATTCTATTTTTATCATCTTATACTCTGCCAAAGAATGCTTCTGTTCAAGCATCACATATCGGGTAACACAAGTTTGAATTGTTGCATCCTTTTGTTCCACGACCGCCTGTCGTTCTTCTGCCTGCTCTTCTAACTCATGAATACGATTTTAAAATTCTACATTTTGATCATATAATACCTCTAATAAACTCTCCTCTGGTACTTCTTCTTCCTCTTCTTCCTCAGTCTCAGCTGTTACCTCTGTGACTATCTCGGGTGTAACTATCAATTCTTCACTCACCACATGGATATCTCTAATTCATTCTTCGTCTGACATCACATTATCACGGTTAGTGATTATAGGTATCCCCACAGTCTCATTCACTCCATTATTAGCATTCTCAGCTGTCATTCTCAAATACTGCCATAAAACAAGAGTTAATTAAATAAATTAACATATCACATAATATCTCAATATTATGACTGACCAATAAATAAGCTTAGGTAGGACACACTAGCGAAGAATTTACTCATCTCTCCCCTCCTAGTTGTATTCCCCGATCTCCGTCAGAGATCATATCCCTAAGCTCTGATACCAAATGTAACGACCCCAAAATAGGTCCATTCCATCCAACATATTCTGAGTCGCCAAATACATGGTACAGAAAACAACTGTAACTTTATTACAACAATTGTCGTGCAAAATACAACAACACATATGCTGTGAGTTTGGATACAAATATATACCAAATGTGACTCATGTTCCAACCGTGGACATCACCTCACAATGACACCTTACATAAAGGTATAGTCAAAAATTATTTTAGAAATTAGAATCTTTGGGAAGTGCTCAAGGAAACCTTCGTACATGGGAGGCCATGCGTCTAGGTTATGATAGATATCATATGGCCACAGAATTATTCTTGGTTGACCCAATAGACCCCAAAGAAAAACGAGAAGATTACTATCATATTCTTCCCAATGGTGAGTCTTCTCTTGACATATCATTATCTCTACTGTCTCTAATTGAGAATTATACTTCAAACAAACACCAAGATTATATAGGTAGTGCTCGTATATATACTCAGCAAGTGGATGAGCACATCCCTGTTTTATGATGACACGAGGTTGTATGTCGTTAGACATCTTGTATGATAGTGGCAAACCACCCTTCCAACGTTGGGTACACCTTACCCTATTGAATTCACCAAATAAAACTACTAAATGAACTTTTCTATACTGCTTCGGGAGAACATCCACAGCTAGAGACCACCGTTCTATTTCTCCGTTACCCTCGCTCGACCCAGCTACACTTTTATTACCTGAAAGAAATTGTGAAGCAAAATGGTGAGCACAACTAGCTCAGTAAAGAATATCATGACTAAAGATAATTAAATTATCAATAGCCTTCATCAATAATAAATCAGAGATTTAGAACATATGGTAAATGATAAAACTTTCAACCATAGTTGCAGCGGAACGAGCAATCCATTAAAGAGTCAAATAGACTATAAAGTCTATTATCTTCTTCATGTTAAAAATTCATCAACAATATTTTTTCCTTGTAACATCAATCAACAATTCTAGTCCACAATCATATGAATAACTCATAATCATAACTGTAGTTCTAAATTACTCTTCTCATCTAGGACGAAGATAATTTTCATCACCTATCTTTACCTGAAACATCAAAGATCATGGTTACACCAAATCACAGTTCATGTTCATAATCATACTAATAACTTCATCTTTGCACTACGGCCAAAGATATTCATTTGTATCACCAGTTGGTCATGTTTATCTCAACATCTGTTCATCTTTGCACTACTGGCCAAAGATATTCAACATGTCATCTTTGCACTACGGGCCAAAGATATTCATCAACAATTCATCTTTGCACTACAGGCCAAAGATATTCATTAATATTTCATCTTTGCACTACAGGCCAAAGATATTAATATCTCAAAGAAATATATAATCATTTCAGAATTTATATAAACAATAATTATAACCATGTTGATCAATTCACCTTTGCACTTAAGCTAAAGATATTCACTTATAAATTCAATGGTCATGATCATACCAATCAACGATTCAACTTTGCACTACTGGCCAAAGATAACCCATAGTCATGATCATACCAAAAATTTACCCATCTTTACACTCAAGTCAAAGAGAAACATCATCATTAGGGTTATAAAAATGTTATATATAATAATAAAAATAATATGATCAACATCTAATTTTAATCTCAAGAGTAATATTCGTAAATCAACTATAATTTGGTTAGAAAAACAAACCAATTTTTATCGTGAATAGTAACTCATAAATAGTAAACCCGACACAAAAAAGTAGAAATTCCACAATAAAATTCATACCAGTATTTCGGTATAATGATATTGAAAGAATAATATTTCTTAAGCTTATAAACAATTTATTTAAATTGTTTACACTTTACTAAATAATGCATTTAATCATTCTAAAATACCAAACTCATAAGATTTTATCACCAATAATCAAAACCCTCATCAAAAATCTGCATATACCTCATATAGGATTCTCAAGTCATAAAATCCTATTTTTCAATTTTCTTATTTCACAAAACATATTTAATTCATTTACTCATAACTATACTATTTTCATAAAAAATACCAAATCAGTTCCAAAAATATTTCTTTTCTGAGATTTAGCATAATATAGTCCCATAGTGAACATATATTTTTCTCAGAATTTTTAAAAGTCATTTACTATTTTTCATATGGCCAAAACAGCCGAATATTTAGACATTTATAAAAAATTATACTTTTGTCCAAAAATTCTAAAATTTACAGAGTATACTTCTATCATATACATGTACTCCCAATAAAAATTTCATCAATTTTGGAGTTAACCACAAAGATTTATAAGCGGTTACTTTTAAAATAGTCTTTTCTCATAAAATTCATAACTCTCAATCTATACATCCAAAAATCACCATTTTTGGACACAATCAAGAAAACTCATCAAAATATCATTTCAAATTTTTCCAAAATTTTTGAAGGTCAAAAAATTACGAAACTGAAAAACATAACAACCCTTAAAATTCCTTATTATCCCTTACCTCAAAAGAGCAGTACTTCTGATCGGTATGCAAAACCGAAGGAAACTTGCACTGAATAGCAACTCTCAAAGTATCTAAATACTCACAAAATACACTCAATAATCTAGAGAGAGAAAGAGAAAACTTGTTTCTGGTGTGATTTTTAATTCTAACTTAGCCCTCTATTTATAGAAAAATTTTAGTAGGCTTGACCTGCAACCTGATGGCTTTACCTGTTACTATTCCCACCCACCACATTTAAAATATAATTCAGCACATTTCTTCACCAACCACAAGTGGGGCCCACCAATTCTAGAATTTTCCATCAAAATGATAAACTCCGAAAATTCAACAATTTCTGAACCAGTCATCTTGTAAAATTCATAATAAATCATACGTTCATTTTTAACGGTTCAAAATTTGTGGGCATATACTCAACTTATATATGTATAACATATCCAAAAATTACCACGATCCAATGGTCGGATTAAAAATTATAACCCCCGTAAAATATCTCAAAAACCCTGATTTTTAATACCTCCATTCCGACAAAAATACGGATAAAAATCACAACATTAACTCCTTCATTTTTAACCACAAAAATATATCCCTCGTTTATATCCACATAAAATAAATATTTTCTTATCATATGAATCAATAATTAATTATTCACAAATAATATTACAGAATCACATTTATGACAACCAGGGCGTTCCCAGGAAAGAGGGGGCTTTCCAATAAGAATTTTTCTTTACTGGCGCGCAATTAGGTGACCAAACCTCTCCTTAGACAGAACTTTCTAGACATTGCCAATAATGTTATCTAATAATATTATTCAAATAATATGAATTATTGATCTGATAATAGAAAATACTGTGCAGCAACAATTATTGAAACAACAATAATATAAAATATCAACGCAGCAATTATTGAATCAATAAAATAAAATATTGAATAATAACTACTGTAACAATTATTGAGTAGTGCCTTCTTACGTAATAATCAATAATTTTAAAAATACTGTGCAATACCGTGTGCTACTGTGCAATAACGCGTATTACTATATTTTAACCACCGGGTATTCCAACAGTGCTAACGGTAACAACTACGCCGTTATTTGTAAAAACTCAAATTTGTCGTTTTCTTTACCCGACAGTTATTCGTTATGGGACCCACAAATAGCTGCGCCGTCGTACGAATATTCTCCGACAGAAAGAATATTCCACGACCAAACGAATATTCCCCGACAACAATGAATATTTTATAACCACTTGCTTATTTTAAAAAAAATTCATATTTCACCCTTAACTTTAACATTTATCAATTTAACCATTTACTGAATAGTAATTACAAGAAAAATTGAATACTTTTATTTCATAAAATTCGGGGTCTTACAATCTCCCCTCCTTATGAAATTTCGTCCCCGAAATTTACGTACCTGGTATTTCGAAGAGTTGAGAATACCTTACTTCCATTTCAGATTCTATCTCTCAGATCATCATGATTTCTCAATTGCTCATCTCCCATGATAACTTCATTTGGGTTCCTCATTTGTTGGGAAGTCATGACAACCACCATCCCTCGAACTACTCGGCTTTGACTTGTCTGGAGCAGAATTTGGCGTCATCATTACCGTTGGAATATACCTTTCTATAGGACATATTCCTCCCTCAACTGCCTCTTCGTACTCCTCATTCATGATCTGAATCATCAATCTTCGATCCATATCGGATTCAGGTTGACCGCTATGTACAGGGCAATTCAAAACTCGATGTTGGGTTCTCCCAATTGTTTTCCAAAAAGAGAAATTCATATCATCTATTTTAGCCTTCTTAGATCGAACATCTCTTTCCACTATCCACGTGTCGTGCGGCTTTTGCCCATGCATCACTTGTTTTCACTCGTTCAGTTTTTTCTTCTTTCAGCTCAGATTCTATTTTTATCATCTTATACTCTGCCAAAGAATGCTTCTGTTCAAGCATCACATATCGGGTAACACAAGTTTGAATTGTTGCATCATTTTGTTCCACGACCGCCTGTCGTTCTTCTGCCTGCTCTTCTAACTCATGAATACGATTTTGAAATTCTACATTTTGATCATATAATACCTCTAATAAACTCTCCTCTGGTACTTCTTCTTCCTCTTCTTCCTCAGTCTCAGCTGTTACCTCTGTGACTATCTCGGGTGTAACTATCAATTCTTCACTCACCACATGGATATCTCTAATTCCTTCTTCGTCTGACATCACATTATCACGGTTAGTGATTATAGGTATCCCCACAGTCTCATTCACTCCATTATTAGCATTCTCAGCTGCCATTCTCAAATACTGCCATAAAACAAGAGTTAATTAAATAAATTAACATATCACATAATATCCCAATATTATGACTGACCAATAAATAAGCTTAGGTAGGACACACTAGCGAAGAATTTACTCATCTCTCCCCTCCTAGTTGTATTCCCCGATCTCCGTCAGAGATCATATCCCTAAGCTCTGATACCAAATGTAACGACCCCAAAATAGGTCCATTCCATCCAACCTATTCTGAGTCGCCAAATACATGGTACAGAAAACAACTGTAACTTTATTACAACAATTGTCGTGTAAAATACAACAACACATATGCTGTGAGTTTAGATACAAATATAAACCAAATGTGACTCATGTTTCAACCGTGGACATCACCTCACAATGACACCTTACATAAAGGTATAGTCAAAAATTATTTTAGAAATTAGAATCTTTGGGAAGTGCTCAAGGAAACCTTCGTACATGGGAGGCCATGCGTCTAGGTTATGATAGATATCATATGGCCACAGAATTATTCTTGGTTGACCCAATAGACCCCAAAGAAAAACGAGAAGATTACTATCATATTCTTCCCAATGGTGAGTCTTCTCTTGACATATCATTATCTCTACTGTCTCTAATTGAGAATTATACTTCAAACAAACACTAAGATTATATAGGTAGTGCTCGTATATATACTCAGCAAGTGGATGAGCACATCCCTGTTTTATGATGACACGAGGTTGTATGTCGTTAGACATCTTATATGATAGTGGCAAACCACCCTTCCAACGTTGGGTACACCTTACCCTATTGGATTCACCAAATAAAACTACTAAATGAACTTTTCTATACTGCTTCGGGAGAACATCCACAGCTAGAGACCACCGTTCTATTTCTCCGTTGCCCTCGCTCGACCCAGCTACACTTTTATTACCTGAAAGGAATTGTGAAGCAAAATGGTGAGCACAACTAGCTCAGTAAAGAATATCATGACTAAAGATAATTAAATTATCAATAGCCTTCATTAATAATAAATCAGAGATTTAGAACATATGGTAGATGATAAAACTTCTCAACCATAGTTGCAGCGGAACGAGCAATCCATTAAAAGAGTCAAATAGACCATAAAGTCTACTATCTTCTTCATGTTAAAAATTCATCAACAATATTTTATCCTTGTAACATCAATCAACAATTCTAGTCCACAATCATATGAATAACTCATAATCATAACTGTAGTTCTAAATTACTCTTCTCATCTAGGACGAATATAATTTTCATCACCTATCTTTACCTGAAACATCAAAGATCATGGTTACACCAAATCACAGTTCATGTTCATAATCATACTAATAACTTCATCTTTGCACTACGGCCAAAGATATTCATTTGTATCACCAGTTGGTCATGTTTATCTCAACATCTGTTCATCTTTGCACTACTGGCCAAAGATATTCAACATGTCATCTTTGCACTACGGGTCAAAGATATTCATCAACAATTCATCTTTGCACTACAGGCCAAAGATATTCATTAATATTTCATCTTTGCACTACAGGCCAAAGATATTAATATCTCAAAGAAATATATAATCATTTCAGAATTTATATAAACAATAATTATAACCATGTTGATCAATTCACCTTTGCACTTAAGCTAAAGATATTCACTTATAAATTCAATGGTAATGATCATACCAATCAACGATTCAACTTTGCACTACTGTCCAAAGATAACACATAGTCATGATCATACCAAAAATTTACCCATCTTTACACTCAAGTCAAAGAGAAATATCATCATTAGGGTTATAAAAATGTTATATATAATAATAAAAATAATATGATCAACATCTAATTTTAATCTCAAGAGTAATATTCGTAAATCAACTATAATTTGGTTAGAAAAACAAACCAATTTTTATCGTGAATAGTAACTCATAAATAGTAAACCCGACACAAAAAAGTAGAAATTCCACAATAAAATTCATACCAGTATTTCGGTATAAGGATATTGAAAGAATAATATTTCTTAAGCTTATAAATAATTTATTTAAATTGTTTACACTTTACTAAATAATGCATTTAATCATTCTAAAATACCAAACTCATAAGATTTTATCACCAATAATCAAAACCCTCATCAAAAATCTGCATATACCTCATATAGGATTCTCAAAGTCATAGAATCCTATTTTTCAATTTTCTTACTTCACAAAACATATTTAATTCATTTACTCATAAATATACTATTTTCATAAAAAATACCAAATCAGTTCCAAAAATATTTATTTTCTGAGATTTAGCATAATATAGTCCCATAGTGAACATATATTTTTCTCAGAATTTTTAAAAGTCATTTACTATTTTTCATATGGCCAAAACAGCCGAATATTTAGACATTTATAAAAAATTATACTTTTGTCCAAAAATTCTAAAATTTACAGAGTATACTTCTATCATATACATGTACTCCCAATAAAAATTTCATCAATTTTGGAGTTAACCACAAAGATTTATAAGCGGTTACTTTTAAAATAATCTTTTCTCATAAAATTCATAACTCTCAATCTATACATCCAAAAATCACCATTTTTGGACACAATCAAGAAAATTCATCAAAATATCATTTCAAATTTTTCTAAAATTTTTGAAGGTCAAAAAATTACGAAACTGAAAAACATAACAACCCTTAAAATTCCTTATTATCCCTTACCTCAAAAGAGCAGTACTTCTGATCGGTATGCAAAACCGAAGGAAACTTGCACTGAATAGCAACTCTCAAAGTATCTAAATACTCACAAAATACACTCAATAATCTAGAGAGAGAAAGAGAAAACTTGTTTCTGGTGTGATTTTTAATTCTAACTTAGCCCTCTATTTATAGAAAAATTTTAGTAGGCTTGACCTGCAACCTGATGGCTTTACCTGTTACTATTCCCACCCACCACATTTGAAATATAATTCAGCACATTTCTTCACCAACCACAAGTGGGGCCCACCAATTCTAAAATTTTTCATCAAAATGATAAACTCCGAAAATTCAACAATTTCTGAACCAGTCATCTTGTAAAATTCATAATAAATCATACGTTCATTTTTAAAGGTTCAAAATTTGTGGGCATATACTCAACTTATATATGTATAACATATCCAAAAATTACCACGATCCAACGGTCGGATTAAAAATTATAACCCCCGTAAAATATCTCAAAAACCCTGATTTTTAATACCTCCATTCCGACAAAAATACGGATAAAAACCACAACATTAACTTCTTCATTTTTAACCACAAAAATATATCCCTCGTTTATATCCACATAAAATAAATATTTTCTTATCATATGAATCAATAATTAATTATTCACAAATAATATTACAGAATCACATTTATGACAACCAGGGCGTTCCCAGGAAAGAGGGGGCTTTCCAATAAGAATTTTTCTTTACTGGCGCGCAATTAGGTGACCAAACCTCTCCTTAGACAGAACTTTCTAGACATTGCCAATAATGTTATCTAATAATATTATTCAAATAATATGAATTATTGATCTGATAATAGAAAATACTGTGCAACAACAATTATTGAAACAACAATAATATAAAATATCAACGCAGCAATTATTGAATCAATAAAATAAAATATTGAATAATAACTACTGTAACAATTATTGAGTAGTGCCTTCTTACGTAAGAATCAATAATTTTAAAAATACTGTGCAATACCGTGTGCTACTGTGCAATAACGCGTATTACTATATTTTAACCACCGGGTATTCCAACAGTGTTAACGGTAACAACTACGCCGTTATTTGTAAAAACTCAAATTTGTCGTTTTCTTCACCCGACAGTTATTCGTTATGGGGCCCACAAATAGCTGCGCCGTCGTACGAATATTCTCCGACAGAAAGAATATTCCACGACCAAACGAATATTCCCCGACAACAATGATTATTTTATAACCACTTGCTTATTTTAAAAAAAAAATCATATTTCACCCTTAACTTTAACATTTATCAATTTAACCATTTACTGAATAGTAATTATAAGAAAAATTGAATACTTTTATTTCATAAAATTCGGGGTCTTACATGTATAACATATCATGTAATTTAAAATAGTTCATCAAGTCCACGTAGAAAATAGGAACCGAAAGACTTGCCTTGATCGTTGTTTACCAATAACAGTTTAACAGCTTACAGTCATCTGCACTTCACGTGCCCTACACAATTATGTAACCATACACATCAACTATTAGTCACATAACAACACATAGTAATTATAATGTAAACTCTACTCCATATCTCATAATCTTTCCTATTAATTAGCACACAATGTTTCATTAGATTGTGTTAACTTTTCGACTTATATCTCACTGTATTTCATATTCGAAGTTCATTCAAATGCTTAAGTCTTGCTAGGACTACTTATTGGTTTTATATTAAACTCATTCCATATCTTATAATATCCATTTCATTTGAATTGAAACACTTTTTAACTTCATTAACACTTGGCACGGCGTTTCGACGTTCATTCGTCACACGCCCGATTTGCCTCTCTTGTGTATGCTTACTATGCTTCTATAACTCATCTAATATATCATGTATTAATGTTAAGCATCATTATAATTACTAATATTCATGTTTTATAACTTAGGACATCATCTTTTATGGTCTGGAGCACTACACATGCATATGTGCATGCCCGACACCCTCCGATTGCCTCCGAAAACACAACAGTCCTAAAGATGACCATTTTGACCTATCCTAGAGGCCTCAAATTGAAAAACCTAAAGAACGAAAGTTGTAGGTCTACTCGTCCTCGTTCCGGATCATCTTGAATCACCTCAATCGGAGTTCGTATGAGGAAGTTATGGCCATTTTACTACAGGAGGTCAAAACTGTCCAAGTTAGACTACAAATCCGGTGCTGGGGCGCGAGGACTAAACTAACTAGTGGCGCTGGGGCGCGAATTTCAGCGCCATGTCGTGAATTTCTGGCGCTGGGGCTCCATTTTTGGCGCTGGGGCGCCGAAACTTGCAGAACGCAATCCACGAAGAACAGAACATCTAAATTTATGTCAATAACTTTATTTCTAACACTAATTAACATGTATAACCTAAGCCAATTACACATACACATTACCCAACATATATATACTAATTTAAACTACTAAACAATAATTTTAGAAACTTAAATCATTGTACGCACTGTTTTAAAAACCAAAACTCCATTATCGATGTTTGTTTACACAGTGAACATGCTAACCAAAATTTATACACTAATTTGATTCCTTGAGACTATGATTCTCTGAATTTCATACCCAATTAACATAATCACACTTCAATTTCATAACTTCACAATTAACATATACTAATTTTAATATTTCTACGAACCACTTTCATACATGAATATTTACTGTAAAAACTAATTTCTCTTTCTCTATGAACGTAATTTAGCATACCACACATATATACATATATACATGTTAGTTATTACCAGAACACATGATTTCATAATCATTTAGTAAAACATAGTTTACAGACAACCTTTATAAAACTTATATACAATGAAGTTGAGTTTCATGAAACACAGAGGCTAAATAATTATACTATTAAACATATTTGTTAAGAGTATAAACATACCTTTTTATTGCTCAGACAATCTTTGCTTAATCACTGATAATAGTTCGAAGAATACATAATTTTCTCTTGTTTCTCTCTCTAAGACCTCTGACAATTTCTCTCAAAACTCTTTGGTCTCTCACTTTTCTTTTCTTTTTCCTTTCTTAGTCTTAAGCCAAAACACATTGTACGTAAAACTAAACTGATAACAATTATGCATAAACTAAAAACTGATATGGCCTTAATAATCACCATAACTATTATCAGTTACCAAAATAATAAGCGTATATCCATTATAAATATATTTTATTTATATATTATTTATCAAAATTCAAAATTTAAAAACCAAAAGCCATAGGGCTTTGTTTGGCAAAATAATTTAAAACTAAAGACTTAATATATTTAAGTCTTGCTTGGCAAAATAAATTAAAACTACTTTAATTTATTTTAATAACCACTTATAATATAATTATTTGTCACACTTCTATCTAATTAAGTTTTCATACTTAATTTAATTAATTCTAATAACAATTCATTGCATAATATAATAATTTATTTAATCATTATAACTCTCTAACTTAATTATTAAATTAAATTAGAATACTAACTCATTAATTATTTATTAAACAAATAAATAATCAAATCACATCAAATCAATTAAACAAATACTTATTCAACGATAAACATATCCATTAAATATTTATATAATTCAATAAATATTTAAATATTATAATTAAAAATCTGGATTGTTACATTATCCAAGTGGGGACACTTGTATAACCATAATTAGAAATTAACGAACATAATATATATATATATATATATATATATATATATATATATATATATATATATATATGAATTACAATATAGTACCATGTTGATAATCAATGATCAGATATAACATATATAACAATAGGCTTAATAATCTGGTACAATAATAATATAATTCTGAAACTTTCTTACTCATGTCCATTGCATAAAGAAAATGCAAAAAGTAGGATACTTGCTTACGATATCCGTTGAATAAAGTAAAACAAGAGTTTATTATACTTGCCTAGTGTGCTGCTTACACAACTTAGTTCTATCTTTAATTCAACGACCAATCATTTATAAGATTGTACTAGTGATTAGAATAACATATCATAACACATAGTACTATTATTTACAGTCAACACATAACCTAATCACATTGTCACATAGTTATATCAGTCAATAAGACACAAACAAATACTTAATACATTCAAACTATATAGGTTCAAATCAATTTCGGTAGTATTTCGGTGTACCGACGGCTTTATCAGGTAATTATCGAGTTTAAAACTCTATCATGTAGTTCAATATTATCCTGAATAATTTAAATACCAGTTATATTATTTTTAAATGACTTATAATAATTTTTAAATAATTATTATAACTTACCACAATTTTTCAAACTCTAGAATCATTATTAAATAATTTAAATATTTGATAATTCTATTATCATTAATATTAAAATATTACTGCAACCCTTGCCAAAATATCAAAGTTATTTATAATAACTCGAAATATTTTTAAAGTATTAATATTACCCTTAAATGATCTTTAAAATATTTAAAATTATATTTAAACAATTACCATTAATATTAAAATATTAAGGTATTATTCACTAAAATATTAAAAGTCATTTATAATTACTTAAAATATTTTTAAACCATTTATATCCTTTTTAAATGATTTTTAAATCAATAAAATCATTTTTAATCTATTTATTTAATATAATTATTAAATAAATCTAGTATCATTAATATTAAATAATTAATGAAATTTACTTTAAAATATTGAAAGTTACATTTTATAACTTAAAATATTATCAAATACCTAATTATCATTTAAAATAATTTTTAATATAATAAAATCATTTTTAATTAATTTATTTAGTGCATTTATTAAATAAATAATATTCAAATAATTACTAATATTTATGGAAAATATGCCAAATTATTAAAAGTTACTTTTTATGACTTAGAATAATTTTTAAAACTGATTTTATAATTTTCAGAATTTATTTACTATTTTTAAATGATTTTTAGAATTTATTTCTATTTTTAAATCATTTTTCAGAAATTAGAAAATAAAAATAATAGAAATCGTCGCTATAGGCTATAGCGACACTTTCTGTCGTCGTTGGTGTTCTTGAGCTCAAGAACACAGACTAGGCAGTGTTCAAGGGTCTTACTTTGACCAAGTTTAATTCAATTCCTACTATGTTTCTGGGCTTGTTTAAACATTTATCGTGCAGTGGGTATGTCACACTACCATTAACAATCATAATCCAGGTCATAACACATCGTAGCATGAAGATCAGGGCCATCAAACTCACTGTCAGAGCTTCCTGGATTTTCTAGGTTACCCAGAAACCTAGTCAGCTTCGAGTAGGCAGTTTGAGGCTTAATTCTCTTCGGGTTCTGTTAATTGTTGAAGTGTTCTAATGGATCAGAGTTGTAGTCCACATGATAGAGTACATTTATCAATCATCAGGTCAGTCAAAAGATATCAGAAGCATAAGATAGCATTCGGTCAAACCTTGTCAGAGACAACGTTCATCAATTTTCTGGGTTACCCAGAAAACCGAGTTCGTGCTCGTCCATACTAGTTTGACCAACCACTACTCTCAGTCAATTTATGATTTAAGAGATATAAAGGCATGGTTATAGAGTTAATACTACAAGCTACAAGTTGGATACAACATCAACAACCAACATCAAACCTGACAGATCTAAGCAATTGAAAACGTTGTCAGACACGGATAATGAGTTTCTGGGTAACCTAGAAACTCGTTGGTCATGCTTGGTTAACGAGGTTTGACCATTAATAACACAAAATCTACACATGATCTAAGCATGATTTCAAGTCCAGATTAAAGTCCTTACAGCATACTACATGTTCAAACATTTAAACAACAAAAATGATAACCAGATAAAGATCTATGTGATCTGACATTTGGTTGTCAGACCACTTTTGAAAATTTCCTAGATTTTGTAAAAACTTAGATTCGAGCATATAAATGTTATGAATCCACTATTTAGCAACCCAGATCACTGATTCACACCTTATACAACATATTTAAACATTCCAAC
The DNA here is from genome assembly GCA_016801055.1 of Panax notoginseng. NCBI lineage: Eukaryota > Viridiplantae > Streptophyta > Magnoliopsida > Apiales > Araliaceae > Panax > Panax notoginseng. The sequence continues at coordinate 147,161,362 of CM029016.1, read as the reverse complement.
ATCAAATCCTACATAGCATACAAGATCAAATATTCTTGGCTTAGGGTTTACCTTTCTTGAACTAATTCTTGATCTAATGTTTCTGATCTGCTACAAGTAATGGTGGGGCTTGATTATGGACTGGTCTAGCAAGATATTTTCGGAGGTTTGAGTTGAGAGAGAAGTGAGTCGAGTGTTGGTGAAAAAAAATGAGCAAGTTAGTAACCTTTCTCTCTCTCTCAATCTATATATAATATGGCGTTAATGCTTGGCTTATCATGTGGCCAGATTTTGAATGATTAAAGCTTATTACTAGACCACATGGCTAGCTAGAGTTGGTCACCAACTCCTTACTAAGGCTAGATCTACACTCCACCTTATTAAAATAATAAAAAGGATAGTTTGGTCATTTGGCTTTTATTTTTAGTGGCAATCTTGACAATTCAATTCAACCATTAGGGTTTAACCCTAAAGTTTCAAATGTCCAAGTTCTAAGATTTTGTAATTATGGCTAAAATGGGAATCTTAGTTTCTAAAATGTGAATTAGGGTTTCTTAATTAAATTAGGTTTACTAATCACCTAGGATATGTAAATTAGACTTTATAATATAATAAATATCATTAACCTTACTAAATTAATAATTAAGGTTCACAACTTAGCAATTACGGTTCTAATTTAGTAATTAGGGTTTCTAAATATTAATTAGGGTTTACCTAATTAACATTAAATATAATAATGGTCATTAACTATATAACACATAACTTAACAAATCTTACAGTCATAATTGACTTTTGTACTATAGTTTATCAGTAACGCTAGGGTTTTGCACTGTTTTACTATAAATGTTCCACACATTAACATTACACACATATCAGGCATGTTTATAACACTGAAATATAAATAATATTATATTAATAGTCTCATTCCTTATTCAAAATCTAGAATTAGGGTTTTGAATCCATATCCGACATAACCTTCATATATTCCATTATTAATTAAGTTAAAATAATGAACTTAACTAATATAATAAAATACATATCATAATAATCCTTATAATCATATCATATAATAATCATATTTTTTCATGAAAAATAATAAATATTTTTATTACAAAATTAATTTATAATAAGAATATAATCTATAATGATCAAGAATTTATTTTTAATTACTCATGTAATAAATAAGTTTTAATTATCACATATATACATATACTTTTCTTTGCACATAATCTCACCTTTATATAAAAAAAATTAAATGCAAAAATTTATTATTTAATTAGATTGAAAATATTGGGTTATTACATCCACCCTCCCTTAGAAGGATTCTGTCCCTGGAATCACCGTTTCAAAACTTATAGATACTAGGGAAAATAGCATACATAGTCATTTCAAGTAGATCTCGATCAGATTTGATTGAACTGATCTTTAACTATTCAACATAAATCTCATCTATCTGATCATACGAAAATTTGATTTCTAACAGAACTCAAATTTCTCCTTCAAAATTTCTTTATAACATAATTTACTATATTTAAGAAAATCATAGATACGAAAATAAAGTTCGTACGAATAATACCTATAGTTCCATCACCGGCTGCTATGGTATCCTGAATCGTCATGTTGAAGACCCTTGCGGTTGATTTCGTCGAAGTTGGTCCCGTTATTGCCATTGTTCCACTGCCTTTCCCCGCATTCATGCTTCATATATCCATTCTCCTTTTTGGACAATCCTTCACCTTATGCTCCGTTGATCCACACAGAAAACACCTATTGCTCATCCTAGGATTGGGGCAGTTATGAGAGATATGTCCCTCCTGCCCACACTTGTAGCACACAAACTTACCCTTAAGACACTCACCTGAATGACTCTTCCCACAATTCTTACACTGCACACCCTGCTTTTTCACACCTTCCTGCTTGACTTGGACACTCCCGACATTGTTCCACTTTCTTTTCTCACCCCTACTTCCACTACCTACTTCTACCTTCCCGGCTCCATCACCCTTATTCTTTCTCTCCTTATTGTAGAGGCTCATGGCCTCACTTCCCCTTTCAGCTATGATAGCCTTTTCTAAGAGTGCGGCAAACGTATTGATTTGCAACACCGCCACCTTATTGTAGAGCCAGAATTTTAGGCCTAGCTCAAACCTCCTTGCCTTTCTAGCCTCCGTATCCACTTGGTGTGGAGCGAACCTAGCTAATTCATTGAACTTTGTGGCATACTCCGCAACTGTCAAGTTCTCCTGCTTTAATTCTAGAAACTTCACCTCCATTCTAGCCTGCACACTAGATGAGAAATAGTTCTCAAAGAATAGCGTCTTAAACCTAGTCCATGCTATCACTCCTCCTGCCCTAGCTTGATTTGCCTCCCACCAGAAATTCGCCTCTCCTTTCATCATATAGGTGGCAAAAGCTGTCTTTTGCCCCTCATCTACCCTAGCGACTACAAATTCTTTTTCTATTTCCTTAACCCAAGTTTGGGCTTCAATCGGGTTAGTGATACCTCTAAATTCGGGCGGTCCTACGTCCTTAAAATCCTTGAAGTTCACAAATCGATTGTCTGGCTGATTTCCTGCTGCTGGCATTCCATTCTGCATGGCCTGAGCTACCATGTTCGCAAAACTGTGCATCAGGTCTGGTTGTTGTCCTCCAGCATTGTTGACAAACTCTTCTGCCCTTTGGTTTCGAGTTTGACTTCTTGTCGGCATTTTTTGGTTAAATAAAACATAATCTATATTTTATTAACTTACATTCTAAACCTTATCGTATAAGTTTAATATTTTAAACTTGTTTCATTAATCAAACATAGATTCATTTTCATTTAGCGAATATTTTACATAGCATAGCACATATTGCTTTAAGCATCAGTTATCCCTTTGTGACCATAAAAGTCAGGATTTACAACCTTGATTAATACAAAAGTTGGGAACATAACATTACACAGACCTACACAACAGAACCTATACTATCTATTTACTACGCCTTTTTCTTGGACAACCTTTCGCCTGATGACCTTCTAATCCACAGATAAAACATGCACCTGGTTTATAGTCGGGACAATACAAAGAGGTATGTCCCTCGTAGCCGCAAATGTAAGTTATCTTTTTTCCTTTCTTCTTATCAGGTTTTCCTACGTCGTGGTCTTCTATCTTTTTTTTCCCCTTATTGCTCGGAGCTGCACACGATGTGTTGCTCTTGGCACCCATCTGATCAATTTTGATCTTAAGCTTATCTTGTTCTTCCATCGTTTCGATTAATGCATTTCGCAATTGACTATTTAGTAGCTTTTCTATTTCCCATAACTTTTTCAAAGAAGAAACCTTGTTCCTCAGATTTTGCACTTCGGTTGATGCTTGATCAACTCCAACTTTGGTGTCCGAATCACTATAGTTCCACCATTTCTGGGTCCGGTACTATATTTTCCAAAATGATCACCTCATTGAGGTTATCTTTAACGTGAGCCTCTATTTCAGCTATTAACTTTGATATTGGCTCGGTTACAGAGATTGACTCCTTCATTACGATCTGAGTATATCCTAATCCTCTTCCTCCTGACGTCTACACATAATTTATTTAGATTAGTATATAACATATACACACAACAAATAATAATTTTATAAGTTATCTTTTATTTGATTTGACAATGAATTTATTCAATTCATCTCCCTTAAAACTCTATACGAGTTATTTGTATTTTTATCGTTTTCCTATTCTATAGGGTTATAGCCTAAGGTCTACCCACACCTATAGTTTTTAACCCTAAAGCTTTGATACCAACCTGTGACGCCCCCAAATTCAGGTACTTAAAACCCGAATTCAGTGCTTCACGATACCATTTCTTTGAATGGAATAATAAAAATATTGTCATAAATATCAAACTTAATTTACATATCAGAGTTGTCTAAATCCCAGGTACGCGACCTTAAAACATTCATTACATGATACTTAATAATTATCATCATCTTATTTAAGTCTATCTATTACATATGATAGCACATCTTATTCTGACAACTTTCCTTTCTCTTTGTTCAAGGTAGAGCCCTCTGGTTGATCACACTTAACTGAAAACATTTTAATTAAACAAGGATGAGCATTTGAGTGCCCAGCAAGTAACAACAATTATAAGTATTAGCTGAAAGGATTAAATATTTTCTTTGTACTACCCTTCTACAATGAATCAAAAGTTGTGAAGTAATCTGAACCGATAATAGTAACATAACAACTCTTTATCAAATTTTTGAAACTACATACTGAATATAAATAGGGTTAAGGTGACATACTATGAACATTGTTTTCAATTTTTGAATAGGTTTAGCAAAACTTCATCCGCAAATTGTCATAACTTACGGGCACGGGGGGTGATCAGCCCGTTATGCCCTGTATTGATCAATACTACATACCAGAATGATATTCTCGTTCATCATATCCGCCTCAGGCACAGAAAGTTTTCCCATGTTCAAGATGTTCATACTTAGTCGTGAATCCAAACCAAAACAATTTGATCGGTTACAAAAAGATTTTATCATATTCAACGATATTTCTAAATCTGTGTCTAGCTGGTTAAATAGCTTAGACGACTTTTACTTACTGTATACATACGGGCAATCAATATATATATATATATATATATATATATATATATATATATATATCAACATGTGATTAAATACAATGATTAAATTCAGAATATATATATTTGAATTACAATATAGTACCATGTTGATAATCAATGATCGGATATAACATATATAACAATAGAGTTAATAATCTGGTACAATAATAGTATAATTCTGAAACTTTCTTACTCATGTCCATTGCATAAAAAAATGCAAAGGGTAGGATACTTGCATACGATATTCGTTGAATAAAGTAAAACAAGAGTTTATGCTACTTGCCTGGTCTGCTGCTTACACAACTTAGTTCTATCTTTAATTCAACGACCTATCATTTATAAGATTGTTCTAGTGATTAGAATAACATATCATAACACATAGTACTGTTATTTACAGTCAACACATAACCTAATCACATTGTCACATAGCTATATCAGTCAATAAGACACAAACAAATACTTATATAGTCAAACTATATAGGTTCAAATCAATTTCGATAGTATTTCGGTGTACCGACAGCTTTATCAGGTAATTATCGAGTTTAAAACCCTATCATGTAGTTCAATATTATCCTGAATATTTTAAATACCAGTCATATTATTTTCAAATGACTTATAATAATTTTGAAATAATTATTATAACTTGTCACAATTTTTCAAACTCTAGAATCATTATTAAATGATTTAAATATTAGATAATTATATTATCATTAATATTAAAATATTACTGCAACCCTTGTCAAAATATCAAAGTTATTTATAATAACTCAAAATATTTTTAAAGTATTAATATTACCCTTAAATAATTTTTAAAACATTTAAAATTATTTTTAAAAAATTACCATTAAAATTAAAATATTAAGGTATTATTCACTAAAATATTAAAAGTCATTTATAATTACTTAAAATATTTTTAAACCATTTATATCCTTTTTAAATGATTTTTAAATCAATAAAATCATTTTTAATCTATTTATTTAATATAATTATTAAATAAATCTAATATCATTAATATTAAATAATTAATGAAATTTACTTTAAAATATTGAAAGTTACATTTTATAACTTAAAATATTATTAAATAGCTAATTATCATTTAAAATGATTTTTAATATAATAAAATTATTTTTAGTTAATTTATTTAGTGCATTTATTAAATAAATAATATTCAAATAATTACTAATATTTATGAAAAATATGCCAAATTATTAAAAGTTAATTTTTATGACTTAAAATAATTTTTAAAACCGATTTTATAATTTTTAGAATTTATTTACTATTTTTAAATGATTTTTAGAATTTATTTCTATTTTTAAATCATTTTCCGAAAATTAGAAAATAAAAATAATAGAAACCGTCGTTGTAGGCTATAGCGACACTTTCTGTCGTTGTTGGTGTTCTTGAGCTCAAGAACACTGACAAGGCAGTGTTCAAGGGTCTTACTTTGACCAAGTTTAATTCCATTCGTACTGTGTTTCTGAGCTTGTTTAAACATTTATCGTGCAATGGGTATGTCACACTACCATTAACAATCATAATCTAGGTCATGACACATCGTAGCATGAAGATCTGGGGCATCAAACTCACTGTCAGAGCTTCCTGGGCTTTCTGGGTTACCCAGAAACCCAGTCAGCTTCAAGTAGGCAGTTTGAGGCTTAATTCTCTTCGAGTTTTGTTAATTGTTAAAGTGTTCTAATAGATCAGAGTTGTAGTCCACATGATAGAGTACATTTATCAATCATCAGGTCAGTCAAAAGATATCAGAAGCATAAGATAGTATTCAGTCAAGCCTTGTTAGAGACAACGTTCATCAGTTTTCTGGGTTACCCAGAAAACCGAGTTCGTGCTCGTCCATGCTAGTTTGACCAACCACTACTCTCAGTCAATTTATGATTTGAGAGATATAAAGGTATGGTTATAGAGTTCATACTACAGGCTACAAGCTGGATACAACAACATCAACAACCAACATCAAACCTGACAGATCTAAGCAATTCAAAACGTTGTCAGACACGGATAATGAGTTTCTGAGTAACCCAGAAACTCGTTGGTCATGCTTGGTCAACGAGGTTTGACCATTAATAACACAAAATCTACACATGATCTAAGCATGATTTCAAGTCCAAATTAAAGTCCTTACAGCATACTACATGTTCAAACATTTAAACAACAAAAATGATAACCAGATAAAGATCTATGTGGTCTGACATTCGGTTGTCAGACCACTTTTGAAAATTTTCCAGATTTTGTAAAAACTTAGATTCGAGCATATAAATGTTATGCATCCACTATTTAGCAACCCAGATCACTGATTTACACCTTATACAACATATTTAAACATTCCAACATCAAATCCTACATAGCATACAAGATCAAATATTCTTGGCTTAGGGTTTACCTTTCTTGAACTAATTCTTGATCTAATGTTTCTGATCTGCTACAAGTGATGGTGGGGCTTGATTATAGACTGGTCTAGCAAGATATTTTCGGAGGTTTGAGTTGAGAGAGAAGTGAGTTGAATGTTGGTGAAAAAAAATGAGCAAGTTGGTAACCTTTCTCTCTCTCAATCTATATATAATATGGTGTTAATGCTTGGCTGATCATGTGGCCGGATTTTGAATGATTAAAGCTTATTACTAGACCACATGGCTAGCTAGAGTTGGTCACCAACTCCTTACTAGGGCTAGATCTACACTCCACCTTATTAAAATAATAAAAAGGATAGTTTGGTCATTTGACTTTTACTTTTAGTGGCAAACTTGGCAATTCAATTCAACCATTAGGGTTTAACCCTAAAGTTCCAAATGTCCAAGTTCTAGGATTTTGTAATTAGGGCTAAAATAGAAATCTTAGTTTCTAAAATGTAAATTAGGATTCCTTAATTAAATTAGGTTTACTAATCACCTAGGATATGTAAATTAGACTTTATAATATACTAATTACCATTAACCTTGCTAAATTAATAATTAAGATTTACAACATAGCAATTAGGGTTCTAATTTAGTAATTAGAGTTTCTAAATATTAATTAGGGTTTACCTAATTAACATTAAATATAATAATGGTCATTAACTACATAACACATAACTAAACAAATCTTACAGTCGTAATTGACTTTTGTACTATAGTTTATCAGTAACGCTAGGATTTTGCACTATTTTACTATAACTGTTCCACACATTAACATTACACACATATCAGACATGTTTGTAACACTGAAATATAAATAATATTATATTAATATTCTCATTCCTTATTCAAAATCTAGAATTAAGGTTTTGAATCCATATCCAATATAACCTTCATATATTCCATTATTAATTAAGTTAAAATAATGAACTTAACTAATATAATAAAATACATATCGTAATAATCCTTATACTCATATCATATAATAATCAAATTTGTCCATGAAAAATAATAAATATTTTTATTACAAAATTAATTTATAATAAGAATATAATCTATAATGATCAATAATTTATTTATAATTACTCATGTAATAAATAAGTTTTATTTATCGCATATATACATATATTTTTCTTTGCACATAATCCCACCTTTATATAAAAAAAAATTTTAATGCAAAAATTTATTATTTAATTAGATTGAAAATATTGGACAATCACTGAAGAAAAGGTTTAATATCTATAAAACCACAGTCAAATATACTGTAGCATATGTGCTTCAGGACAGAATGGTCAGAATAGGACAAATATATTAGTTCCATGCTCCAAGCCCCAAATTGCGATATCATGGATTGGATTTAGAGATTTAGATCTCCTTGATTATCAAAGTCTAATTATGAAACATTTTAACTGAACAAGGTTTAGTGTTGAAGTTAAAAGTTAAGACCATGTATGACACTACCAAATGGCCAGTTCCATATGTGTGAGAATCATAACTTTAATTACTAAATGAGTAATATGACCATACCATTTATAACATGCATAATCTAATTTTTTTAGAACAATAAGAAGCATATGTATGTGTTTCTGAGATGAAGTGCCCGTGAACACCAACATTTTTTCACAAAAATTATGCCATGAAATTGAACTAGAAGAATGCAGAAGGCCACCAATTAATTCAACTATAATATTATTTTTCGTTGCTTGCAAATCAAATGATGCCAACAAGCTAGTCAATAGAAAGAGTATAATACCCACACCAACTGCCAACAAGCTTGTTAAATTTAAATTGATTTTGTGATTCACGTACATACATACCGCAATGACTAGTCCAATCTCAACACTGCCAAAGACTACTCCAACATATGCACTAATGCACACAAGGAAATAGAATTTGTTGACGGCCCAAAGATGAATGGCAGCATTATAGACTCAAGGTTACTAGTTCCAATCCCCATACTTGTGGCAAGAATTAACTACCAAAAAAAGTATTCTCATTTTATAGACCAGGAAACTAGTTTTGGATTTCAAATCCAAGTTCAAGCTTTACAATAAGAGGAGCAATATGGATTATCAGAGACAAAAGAAACAATTAAGGAAAGGGGACAAAAACAAAGTAGAGCATCAAAATGTGTATATATTTATTCTTTTTTTTTTGGGGGGGGGAGGATTTTAAGTTAGTGGTTCCATAAATTAACGATATACTTCATTTACCAGAAGTAACTAACACACATAAATTTTATATGCGGATAAAAATCAACGGCAGCTTCCTCCAGTACTTTATCTAGATGTTTAGTGTACTTTATCTAGATGTTTAGTGTAATTACCCCTGCCAAATTAAACATAAGTACATAGAACCACGCATTCAGTATGTTATAGATGGGATAAAAAACAGGGGAAAATAGAACCCCAAAAAAATATTATGACAAAGAAGAAAAATAAAAAAAGAAACATGAATTTTAATCACCGGATAGTAAATGCAACAACCACAGGGTGACCTTGGTGTAGAAACTGGACAAACTCCCGTTCTGAAATAAAATGAATAATCCTTAATGGCCCAAGATCCTTTGGATAACCAGTGCAATGCCTTTAAAATTTCACAATAATCCAATTATGGCAAGTCAGAAAAAGCCATCCTTTCAAATGGTGAAGATATATTGTAATTGAATGGAGTGTATTAAGTTAAACATGAAGGAAAAATTGTTTGTAAGTGGATGCATTATTGTGAGTTGCATCAGTAGAAGACCTTTTGTTCTTCTTCTACTTCCATCATTTATTTAGTAGCTCATTTTAATTAAAAATTATTGTGTGGATCATATTTTGACCGCCAAGAGAGGCCAACAAATCATCCAAAGCTTTGAATTGAATATATATTCTCATATAAACACATTTAAGAAAAGGTATTCTGTGAATAGAGAAAACCTAAAGCAATAAGGGGAAATGAAAGATAGCGATGAAACTTTTATAACCAGCTTTGGATGGCCGTTGAGAACAAACTGATTGTCCATGACATTTAGCCATCAAATTTCTAGAAGAATTCCCCAATTGATTGCCTATATTAACGTTCGATCCAATATGGTGAATCTACGCTTATGGACCATATAGAAAATATAACCAAAGTTTCTTCCACAAAATGCTCACATCAATTCGAACAACCCATGGAATCAAACATGTAATTGTAGTAATAAATAGGTAATTAATCACATACTTGCAAGTTGAACAAAGATTAATCATCATCTTATCGAATATTGACGGCTCCGCCATCTGACCTGATCTGATAGGTAAGAAATGGAATCAATTTGGATTCCTGCCGAGTTGAACGAAGATTAATCATCATTTGATCAATGAAGTATGTAATCGAGTGTTTGTGGGGTGTATGTATCTAAAAACAAACACAGATATAGAGAAACTAATACCAAAGAACAAAGCTTCGATTTCTATTTCCCAAAGAACAACGAGGGGGGAGGGAGAGAGTACACGCAGCAGAGCAGCTAAGCCATTCAAACTTTATTTTTTTATCTAATTTTGTTGTTTATAACCCATTATAAACAGCAAAATTAGCTGAAGTACAAGCACACAAAATGCCCTAAAATCTGAAACTCCTCTACCTCCTTTTCACCGCCACTTTCTCCCTCCTCCTTCTCGTTCTCCTCCGTCCGTCGCAGGGAAATCAAAGGAACTGCTTCTTCAACTTTAGGTTTTTAAAGTCAAATCCCCAAATTTTTTGTCGATTGGACTTGGAAAAAAATGTTCAAAGCTTACAACACAGATTCAGATCAAAAATTACAAATTAAAAACTGCATAATCGTACAATTTCATCACTTAAACTGACTAATCAAAGCAAATTAGACACAGATCGTAACATACCTTTCCACTATCTCTTTATAGATTCTCTTTCTAGTCTGAAACAGCTGAAAGTGAGAAAGACTGTAAGGGAGAAGGTGGTGGAGATAAAGAGAGTGTGACAGAGCAATTACATGATAGTAGTATCGAACGGAATATCAGTGAGAGTAGCTTTTTTTTGGACGTTGTGGAAGGTTTAGGTTGGGTTGGAGACAAAAGTATATTAGGAGAAAGAACCGGGAAATGTTTGAATTACCTAAATTATATGGCAAAAAGTATTTTTTGGTCACTGTGGTTATAGTGATTTAAGTAATTAGCCATTGTGATTTTAAAATATTCAATTAGCCCATTATACTATTTAAAAATGTGCAATTAACCCATTCCGTCCAATTTTACAGACGTGCGTTAAAAAATTGACATTATTTTCCTACGTGGCTTTTACAAATTAAATGATAATGACGTGTATTTGCTGATCGGGTCGAAGATATAAGCAGAAACCATTGCAAAGCAAACCATTGTTGCTCTTAATGTCTGTCGAACATGTAAGTGTTGATTGAGAGAGAGAATACATGGGACGATCTTGATCCTATGTGAGGCGAAAGTGAATGGGTCGATTGAAGAACTGAAGATCGAGTGAAATCAAGTGGGTCGAGTGAAGAACTGAAGAATTGAAGAATTAGGGTTCCCCATTTCTAAGTAAAAGTGCACGAAAATTAGGGCTTTTGCTTGAAGATTGGTTTCGAGGTAAGTGCAAATGTATTGTACATCTGATATGGCTTCATCCCGAACTAGCTCAATGTCAACCACTGCTTCAGAACTGCACAAGTGTTTTTGTGATGTACCAGCTCGAATCTGTATTTCGAAGAAAGATAGGTCAAAAGGAAAAAGGTTTTATGGCTGCCGAAACTATGGGGTTAGTTTACTATGTCATATTTGTAATCTGCATTTCATTCCTATCTTTGTTTAATATGGTGTGTGGCTTTGTTTTCCCCATCTCTGTTAAATAATGTTTGGTTAATTATATATATTTGATAGGAATCTGGGAGATATTGTGGATATTTTCAATGGATTGAAGTGCCTTCCAATGTTGATGAAGCAACTAGTGTGATGAGCAAGCCAGTTGAAGAGGTGCGCTTGGTGATGGAAAAAAATGCTAAACTGAAGCAGAAGTTGAAAATTCTGAAGAAGGAAACACTGATAAAGGAAATGGAAGTTGATAGACTTAAGGAGGCAAACTCAAAACTTAGATGTAATTGTGTATGTTCATGGATTGTCACTACAATTCTAATCTTGACATGGATTTACATGTATTGATTGTAATGAACTTGGTTATCAGTTGTCAAGATTTATATTTCTATGGATTGTAATAGGTTGTAATGTTCCCCCATTGAAAATGAGATTTTTAGTAGTTCAAAGTGTAATATTAGTGTGGTTTCATTGGTAGTAATATTTTTAGTAGTTTGTTTATTCAGTAAATGGTCATGGTACTAACAAATTGAACATGATTGTAATGGATGTGGTTTCTTGTAATGGTAATGTATTGATTGTAATGAACTTGGTTATCAGTTGTCAAAAACAGAGACAACACTAATTGTTAAAAAACAGAGCCAACATCCTAACCTAACTTGAACACAACCAACAACAAATGTTACCAACAACAATTGCCAAAACAGTTGACAAAAAACAGAGACAACACCAAATGTCAAAAACAGAGCCAACAATCCTAATAAAGTAAATATAATCCATAATTATATTAAGCATAGCCAACTGATAAAGTATAGTAAGCCAATACAGAATTTGGTTACCAATCACAAAACATAACCACTTTAAGAGACCAATTCAGTACAGAATTTGGTTACCAAAATATTACATTAACATGGTCCCTTTGATCAAGTCAGAACAACAAAACAACAAAGTACAAAATGGTCCCTTTTCAGTCTAGTCTTCTTTTAGCCTTTACTTTCCACCTGGTTGATGGTCCTGGTCCACTTGCTGCTCTTCTAGGCTGCAAATGGTCCCTTTGCTGCCCTTCCCCTGCACCTGCTCCAATCTCACTTGTTGCCAGTCTTGGGCTCTTCCTTACCTACATGGACAAAACCATTTAGTTCTTGGCTGCCAACAAGCAATTGAAATAATATACAATTCCTTACTTCTTTTTGCCCAGTTTGATTTCCATTTCCAGAATTCTTTCCTTGACCCCTAACTTTCCTTTTCACCTGTAGAATAGAAGAACATGTGAAATAATATACAAGTAAATATTAAAAACTGGTTTTAAAAATTGGTTTTAAAAAAGCTTACCCCCAACTTATTAGGCCTTGGGGCAGCTCCTTCATGTGGGGTAGCTTTGAGTAGGTTGTGGGGTAGCTTGAGTAGGTTCTTCAGTAGGTTGTGTCCCAGTTTCATCCCTTAGTTGTGTCCACTTACAACCTAACTTATTATTCCCATACTCCTTGCACCTAGAGCACCTAACAGGAGTCTCTTTCCTAGATGACTTGGTCTTGCTTCTGGGCTCTTCATTAGATTTAACAAGTGGTTATATGATTTCAGGTAAGTATCCACATAATAGCAGGAATCAACATAGTTTTCAACTGGTTGTTCCATGTGAAGGATTCCAATTACTCCATGGGGGCAAGGAATACCAGATAACTGCCATGCCCCACATGAAAAACTCATAATCTCTAAGTCTACTTTGTATTTTCCACTCCTATCAAACACTTCAAACTTGCGCCCCCCATCCCAGTCATACTCACAGTACTTGGTTAACTCAATGGCCTTATTGACCTTTGTCATTATCTTAGGACATAACTTTGCCTCTATTTTTTGCATCTCATCCCTCTTTGTATGAATTCTACCCATGACATGTGTTTTTATATCTTCAAACATAGTAAGTAATGGTTTATATCTAGCCTCTAAGATCCAACTATTAAAACATTCAAACATGTTATTAGTCACAACATCACATTTTGTTTCACAAGAAAAAAAAAGCCTTGCTCCACTACTTAGGAGGAATAGTTAAAAGATGAGTGTGAGCATCCTTACTCTCCTACCTGATGTCAACCATTTCCCTTCTGAACTCATGAGGATTATTGGCCTTGGCTGCTCTCCAAAACATCACCTTCAAGACTGCTCCTGGCCACTTCTTCCCCCAGTTAGCATAGATGTGTCTTGCACAACATCTATGCTCCGCCTCTGGCAAAAGCTCTGCTATGGCAGGAACCAAACCCTTGCAATTTTTTTAGTAAACACAGGTTAGTACTAATATTACAAGTAATAAAAACATAAAGTTCAAACACATAAAGTTACATAATTACAAAATGAAACTGAATTTATAGCTTTTGTTGGTCAGTTATCAAGGTCCATCCTCTACCTAACTCCAGGCCAACATCCTCAAGCAATAAACCTAGAAACCAACTCCAGGAATCCTTGTTCTCACTTTTAACCACTGCCCAAGCAATTGGAAACAGTTGGTTGTTTGCATCCCTACCAACAGCAGACAACAACTCACCCCTACAGTATGTCTTTAAGAAACAACCATCAAGCCCTATTATGTGTCTACATCCTTCCAACCAATTTTGTTTAACAGCTTTAAAACAAATGTACATTCTTTGGAATCTAGGTGGAGTGCCCCCATCACCTCTAATTTGGATTGTGCTCCCAGGATTTGTAGCTAGAATCTCATTCCCATACTCCCAAACTTTAGCATAATGCTCCTTCAAGGCGTTCTCAATTTCACTTAAAGCCATTTTCTTTACTCGTCGACACTGAGGTAGTGATGATTGCAGTCCAAACTTTTGTTTAATTGCAGCCTGTATTTCCCTCAACTTCATTCTTGGTTTTGCTCTTATTGTACCCCCAAATTTGTCAACCAACCATCTAGTCTTGACAATCCTAATCCTTGTTTTCCTCACACAATAATGTTGCTCATTGTATGATTTAATTTGAAACACCTTCTCACATGGCACATAACTAGCCCACAACCCCCATGGACAGCTAGTGGCACACTTTGCTTGTATTCTTGTTTTCTCATTAACAGAAAAATGTATTCCCTTTCCATTACCAACTGCATAATTCACTATAGCTTCCCTACACTGTTCAGCACCAGTGAATATCATATCAACTTCAAATTTTATCTTGCTAATTGGAGTGTTGGGATTATATGTTGGAACCACTATTTTCTTTTTCCTTTGTGGCTCCTCTCCTTCCCAATCACTGTTACTACTAGAATCACCACTTGGGGGAATCTCATCATTAGAATTTTCTTCAGTTTCTACCCAAGGCCTCATTTCTTTTGTCCCAAACCTCATCTCTGACTCAACATCTAAAAATGTTGGTTCAACTTCCACATCTGCAGCCTTAGTTTTTATGGATGCCCTAGACTTTTTCCCCCTGCTACTGCTCTCTTGTGTACCAGCTTCCACATTTGGTTGTTTTCTTGGGATAGATGAAACCTTCTCAACATGTAAGTGACCAATATCAACTGGATCTTCATCAAGGTTTACTTCACAATCCACAATCAACTCTTGTCCTCTTGAATTTTTTATCAGTCCCTTCTTTTCCTAATATTTATTAACTCCTCATTCTCATCATCATCAGTAGCATCACTTTTCTCATCACTTTCCTCATAAGTAGCATCACTTGAATCATCACTAATCTGCTTTGGTGCTTCCTCATCTCTGACATCAACCTCAGCAGGTGTTTCTTCATTATCCTCATGGTCACAATATATATCAATCTTCCCAATTTTCATAGCTTCATCCAGCAGCAGTCTTACACTATTGTCATCATGAAGTAGTTCTAGACCCTCCTTCAAAGTCCACCCCACCAATTTGAAGTACATATCAAATTGTCTTTTATACCCTAGGTGTTTTACCAACTTAACCATCCTCTCAACATTCAAGTAATCTCCATCAGCCCCCTTATAAGTTTCTTTCTTTCTACCCTCATAAACATATGATCCATCCTCCTTAGTAACAAACTGACCTCCATGGTACAACTCAACATCAAAGTAGTTCATGCTGCATTAAACAACATGTTCAATTTGTTAGTACCATGACCATTTACTGAATAAACTTATTACATGGTCACCAATTAAAGAAATCTGTTAACATCAAAGAAACACAACTATAAACATTAAAGAAACACTAAACCTTAATTTCTTTTTATGATTGCTTAACTCTTCAACCTATGTGATTTCCATTTATCAATTCAACCTATGTGATTTTTACACTTTTACACTATTAGGGGTTTAACAATCAGTGAAGTTATGGCTACCAACTATTAGGGAAAAAGCACTTTTACACTTTTACACTAATGTTGGTAGCCATAACTTCACTGATAATATTCCTCTGATCATTTATGTTTAAATCCAAAGGCTAATCAAGTATTTTCACTAATGCATAAAAGTGCAATACTTCATATGGGAACTTGGGGATTTGCAAAAACAAAGATGAAAAAAGTGCAATACTTCATATCAACACCGTATACCTTCACTTTTAAGAAAAAACAAAGATGACAAAGAGTGCAATATTTTAATAATCCAGACAAAAATTGGTGGAACCCAGACCACACTTACATGTTCGGTAGACGATTGGAACCCTAGCTTTATTGGAATGATACCCCACCTTGTTCGTCTGTCTCTATCGCTTAATATGGTAGACGATTGGAACCCTAGCTTTATTGGAATGATACCCACCTTGTTCGTCTGTCTCTATCGCTTAATATAGTAGACGTTGGAACCCTAGCTTTATTGGAATGATACCCCACCTTGTTCGTCTGTTTGTGTCGCCTGAGAACCCCACCTCCTTCCTCGATTTCTTCTCAAACAAAGGTTTGCTTTTGAGCCATAGATGAATTGTTTATTTGTGCCTTTGTTTTTCTTTTGTTTTCTACGGTTTCCTCCCCCAATTCCACGAAGGCTAAACTGATATGTCTGCTTCGACCCGATCAGCAAATACACGTCATTAGCATTTAATTTGTAAAAGCCACGTAGGAAAATAAGGCCAATTTTTTAACGTCCGTCTGCAAAATTGGACGGAATGGGTTAATTGCACATTTTTAAATAGTATAGTGGGTTAATTGAATATTTTAAAATCATAGTGACTAATTGCTTAAATCACTATAACCACAGTGGCCAAAAAGTACTTTTTGCCTAAATTATATTCAATTTTTTCAATTACATCTATTTTGTTCAAATTTTCTTGAAATAGGCTCTTCTCTTAACTAAATTAATTAATGTAAAAACAATTTTTATAAATAAATAAAACTTTATTTTTATTTTTTTAAAAAAAGCTTTAATTTTTTTAAAAAGATTTTATTTTTAAATGAATATTTTTAAAAAAATAAAAATTTCAACGACTGTCGTTGAGAGTAAAGGCTCTCACATTTAATTTGGATCTAATTTGGGAAAAACTACTAAATACCATTTGAAATGACGTTAAATTTTTGGATTTTTTTGGCTAAAAATCAGAAAGGCAACTACTTTAAAAAAAAAATTAAAAACGAATTTTAAATAAATTATCTTAATTTTTTTTAAATGATTTTATTTTTTAAAAGAAATTTGAAAAAAAATAAAAATGTGATCTAATGCTAAACTAACCGGCATTGTAACTTTTTTTTATAGAGCAAATTTGTAAAAAAGAAGAGTAGGATGTAACATCACTTTAACTGACGTTGGAATCTTTTTTTTTTTTTTTTATTTCTTTGATCTCTTGTACTTGTTTACAAACATCAATATTTTTTTATGTTTATTCTTTGTCATCGGCGTTGGAAATGAAGGAGTATATAAGACTTCAGCTATAAAAAAAATAAAAATAAAAATTCTAACGCCAATCAAAGTGACGTTGCATCTTACTCTTCTTTTTCACAAATTCATTTTTTTAAAAAAAAATTAAATAAAATAAGGATAAAATTGATATTATATTAATATAGGTCAAACTAACCTATTAGGAATAACTTATAAGTCACTTTTAAATAACTTTATTCTGTTTTAGTTCATAAAACATAATAAAAAAAATTTCATCTTTTATGTTTTCTTTAAGAACTGATAGTATTATAATTTAATTTTATAATATATTTGAAAAAAAGGTAAAAGGAGAACTATGAATAGCTAGCGGTATACCATTACTATTCTTCTTTTTATGTTTTATTTTTGGACTTAAAAATATGTTCATGATTTAAGTTACTCCATCCGTCTAAGAATAAAAGTTCTTATTATTTTATGTAATCTCAAGTTAAATATTTACTTATATTAAATAATATATCCTACTTTTATCTAGAAATAGAAAATATTGGGAAGCATATATATAATAATCAGATTTGATGAAATTAAGTTTATTTGGGTCGGAGACCTGGAACTAACATGCTTGACAATCGGTTGTCACGAATACTATTTCAACAACCATAATCTATACCGTTTGTGACACCCCCAAAATAGGTATACAACACCCATTCTGAGTCGCCAAATACATGGTACAGAAAGTAAACTACAACTTTAATAATACAAATGTCGTGCAAAATACCACAACACATACTGTGAGTTTAAATACAAATATTATCTTCTAGACAATATCCACACTCAAATAAATCCTCATTACAATTATTTAAACACTATTTTACAGAAATAGTGAGAACTGCTAAAACATCTTTCTAGAACCATCACTCCATACCCCGACTAGATCCTGCTATGTTCTCATCTCCTGAGAAGAAAAATGGAACAAAAAGGAAAAGGGTGAGCTCAACTAGCCCAGTAAAGAATATTATGACTAAGATAATAAACAAACAAATTATCGTTAGTCTTCAACAGGAAAAAATCTGATAGAATATAATCGACAACAAGTTCTAGATCAACAACTGCAGCGGAAACAGCAAACCATTAGAAGAGTCAAGTAGAGAAAGAATTCTACTATCTTTTAAGATTTAAAAGTCCATCATCAATATTTTATCCCTGTAACATCAATTAATAATCATCTTTATCCAAATATTCATCTTTGCACTACAGGCCAAAGATATTCATTTGTATCACCTGTCAGTCATGTTCATCTCAACACCTGTTCATCTTTACACTACAGGCCAAAGATATTCATCAAGTAATCATACATCTTTGCACTACAGGCCAAAGATATTCATTAATATCATCATTTAGGACTGAGGATGATGAAAAATATCTTAAAGAGAACGAATCCAATGAGACAGAAGGACAAATAGTAGGGATTCGTATAACAGTTTATCCAAGATCAATAATACTTCATAATAATCAATTGTGAAGTAGAATTCAAAAATAAATATCAAAACATGGATACAATCAAAGATAGTAACCATAATAGACATCTTGGACAAAAAGGAAAAATTTTATTTTTCGGTGAATAGTGCCGTATTCGTGAATAGTGCCGTATACGTGAATAGTGCCGTATACATGAATAGTAACCCCGACACAAAAAGTTCCAAATTTGATAAAAACTCATATCAATATTTCAGCATAATGATATTGAAGAAAATAATATCATTTAAGAAGAAAATAATATCCCTTACCTCAAGATATCAGTACTTCTGGTCGGAATACCGGTATAAGGCTGAAAGAAACTTGCTCTGATGAATAGAAACTCTCAAAGTATCTAAATACTCACAAAATACACTCAATAATCTAGAGAGAGAAAGAGAGAAAACTTGTTTCTGGTGTGATTTTCAATTCTAACTTAGCCCTCTATTTATAGGAAAATTTTAGTAGGTTTGACCTGCAACCTGATGGCTTTACCTGCTACTATTCCCACCCACCACATTTGAAATATAATTCATCACATTTCTTCACCAACCACAAGTGGGGCCCACCAATTCTAGAATTTTCCATCAAAATGATAAACTCCGAAAATTCAACAATTTCTGAACCAGTCATCTCGTAAAATTCATAATAAATCATACGTTCATTTTAACGGTTCAAAATTTGTGGACATATACTCAACTTATATATGTATAACATATCCAAAAATTACCACGATCCAAAGGTCGGATTAAAAATTATAACACCCGCAATATTTCTCAAAAACCCTGATTTGATTTTTAATACCTCCATTCCGATAAAAATACTGATAAAACACCTCAACATTAACTCCTTCATTTTTAACCACAAAAATATATCCCTCAATTATATCCACATAAAATAAATATTTCCTTATCATATGAATCTATAATTAATTATTCACAAATAATATTACAGAATCACATTTATGACAACTAGACCGTTCCCGGGAAAGAGGGGGCTTTCCAATAAGAATTTCTCCTTACTGGTGCGCAATTAGGTGACCAAACCTCTCATTTGACAGAACTTTCTAGACATTACCAATAATGTTATCTAATAATATTATTCAAATAATATATTTTATTGATCTGATAATGGAAAATATTGTGCAGTGACAATTATTGAATAACAATAATATAAAATTTTAACGTAGCAATTATTGAATCAATAAAATAAAATATTGAACAGTAATTACTGTAACAATTATTGAGTAGTACCTTCTTACGTAAGAATCAATAATTTCAAAAATACTGTGCAATACCGTGTGCTACTGTGCAATAACGCGTATTACTGTATTTTAACCACCGGGTATTCCAACAGTGTTAACGGTAACAACTACGCCGTTATTTATAAAAATTTAAATTTATCGCTTTCTTCATCCGATAATTATTCTGTTATGGGGCCCACAAATGGCTACGCCGTCGTACGAATATTCTCCGACAGAAAGAATATTCCACGACCAAACGAATATTCTCCGACAACAATGATTATTTTATAACCACTTGTGTATTTTGAAAAAAAATTCATATATCATCCTTACCCTTAACATTTATCAATTTAACCATTTACTAAATAGTAATTATAAGAAAAATTGAATACTTTTATTTCATAAAATTCGGGGTCTTACACTCCACATTAAACTAAATATATATAAAGTAACTATGAATATTTATATAACGTAACTATGAATATTTTAATATATATATATATATATATATATATATATATACATATTTATAAATTTATCTCTAAATATTCATATAAATATTTTTAAATAAATATTCATATAAATTTATATTAAAAATTTATAAACAAATATTTATTTTAAAATTTATAAATATTTCATCTAAAATTTATAAAATTTAGATATGAATATTTTTTATAAATATTTATATAAATATTTAGAGATAAATTTATAAATATTTATATGAATATTTGTTTACATATATATTTATATATAAAAATATTCATAGTTACTTTATATATAGTTAGTTTAATGTTGAGATTTATTTAGTATTTTATTTAGTTTGACAAGAAATTTTAAAACATATATATATATATATATATATATATATATATATATATATGGTAATAAAATTTATCTAATACATAAAAAATATAGTACCTGAAGCATGAAATTTTTTTAATAATGACTTACAAAGTCAAAAAAAGTTAAAATTTAAGTTATTGTCAAACACTAAATAATAACAAATGACTTATAATTTAGTTTGACCAACTTATAAGTCATTGCCAAACACCCTCTAATTCAAGATATAAATAGAAATTAATATTTGATTATAAAAAAAATTACAAGTCAAGAAAAAGGAGAATTTAAAAAAGTGGAGTTAAAAAAGAATTTACACACCATTGGTGCAACTTAATTGGTCTATGCTGGAACCATTGGCGTGACTTAATCGGTGCAGTTTGGTCGATTTTTGGTGCAATTTCGGGAGCGATTTTGATTCCTTGCCCATCCCTTGTTAAAAAGTATATATGTAAAATAATGACTTACAAGAAAAATTCATATAAATTATTTTAGAAATTAATTATATTTTTTTTTCAAAATTATAAGTGTGCGGATATGATCATTATAAACTACATCCAATTAACTACAAACTTTAATTTTTATAAATTAGAAAATATATTATTATTATTATTATTATTATTACTGTTATTATTATTAGTACTATTATTATTATTATTATCTTAATTTAAGGCAACATTTTAATAGTCGTTGTAAAAAGTTGTATAAAATATGCAACGAAAATAAAATTTATTGTCAATGAATGTGGTCCATATTAGGCAACGAAATATAGCAACAAAAAAACTTTCGTTGCCCACGATGAGGAGAAATCAAGTGGTTAGAAATTTTGCAACGAATTTCTAACGAATTTTGTTTCCAAATTTTGCAACTACTTATGAATTTCGTTGCAAAAAGTGAAAGCCTGACACAATCTGCAACAAAGGACAAGTTTCGTTGCTAAACATACACTTTTAGCAGCGACTTATAAAGTCATTGCCTGAAAAATCGTTGCTAAAGCTCCATTTTTAGCAACAAAAAAACTTTCGTTACCCACGATGCAAAAATTTTACAACGAATTTCAAACGAAATTTTTTCCCGCCAATGAATTAGCAACGAAATTTTACGACTTATGAATTTCGTTGCAAAAAGTGAAAGCCTGACACAATCTGCAACGAAGGACAAATTTCGTTGCTAAACTTATACTTTTAGCAACAACTTATAAAGTCGTTGCCCGAAAAATCGTTGCTAAAGGCCCATTTTTTTGTAGTGTGATGATGAATTAATTAACTTAACGTAGTATCTTCGATGATAACAATAACGTTGAGAGTTACAACTAAAAGTTGTTGAATATTACGTGAATAGGAACGGTATGCAATAAGTACACTTAACCAATGACGATCGAATTTCGATTAATAAACGTAAGAACGTTAGTAAGCCATAAGTAAGATTAATAAGTTGAATTGATATTTATTAATGAAGTAAATTCACTTAAGATATAAAAGAGAAAGAAGTTGGTAAGAACGATATAAAGAACGACGGCAAGCCGGAACCAATAATAACAAATCTAATATATGATTAGATTGAGAAGAAGGGTAAGATTCATTAGGAACCATGTATGTTCATTCATGACCTAATGTGGTATGTTATGTGGTTATGTATTGTAGAGGCTATAAAGACTCAAAGGGAAAGTAATTTTTACTATAGTAGACGCTGAAGGCAAGTTTTTCTTAAACGCTTGTCTAACCTTCGTGTTAGCCAAGTTTTCCTGTGATTCATGTTATGAGATGCATGAATTGTTTTACTAAATGGTCAATGCAAGTTTTATCTCGACTAGACTAATCTTGAAGAGTTGATTGATTAATTTACAAGTCTTTCAATATAGAATTGCTAACGCTATCATACGCTAATTGTTTGGTATGAATTCAAGGTAAGCCTGAGTATGAATAAACAAATGTATTTTTCATTGATTATTCGATGGGCACGTGAGGTTGCCACAAATTAAACGTACACACGTTTAATGAATGCAGTGTTGATCAACATAGAGTACTATAGGCTGATCACCTAGAAGTGCTCGTAAGCTATGTCGGACTTACGGACTTAGTGTCGGGTTGTCCTTTTCAAAGAAATTATGAGATGCTCATGGTCTTGGACCAGAATTGATGTTTTACTGAATATTGTCATTGTAAAACGTTTTGAAGGAAAAGAAGTTCTATTTTGAATAATCGATAGTACTTCGTAACCATTGTTCAATTATCGAAGATATACGGTTCCTATGTTTCAAGCATGTCATTTAAATGAAATTGTTGTTCTTGCTGAGCTTGTTATGCTCACTCTTGCTTAACTCATATGAATGCAGCTAAGACCGAACGAACCGAAGGATCCGATAAGGATAAAGGGAAGGCTAAGGCGAACCTGTAGATTTCTTATGTAATAGTATAGGTTTGTAATGATAATATTTGATATTATGACAAGAACAAATGTAACGGTTATAAAGAACCTAGGGAATGGTAGTATTGTTTTGGAATATTTATAAGACATTCATTCTTTTGAGGCATTTCAATTGAATGTTTGTGTGAACTGTAGCACCATATGTTGGGTTGGAAGAGACCAGGATTTGGGGACGTCACAGGTTGTTATCAAAGTATTAGGTTATAAAACTTAAGGGGGGAAGAACCTTAGGCTAATAACCTCGTTAAGGAAGGAAAAGTCTGAAGGAAGTAAACTCGAGATGAATGAGTCAATGAGGTATTGAGGAATCTCAGTATCGAAAGATTTAAAAGATGAAAATTAACCCTAAAGAAATTAAATGTGATTTGTGCTTATACTATTGTGTGTTATGTACCAATCAACATGTTATGTGGTATTATAGGATGTCAATCGATAGCTTGAGGTATAGAGATATACACGCGGTGAACGAAGAGTTTATGAACAGAGTAGAGCCTGTACCCATGCAATGGCGGAGGTACCATTAGTGATTTTAGAGGAGTCAGAGACAGTGGAGTACTTTTCTAAGAAGGACTACTCCGAGGGAGATATGGATATAGTATCATACCTTAGTATGATGAGCGACGAGGAGGAATAAAGAGAGGTAACATCGATTACTATGGTGGTACCTACACAAGAGTCATCACCTCCAAATGCAATGAGAGCATTATATCTGGCAGTGCTGGACAGGAATGCGCAACTGAGTACAGTTGTGCAGAATCAGAGTGAAGAGATTATTTATCTCCATGAAGCTAAGGTGTCTGCAGAAGCAGATTTTGAGTCAGAGCACGATAAGCAGGTGCTTATGACAGAACATGCTAGGGACTATAAGGAAGAGGCAGATGAGCTTCGTAGGAGACTAGTTGAGAAAGACCAGAAGATAGCACGGATGTCTTACATCCATAAGAGTACCTATGAGAATTTCAAGATGAAAGTTGCTTGTTATTCCATTAAATCAGGACATACTCAACATACTATTAGTCAGGATACTATAGCGATGATTGCAAATGAGAAATATGAGGACGCTGTTATGCATTATTAGAAGTTTACATTGATAACTATGTGTGTAGTGACCAAAAACCCTCTTTTGTACAAAAGGGTAGTCTTTTTGTAAATCCCAACTTTTGTGAAGTTCAATTATGGGATAGAAATGTAATAGATTTTGGCTATGAAAACAAATTATAAATAGTTTCAAACTATGAAGAAGCATATGAATATAATGAAGTTTTCATTTAATATGCTATGTGATGGTATGAGTTGTTTGGCGAATAATAACTAAGTAAATAGATAATAATGAAATTTTTTCAGAAAATGCCGCCACGGGGAAGACAACGTAATCAGGAAGCAGAATCACGTAATGATAATTAAGGGGCGGAACCTAGGGTAGCCAGAATGACTACCTTTAAAGAGTGTAAAAGCGTAGGTCCGCTGGAGTTCAAAGGAACAACGGACCCATTAGAGGCCCAGACATAGGTAAAAGAAATAGAGAATACATTTGTTATTACAAACGTAGCTGAGGTGCAAAAGACTTCTTTTGCGACCTATATGATGAAGGGAGAAGCTAACTTTTGGTGGGAGGCTAGAACAGATGGGGTAACGTGAGAACAATTCAAGAAGGTTTTCTTTGAGAATTATTTCCCTACAAGCATGTAGGGGAGGATGGAGACTAAGTTCTTAGAACTTAAACAAGGGGACATGACGGTTCCCCAGTACGAGGCCAAATTCAATGAATTGGCAAGGTTTGCTCCACACCAAGTGGACACTAAGGAGAAGAAGGCTCGTAGGTTTGAGTAAGGCCTGAAACCCTGGCTCTATAGTAGGATTTCGGTGTTTTAGAGTACTTCTTATAGGACCATTCTGGAAAAGGCGATTATAACAGAAGAAGGTAGTGAGGCATATCGAAGCGTGTAAGACATGTGCAAAGACTCATCTAGGAATCTGTCTGAAAGGGAAACTGGTTTGTTATAACTGTGGACAGGAGGGTCATATATTACCCAATTGTCCTAATTCTAAGAAAAACCATGGTTGTTTTGTATGTGAGTCATTAGACCACATGGCAAGAAATTGCTCAAAGAAGGGGTTGGAGGAAAGTAAGGGTGTTGGTAGTGGTAAATTAGCCATTACTGGACCACCATCATCGGATAGACTTATGGCCCGTACTTTTAATACGACGGTCCAAGATGCGGTTGCATCAGCGGACTTAGTAGTAGGTATCATTCAAGTCAATACAATGAATGCTTATGTGCTGTTTGATTGGAGTGCTATACCGATAAAGTTGAGAGAATTTGAAGTAATTCTCGGTATGAATGGGTTGATTAACAATGGAACTTTAATAAATTGTCTAAGGAAAAGTATGAATCTTCAGTTTTCTAAGAAAACCCAAGGTAGTAATTTACTGTAATAAATCACCGGAACTTTCTTGTTGTCTAATCATGACGCAATCTAGAAGGATGTTAAGATAAATTTAGGTTGTTGTACAATCGTAACCTTTGATGGTTGACATATGGGAGCTGTGCTAAACAATTCCTTCAGAGAGCGAAGGTATGTACGAAACTGGCAACCGATCTAACTCACTGCGATGACAGTGTAGATGAGACAGGAACTTGTTGGTTGGTTGTTTGTGGGAAACCACTCAGAGTACCATATGGACTACTAACAGAGAAGCAATGTGTGCTGAGTCCTAGAGAAATAATAAGAAGAAGATAAGAACGTAAATCATCAAAGATGATGAACATATTAAGTAAGACATCCCCATATGTCATGAAGCTGTAAGCCGGTAATGAAAGTAGGTCACGTAAACTTAGGTGAACAGAACGCGAATCCTAAGAAGTAAAGTTAAGTAAACCAATGCGTAAGTCAAATATATGACTAATTGGTTAGCGGTTAAGAATAAATACTCATTGCCCAGGATCGATGATCTATTTTGATCAGTTGAAAGGGTCAAAGATTATTTTTTAAGATAGATTTGTATATGGGGTATCGTCAGTTGAAAGTAAGGAAGGATGAGGTACCTATGACGACGTTCAGAACTCGTTATGGTTGTTACAAGTTTCTGGTTATGTCGTATGGGTTGACTAATGTAGTAAAGTTAGATTTTCGTAAGGGGCGCCAAGCAAGTTGGTGGCAAATTGATAGGTATGATGGGAATGAGAAGTGAGAAAAATAATTTTCAGGAACTAAGAAGGAAAGTTAAGTGAGGCACCTGTATTATCTTTATCATATGATACGGGGAATTTTGTAGTGTATCTCGATGCTTCGCATAGATGACGAGATTGCGTGCTCATGTAGCATGGCAAGGTCATTGCGTATGCATCACGCCAGTTAAGGGATTATGAGAAGGTTTACCCTACTTATGATCTAGAATTGGCAGCTGTAGTTGTTGAATTAAAAATCTGAAGATAGTATTTATACGAGGACAAATGTGAGATATACACGGACTCTAAGAATCTGAAATATATCTTCACATAGAAGGTGTTGAATATAAAAGGTAGAGAGGGTAACTAGAATGGATAAAAGATCACGACTGTGATATCTTATATCATACAGGGAAGGTAAACGTAGAAGCCAACGCGGTAAGTAAGGAAGGATAGGGAAAAGCTATCAATATTAGCGACTCAGAATGAGTTAATAACAGAGATTGCGAGAATAGAGTTAGAAGTTAAATTACGAAATGAAGAGGTAAAAATGTTATTTATAATGTAGACTCAATCCACAAAAGTGGAACGAGTTAAGGAAGTACAACTAGGTAACGAGGAGTGCAGACGAATGAAGAAGAGGATGCATGATGAAGAGAAGATCAAGTATCATCTCATTTTGAAGGAGGAATTTGAGTTTTAAATAATTCTGAGTTAAAAGAAGAGCTAATAAGAGAGTTAAATAACGTAATGTGTTAGTAAATGCTTAACTTCCGACTCAAATTAATGATAGGAAGTGACAAGTCATGTGAAATAAGGTAATACCTTCGGTGAAGGTGAATGTGAGAAACCACAATGTCGAAGAAGCATTGTGGGAACTCGAGATTAAAATAAAGAAATTTTTCCTCATTTGGTTATGTAATGGTAGCGAGATTCTGGGGACAGAATCCTTATAAGGGGGGAAGAGTGTAACGCCCCAGAAAAATCAAATTTTTAGGAGAATTAAATTTTTATTTGATTATGTGGATTAAATGAATTTAATTAATTATTTATGGGAGGAATCTAATCGAAGGTCATTCTATGACCTAGATATGTCGGAACGTCGTAGTATTTTGGCTACGTGAATGAATTAAAGTGTTTGAATTTCCAAGATGAAAATAAAAGCTTTCCGAGAAATTTTCTGAAAAATACTATTCACGCATTTTTGCTCGAAAATTATTTTTGAACTTCCGAGAAATACGTAATGATAGAATATCGAGGTAAGATGGAATATCCAATAATATTTTAGTTGTAAAGTCCTCAAATCCGGGTACTTGAAACCCGAACTCGGTATTTTACGATACCATTTCTATGAGCGGAATAATACTTATTGTAACGACTCCAAAATAGGTCCATTCCATCCAACCTATTCTGAGTCGCCAAATACATGGTACAGAAAATAACTACAACTTTATTACAACAATTGTCGTGAAAAATATAACAACACATATACTGTGAGTTTGGATACAAATATATACCAAATGTGACTCATGTCCTAACCGTGGACAACACCTCACAATGACACCTTACATAAAGGTATAGTCAAAAGATGTTTTAGAAATTAGAATCTTTGGGAAGTACTCAAGAAAACCTTCGTACATGGGAGGCCATGCGTCTAGGTTATGATAGATATCATATGGCCACAGAATTATCCTTGGTTGACCCAATAGACCCCAAAGAAACACGAGAAGTTTACTATCATATTCTTCCCAATGGTGAGTCTTCTCTTGACATATCATTATCTCCACTATCTCTAATTGAAAATTATACTTTAAACAAACACCAAGATTATATAGGTTGTACTCGTATATATACTCAGCAAGTGGATGTGCACAACCATGTCTTATGATGACACGAGGTTGTATGTCATTAGACATCTTGTATGATAGTGACAAAACACCCTTCCAACGTTGGGTTCGCCTCACCCTCAATAGCTATAGACCACCGTTCTATTTTCCTGTTATTCCCCACTCGACCCAGCTACACTTTTATTACCTGAAAGGAATTGTGAAGCAAAAGGGTGAGCACTAGCTCAGTAAAGAATATCATGACTAAAGATAATTAAATTATCAATAGCCTTCATTAATAATAAATCAGAGATTTAGAACATATGGTAGATGATAAAACTTCTCAACCATAGTTGCAGCAGAACGAGCAATCCATTAAAAGAGTCAAATAGACCATAAAGTCTACTATCTTCTTCATGTTAAAAATTCATCAACAATATTTTATCCTTGTAACATCAATCAACAATTCTAGTCCACAATCATATGAATAACTCATAATCATAACTGTAGTTCTAAATTACTCTTCTCATCTAGGACGAATATAATTTTCATCACCTATCTTTACCTGAAACATCAAAGATCATGGTTACACCAAATCACATTTCCTGTTCATAATCATACTAATAACTTCATCTTTGCACTACGGGCCAACGATATTCGTCAACAGTTCATCTTTGCACTACTGGCCAAAGATATTCAACAACAGGTCATCTTTGCACTACGGGCCAAAGATATTCATCAACAATTCATCTTTGCACTACAGGCCAAAGATATTCCTCAACAGTTCATATTTGCACTACAGGCCAAATATATTCATATCTCAAAGAAACATATAATCATTTCAGAATTTATATAAACAATAATTATAACCATGTTAATCAATTCATCTTTACACTTAAGCTAAAGATATTCAATTATAAATTCAATGGTCATGATCATACCAGTTAACAATTCATCTTTGCACTACAGGCCAAAGATATTCCTCAGTCATGATCATACCAATAATTTACCCATCTTTACACTCAAGTGAAAGAGAAATTCAACATTAGGGTTATAAAAATGTTATATATGATAACAAAAATAGTATGATCAACAACTGCATTTATTTTCAAGAGCAACAATTATAAATCAACGATAATTTGGTCAGAAAAAGAAACCAATTTTTGTCGTGAATAGTACCCATGAATAGTAACTTGTGAATGGTAACTCGTGAATGGTAACTCGTGAATAGTAACTCGTGAATAGTATTTCGTGAATAGTACTCCGTATTTGTACATGGTACCGTATACGTAAATAATGTCATATACGTAAATAGTGCCATATACATAAATAGTGCCGTATACGTGAATAGTGCCGTATACGTGAATAGTAATCCTGACTCAAAAAGGTAAAAATTCTATAATAAAATCCATACCAATATTTCAGTATAATGATATTAAAAGAATAACATCATTATGAAGAATATATCATTCCTTAATATCCCTTACTATCCCTTACTATCCATTATTATCCCTTACTATCCCTTACCTCAAAAGAGCAGTACTTCTGACTGAATATCGGATATGACGCTGAAGGAAACTTGCACCGATGAATAGCAACTCACCAAGTATCCAAATACTCATAAAATACACTCAATAATCTAGAGAGAGAAAGAGAGAAAACTTGTTTTTGGTGTGATTTTCAATTCTAACTTAGCCCTCTATTTATAAGAAAATGTTAGCACGCCGAAGCAGACTTAACCTGCAACCTGATGGCTTTACCTGCTACTATTTTCACCCACCACATTTGAAATTCAATTGAGCACATTTATCACCAATCACAAGTGGGGCCCACTCAATTCTAGAATTTTCCACCAAAATCATTTATAAACCTAATTTCTGAATCAGTCACCTTTTAAAATTCATAACAAATTATACCTTCATTTTTAAAGGTTCAAAATTTGTGAACATATACTCAACTTATATATGTATAACATATCCAAATATTACCACGATCCAACGGTCGGATTAAAAATTATAACCCTCGCAAAATATCTCAAAAATCTTAATTTGATTTTTAATACCTCCGTTCCGACAAAAATACAGATAAAATACCTCAACATTAACTCCTTCATTTTTAACCACATAAATAAATTCATCATTTATATCCATATCAAATAAATATTTCCTTATCATATAAATCAATAATTAATTATTCACAAATAATATTACAGAATCACAATTATGACAACCAGACCGTTCCCAGGAAAGAGGGGGCTTTCCAATAAAAATTTTTTCCTTATTGGCGCTCAATTAGATGACCAAACCACTCCTTAGATAGAACTTTTTAGACATTGCCAATAATGCTATCTAATAATATTATTCAAATAATATGAATTATTGATCTAATAATGGAGATGATGTGCAGCAACAATTATTGAAACAATAATAATATAAAATATTAACGCAGCAATTATTGAATAAATAAAATAAAATATTGAACAGTAATTACTGTGACAATTATTCAATAGTGCCTTCTTACGTAAGAATCAATAATTTCAAAAATACTGTGCAATACCGTGTGCTACTGTGCAATAACGCGTATTACTATATTTTAACCACCGGGTATTCCAACAGTGTTAACGGTAACAACTACGCCATTAATTATAAAAACTCAATTTTTATCGTTATCTTCATTCGACCGTTTTTCGTTATGGGGCCCACAAATAGCTGCGCCGTCGTACGAATATTTTCCAACAGAAAGAATATTCCACGACCAACGAATATTCCCCGACAACAATGATTATTTTATAACCACTTGTTTATTTTGAAAAAAAAATTCATATATTACCCTTAACTTTAACATTTATCAATTTAACCATTTACTGAATAGTAATTGTTGAATACTTTTATTTCATAAAATTCGGGGTCTTACAATCTCCCCTCCTTATATTGAATACCTTCCTTTCATTTCAGATTCCATCTTCCCTGTCATCATAATTTTCCCATTGCTCATCTTCTGTATTTCGAATATCATTCTAGAATACAACTTCAAAACAAGGGTTAATTTAATAAATTAATATATCACATAATATCCCGATATTATGACTGACCAACAAATAAGCTTAGGTAGGACACACTAGCGAAGAATTTACTCATCTCTCCCCTCCTAGTTATATTCTCCGATCTCCGCCAAAGACCATATCCCTAAGCTCTGATACCAAAATGTAACGACCCCAAAATAGGTCCATTCCATCCAACCTATTCTGAGTCGCCAAATACATGGTACAGAAAATAACTACAACTTTATTACAACAATTGTTGTGCAAAATATAACAACACATATACTGTGAGTTTGGATATAAATATATACCAAATGTGACTCATGTCCCAACCGTAGACAACACCTCACAATGACACCTTACATAAAGGTATAGTCAAAACTGTTTTAGAAATTAGAATCTTTGCGAAGTGCTCAAGAAAACCTTCGTACATGGGAGGCCATGCGTCTAGGTTATGATAGATATCATATGGCCACAGAATTATCCTTGGTTGACCCAATAGACCCCAAAGAAACACGAGAAGTTTACTATCATATTCTTCCCAATGGCGAGTCTTCTCTTGACATATCATTATCTCCACTGTCTCTAATTAAAAATTATACTTTAAACAAACACCAAGATTATATAGGTAGTGCTCGTATATAAACTCAGCAAGTGGATGTGCACAACCATGTCTTATGATGACACGAGGTTGTATGTCATTAGACATCTTGTATGATAGTGACAAAATACCCTTCCAACGTTGGGTTCACCTCACCCTCAACAGCTATAGACCACCGTTCTATTTCCCTGTTATTCTCCACTCGACCCAGCTACACTTTTATTACCTGAAAAGAATTGTGAAGTAAAAGGGTGAGCACAACTAGCTCAGTAAAGAATATCATGACTAAATATAATTAAATTATCAATAGCCTTCATCAATAATAAATCAGAGATTTAGAACATATGGTAGATGATAAAACTTCTCAACCATAGTTGCAGCGAAACGAGCAATCCATTAGAAGAGTCAAATAGACCATAAAGTCTACTATCTTCTTCATGTTAAAAATTCATCAACAATATTTTATCCCTGTAACATCAATCAACAATTCTAGTCCACAATCATATGAATAACTCATAATCATAACTGTAGTTCTAAATTACTCTTCTCATCTAGGACGAATATAATTTTCATCACCTATCTTTACCTGAAACATCAAAGATCATGGTTACACCAAATCACATTTCCTGTTCATAATCATACTAATAACTTCATCTTTGCACTACGGGCCAACGATATTCGTCAACAGTTCATCTTTGCACTACTGGCCAAAGATATTCAACAACAGGTCATCTTTGCACTACGGGCCAAAGATATTCATCAACAATTCATCTTTGCACTACAGGCCAAAGATATTCCTCAACAGTTCATATTTGCACTACAGGCCAAATATATTCATATCTCAAAGAAATATATAATCATTTCAGAATTTATATAAACAATAATTATAACCATGTTAATCAATTCATCTTTACACTAAAGCTAAAGATATTCAATTATAAATTCAATGGTCATGATCATACCAGTTAACAATTCATCTTTGCACTACAGGCCAAAGATATTCCTCAGTCATGATCATACCAATAATTTACCCATCTTTACACTCAAGTGAAAGAGAAATTCAATATCAGGGTTATAAAAATGTTATATATGATAATAAAAATAATATGATCAACAACTGTATTTATTTTCAAGAGCAACAATTATAAATCAACGATAATTTGGTCAGAAAAAGAAACCAATTTTTGTCGTGAATAGTACCCATGAATAGTAACTTGTGAATGGTAACTCGTGAATAATAACTCGTGAATAGTAACTCGTGAATAGTATTTCGTGAATAGTAACTCATGAATAGTACTCCGTATTCGTACATGGTACCGTATACGTAAATAATGTCATATACGTAAATAGTGTCATATACATGAATAGTGCCGTATACGTGAATAGTAATCCCGACTCAAAAAGGTAAAAATTCTATAATAAAATCCATACCAATATATCAGTATAATGATATTAAAAGAATAACATCATTATGAAAAATATATCATCCCTTAATATCCCTTACTATCCCTTACTATCCATTATTATCCCTTACTATCCCTTACCTCAAAAGAGCAGCACTTCTGACTGGATATCGGATATGACGCTGAAGGAAACTTGTACCGATGAATAGCAACTCACCAAGTATCTAAATACTCATAAAATACACTCAGTAATCTAGAGAGAGAAAGAGAGAAAACTTGTTTCTGGTGTGATTTTCAATTCTAACTTAGCCCTCTATTTATAGGAAAATGTTAGCACGCCGAAGCAGACTTAACCTGCAACCTGATGGCTTTACCTGCTACTATTTTTACCCACCACATTTGAAATTCAACTGAGCACATTTATCACCAACCACAAGTGGGGCCCACTCAATTCTAGAATTTTCCACCAAAATCATTTATAAACCTAATTTCTGAATCAGTCACCTTTTAAAATTCATAACAAATTATACCTTCATTTTTAACGGTTCAAAATTTGTGAACATATACTTAACTTATATATGTATAACATATCCAAATATTTTCACGATCCAACAGTCGGATTAAAAATTATAACCCTCGCAAAATATCTCAAAAACCCTAATTTGATTTTCAATACTTCCGTTCTGACAAAAATACAGATAAAACACCTAAACATTAACTCCTTCATTTATAACCACATAAATAAATTCATCATTTATATTCACATCAAATAAATATTTCCTTATCATATAAATCAATAATTAATTATTCATATATAATATTACAAAATCACAATTATGACAATCAGACTGTTCCTAGGAAAGAGGAGGCTTTCCAATAAGAATTTTTTCCTTATTGGCGCGCAATTAGATGACCAAACCTCTCCTTAAACAGAACTTTCTAGACATTACCAATAATGCTATATATATAATAATATTATTCAAATAATATGAATTATTGATCTGATAATGGAGATGATGTGCAGCAACAATTATTGAAACAATAATAATATAAAATATCAACGCAGTAATTATTGAATCAATAAAATAAAATATTAAACAGTAATTACTGTGACAATTATTCAGTAGTGCCTTCTTATGTAAGAATCTATAATTTTAAAAATACTGTGCAATACCGTGTGCTACTGTGCAATAACGTGTATTACTGTATTTTAACCACTGAGTATTTCAACAGTGTTAACGGTAACAACTACGCCGTTAATTATAAAACTCAATTTTTGTTGTTATCTTCATCCGACCGTTTTTCGTTACGGGGCCCACAAATAGCTGCGCCGTCGTACGAATATTTCCCGACAGAAAGAATATTCCACGACCAACGAATATTCCCCGACAACAATGATTATTTTATAACCACTTGTTTATTTTGAAAAAAAATTTCATATATCACCCTTAACTTTAATATTTATCAATTTAACCATTTACTGAATAGTAATTATTGAATACTTTTATTTCATAAAATTCGGGGTCTTACACTTATAATAATAACAATAATATAAATATTAAACTTAATTTACATATAAGAGTCTATTCACAAGTACACAACCTTTAAACATTCATTACAATACATGATAGATAATATATATCATTCTCATCTTAATAAAACCAAACTATTACATAATATATAGCATAACACTCATTCGGCAACTTTCCCTTTTTCTTTGTTCTTAGCAGAGCCTTCTGGTTGTTCACACTTAGCTGAAAATATTTAAATTAAGCAAGGATGCGTATTTGAGTGCCCAGCAAGTAATAATAATTATAAATATTAGCTGCAAGGATTAAATATTTTCTTTGTACTACCCTTCTACAACAAATCAATAGTTGTGAAGTAAACTGAACCGATAATAATAACATAACAACTCTATATCAAAATTTTGAAACTACGTACTGACTATAAATAGGGTTAATTTGACATACTATGAATATTATTTTTAATTTTCGAATAGGTTTAGCAGAACTTCACCCGCAAACCGTCATAACTTACGGGCACGGGGGGTGATCAGCCCGTTATGCCCTGTATTGATCAATACTACATGCAAGAATGATGGTATCGTTCACTCTGTCCGTCTTAGGCGCATAAAAGTTTTCCCATGTTCGGGATGTTTATACTTAGTCATGAATTCGAACCAAAACAATTTGATTGGATACAAAAAGGTTTTATCATATTCAACGATATTTCTAAATATGTGTCTAGCTGATCAAATAGCTTAGACGACTTTTACTTACTGCATACATACTGACAATCAATAGGTATATATATATCCTTCTTCCACCTCAAATGGTATCAGAGCCAAGTTGTTTGTTGTTTCTGACTGCATAGTAAGATCTTTTTAATCAACTTATCTTTACTTTTTCAAAATCATCTTCTTGCTCAGAGTTCTGAAATCACCTTACTTACCTGTAGTCCACCTAGTTCGTGTCTAACCTTTGTAAGTCTCCAGGTCGTGAGCAGTGTCAGGTTATAGAACATAGGTATGAGCCTACTTAGGGTAAACAGGGTATGTATGAATGAACCTTGAGTCAAATTTTCTTTTGAATACAGTTAAGATGAGTAGATTATTCAGATCCAGCTCTTCAGTTAGTAACATGTCAACTTTACCTCCAGTTCCCGACATAGTCAACCAAGAAGAACAAAGTTATGAAAACATTAGTCAAGTGTTACACAATTGGAACATTCCTAGAGTGTCTCCCAAATATATTTATCAGTCAACCTTTTCAGATAAATTCAAATCTGACTATAATGTCAAACCAGCTGAAAGAGTTTATGCAATTAACAAAGAATATGAAAATTGTAGTCTTTTATCTCTAGATGTTATTAAAAAACATAGAAAAAAGGGCTATAATTTTATTCATATAGGTTTAGTTCAAGTTGCAGTTAAACCACTTAACATAAAAGGAATCAATTCATCTATCTATCTCTGTCTTAGAGATGCTAGATTTTTAAATTATTACTGTAAGACCCCAACTTATTAATGAATAAAATTAAATTTTCTCTAATTATTATTGTGAATAATAAGGAGTTAATTTGATATAATACTTTGGTTATGGGTGAAATGTGCAAATTTTGCAAAATAAGCAAGTGGTTATAAAATATTCATTTTATCGGGGAATATTCGTTTGGTCGTGGAATATTCTTGTTGTCAGGGAATATTCGTACGATGGCGCAGCCTTGTGTGGGTCCCATAACGGAAAGTGATTGGATGAAGAAAACGACAAGTATAAGTTGTTTATAAATAACAGCGTAGTTGTTACCGTTAATATTGTTGGAATACCCGGTGGTTAAAATACAATAGCACACGGTATTGCACCAATTATTGATTCTTACGTAAGAAGGCACTACTCAATAATTGTTACAGTAGTTATTATTCAATATTTTATTGATTCAATAATTGCTGCGTTGATATTTTATATTATTGTTGTTTCAATAATTATTGCTGCACAGTATTTTCCTTTATCAGATCAATAATTCATATTATTTGAATAATATTATTAGATAACATTATTGGCAATGTCTAGAAAGTTCTGTCTAAGGAGATGTTTGGTCATCTAATTGCACGCCACTAAGGAGAAATCCTTATTGGAAAGCCCCCTCTTTCTTGGGAACGGCCTGGTTGTCATAAATGTGATTCTATAATATTATTTGTGAATAATTAATTATTGATTCATATGATAAGGAAATATTTATTTTATGTGGATATAAATGAGGGATATATTTTTGTGGTTAAAAATGAAGGAGTTAATGTTGAGGTTTTTATCAGTATTTTTGTCGGAATGGAGGTATTAAAAATCAGGATTTTTGAGATATTTAGCGGGGGTTATAATTTTTAATCCGACCGTTGGATCGTGGTAATTTTTGGATATGTTATACATATATAAGTTGAGTATATGTCCACAAATTTTGAACCGTTAAAAATGAACGTATGATTTATTATGAATTTTACGAGATGACTGGTTCAGAAATTGTTGAATTTTCGGAGTTAATCATTTTGGTGGAAAATTCTAGAATTGGTGGGCCCCACTCTTGGTTGGTGAAGAAATGTGCTGAGATTTTTATTCAAATGTGGTGGGTGAGAATAGTAGCAGGTAAAGCCATCAGGTTGCAGGTTAAGTCTGCTTCGGCGTGCTAACATTTTCCTATAAATAGAGGGCTAAGTTAGAATTGAAAATCACACCAGAAACAAGTTTTCTCTCTTTCTCTCTCTAGATTATTGAGTGTATTTTGTAAGTATTTAGATACTTTGAGAGTTTCTATTCATCAGAGCAAGTTTCTTTCAGCCTTATACCGGTATTCCGACCAGAAGTACTGATATCTTGAGGTAAGGGATATTATTTTCTTCTTAATGATATTATTTTCTTCAATATCATTATGCTGAAATATTGATATGAGTTTTTATCAAATTTAGAACTTTTTGTGTCGGGATTACTATTCACGTATACAGTACTATTCACGAATATGGCACTATTCACCGAAAAATAAAATTTTCTCTTTTTGTCCAAAATGTCTATTATGGTTACTATCTTTGATTGTATCCATGTTTTGATCTTTATTTTTGAATTCTGCTTCACAATTGATTATTATGAAGTATTATTGATCTTAGATAAACTGTTATACGAATCCCTACTATTTGTCCTTCTGTCTCACTGGATTCGTTCTCTTTAAGATATTTTTCATCATTCTCAGTCCTAAATGATGATACTACTGAATATCTTTGGCCTGTAGTGCAAAGATAAATGTTTAACTGATGAATATCTTTGGCCTGTAGTGCAAAGATGAACAAGTGTTGAGATGAACATGACAGACTGGTGATACAAATGAATATCTTTGGCCTGTAGTGCAAAGATGAATATTTGGATAAAGATGATTATTAATTGATGTTACAGGGATAAAATATTGATGATGGACTTTTAAATCTTAGAAGATAGTAGAATTCTTTCTCTACTTGACTCTTCTAATGGTTTGCTGTTTCCGCTGCAGTTGTTGATCTAAAACTTGTTGTCGATTATATTCTATCAGATTTTTCCCTGTTGAAGACTGACGATAATTTGTTGTATATTATCTTAGTCACAATATTCTTTACTGGGCTAGTTGAGCTCACCCTTTTTCTTTTTGTTCCATTTTTCTTCTCAGGAGGTGAGAACATAGCAGGATCTAGTCGGGGTATGGAGTGATGGTTCTAGAAAGATGTTTTAGCAGTCCTCACTATTTCTGTAAAATAGTGTTTGAATAATTGTATTGAGGACTTATTTAAGTGTGGATATTGTCTAGAAGACAATATTTGTATTTAAACTCACAGTATGTGTTGTCGTATTTTGCACGACAATTGTATTATTAAAGTTGTAGTTTACTTTATGTACCATGTATTTGGCGACTCAGAATGGGTGTTGTATACCTATTTTGGGGGCATCACAGTTGGTATCAGAGCTTAGGGATATGATCCCTGGCTGAGATGTGAGACAAGAACTAGGAGGGGAGAGACGGGGAATTCCTTCGCTAGTATGACCTGACTAAATTTATTTGGTATTTTTTTAGTCGGTTAGAGTATAGGGATAATATATGACATGACTATTAACCCTTGTTTTATGGCAGTATTTAAGAATGGCAGCTGAGAACGTTAATAATGGAGTAAATCAGACCGTGGAGACACCTTTGATCACCACCCAGGGGAACGTGCAACAGGAAGGCAATATTCCTCCTGTAAACAACGTTACCGAGCAAACGATGAATGATGGAATGTTTAGGAGCTTTTTGCAGTTCATGCAAAATCAGACGAGGGAGACTCGTGTGCAGAATACGGGTGGAAATGATAACAACGCGCGGTTTGTCACAGCTAAGCAGTTCAAAGAATTGGGACCACCAGAATTTAAGGGAAAGCCGGATCCGATCATGGCGAAAACGTGGGTCAAGCAAATTACCAAGATATTCGATGTCTTGGGATGCACGGAGGAACAGAAGGTTCCATTCGCCACCTTTATGTTCCGCGGTGAGGCAGACTACTAGTGGGAGTCTGTAAAGCGTACCCAGCCTGACGCACTCAACATGTTCTGGGAAACATTTCAAAAACTGTTCAATGATAAGTACTTTCCTGAAAGTATTCGTTATATGAAGGAGGTGGAGTTTATCAGACTGGAACAAAACAACATGACGGTGTCCCAGTACGAGGCGAAGTTTGCAGAGTTATCCAGGTTTGCACCTCATTTGGTCGAAAATGAGGAACGAATGACAAGGATGTTTCTGAGAGGTCTGAAACCCGAGATTCGACAATATCTTATCTCTCATAAATTTTCTTTATATTCAGATGTTGTAAACAGGGCTCAATTATTAGAGCGAGATAATGAGTATGTGCAACCGAGAGACCACAACCAGGGTCATACCGGTGGCGGCAGTCATCGAAGCAATGAAAACCAGCAGGGAGAAAAATATTCGGACAAAAGCGGTAACCACTCTGGTGGTAATCGTGGTCATGATAATAAAAGGAGCGAGTCGGGAGGAGATTTCAAGAAGAGAAGGTACAACAATGATAACGTGAAGATGTCAACACAAACATCAACTGTTTCTAGGGGAGGAGAACGACCACCGGTCGTATGTTACAAATATGGGAAAGAGGGACATATCAGCCCAAACTGCCGCCAACAATCCAAGGTATGTTATAACTGTGGAAAGGAGGGTCATATAGCTCGAGAGTGTTCTGTAACAAAACCAAGTTCAGCGGGGATGGTGACTCCAAAAGCTGTCCCGGATAAGTCAAAATTAGCGGTTCCTGGAAGAGCGTTTGTCATGACTGGCCAAAACGCGAGAAACCCGAACGAGGTGATCACGGGTAAGCTAATCTTGAATTCTTACGAAGTTTATACTTTACTAGATACCGGTTCTATCCATTCTTTTATCTCTCCTGCTTGTGCTCAATGTTTAAACTTGACTCCAGAGAAATTAAACTTTGACCTATCTGTGGAGACTCCGTTAGGAGAAACTTTCATTACATCTACAGTTTATAAATCTTGCTTAATCCAAGTTGGCACAATCACATTACCTGTTGACCTTATCTCTTTAAAGATACTTGCTTTTGATGTGATTTTAAAAATTGATTGATTAACTACTCATCATGCCAAAATTGATTGTTTTCGTAAGGTTGTTAGTTTTCATATTCCTAACCAACCTGTTATGCGAATTCAAGCAACCAAACCACTAAAATCAATCGCTGTCATACCAAGCCATAAAGCCATTCGTTTATTAAAAAACGAATGTCAAGCTTTCTTAGCCCATGTCATGGACTTGAACAAAAATACGTCAGATTTGAATGATATTTCTATTGTTAGTGAATTTTCTGACGTATTTCCTGAAGAATTTCTTGGCCTAACCTAGACCGTGATATTGAATTTTTGTATTGATCTTCAACCCGATACAAAACCCATTACTAAAATCTCATATTGAATAGCTCCTATTGAACTTCAGGAGTTAAAAACCCAACTATAGAAGTTGGTATCCGAGCCTCTATCTGGTGACTTCCTTTGTGGAATGCATCAAAGCCAGACTCTCCATAAGGGACTCTATATTTGTGTGGTGGTAAAACAATAGGTGCCATTGTGATGTGCTATCCAAGATTGGGATATGAATCACAATTGAGAGCAACCGAAGTCGGTGACCAAAGTACGTAGCTTTCTGGGCTTAGCTGGTTACTATCGGAGATTCGTGGAAGGATTTTCTCGAATCGCTACTCCATTAACTTAGCTAACTCAGAAAGATACAAAATTCGTATGGAGCAAGGAATGCGAGAAGATTTTTCAATAGCTCAAGAGGCGACTCATTCGAAACCTGTTCTGACCATACCATCCTAGAAAAGCGAACGTGGTAGCTGACGCATTGAGTAGAAGATTGTACGCGAGTACGAGTGCGATATTGTTGAACACAAAGACCTATTTTGTATAATTTATAAATGATAGAGATAGAGTTAATGACTCTAGGGACCCACGTGATGATATACGAGTAAAATCGACTTTAATCGATAACGTTAAAGCTGCTCAAGCTACGGACATAGAGCTGATGCGTATGAAAAAGAAAGTGCAAGAAGGTGCTATTCCAGAAGCAAGAATCGATGAAGAAGGAATACTTCGAGTCAACTCCAGACTTTGTGTTCCTAACGATTTTGACTTGAAGAATAGAATAATGATGGAGGCACACAACACACCGTTTGTAATCCATCCTGGGAGTACCAAAATGTATCACGATCTTCGACATATATTTTGGTGGAGCAATATGAAAAGAGAGATCGCGGAGTTTATCTCGAGATGTTTAACTTGTCAACGTGTAAAAGCGGAGCATCAAGTACCAAAGGGTCAATTGCAACCACTTGAGATTTCGAAATGGAAGTGGGAACACATTACTATGGATTTTGTTACGGGTCTTGCCAAGGTTTCTCAAGGCATAGATGCGATTTGGATTATTGTTGATAGATTAACCAAGTCCGCTCATTTCTTGCCGATACGTAAGACTTATTCCCTTGAACGTCTTGCTAGTATGTACGTGAACGAGATTGTGAGATTGCATGGCATGCTAGTATCCATAGTTTTGGATCGTGACCCAAGATTCACTTCACGATTTTGGGTTAGCTTGCAGAAAGCTATGGGCACGGATTTACGATTCAGTTCGGCATACCATCCTCAAACAGACGGACAATCAGAGAGGACTATTCAAACTCTTGAAGATCTATTAAGACTTTGTGTCCTAGATCTCAAAGGGAGTTGGGATAAGTACCTACCATTGGTGGAATTCTCCTACAACAACAGTTATCAGGCAAGCATAGGTGTGGCTCCATTCGAGGCGTTGTATGGAAGAAAATGTCGTTCTCCAGTATGCTGGGACGAGGTGGGTGAAGCAACATTGTTGGGACCAGAGTTGGTACGCATTACTACAGAGAAGATCCAAACGATTCGACAATGTATACAAACGGCACAGGATCGACAAAAGAGTTATGCGGATCTTCATTGGAAGGACGTGGAATTTAATATTGGGGATCATGTATTGTTACGTGTTGCACCATGGAAGGGAGTTACAAGATTTGGGAAGAGAGAAAAGCTCAATCCAAGATTTGTTGGTCCATTTGAGATTCTTGAGCGAATAGGAAATGTGGCATATAGACTCGCATTACCTCCAAGCATGTCTCGTGTTCATAATATTTTTCACATATTTATGCTTCGTAAATATGTTAAATACCCGAATCACATTATTGAGTTAGAACCAGACGAGATAGCTGAAGATTTAACGTACGAGGAGGTACCTGTTAAGATCTTGGATAGGAAAGAGTATGTCCTACGCACGAAGGTTATACCACAAGTTAAGATTTTGTGGAGAAACCATGCTGTTAAAGAAATGACCTGGGAGTTGGAATCAGAAATGAAAGCGAGATATCCTCACCTTTTTGAAACATCAGGTACGTACGTCAATTTCGAGGACGAAATTTCATAAGGAGGGGAGGTTGTAAGACCCCAACTTATTAATGAATAAAATCAAATTTTCTCTAATTATTATTGTGAATAATAAGGGGTTAATTTGATATAATACTTTGGTTATGGGTGAAATATGCAAATTTTGCAAAATAAGCAAGTGGTTATAAAATATTCATTTTGTCGGGGAATATTCGTTTGGTCGTGGAATATTCTTGCTGTCGGGGAATATTCGTACGATGGCGCAGCCTTGTGTGGGCCCCATAACGGAAAGCGATTGGATGAAGAAAACGACAAGTATAAGTTGTTTATAAATAACGGCGTAGTTGTTACCGTTAATACTGTTGGAATACCCGGTGGTTAAAATATAGTAGCATACGGTATTGCACCAATTATTGATTCTTACGTAAGAAGGCACTACTCAATAATTGTTACAGTAGTTATTATTTAATATTTTATTGATTCAATAATTGCTGCGTTGATATTTTATATTATTGTTGTTTCAATAATTATTGCTGCACAGTATTTTCTTTTATCAGATCAATAATTCATATTATTTGAATAATATTATTAGATAACATTATTGGCAATGTCTAGAAAGTTCTGTCTAAGGAGAGGTTTGGTCATCTAATTGCGCGCCAGTAAGGAGAAATCCTTATTGGAAAGCCCCCTCTTTCCTGGGAACGGCCTGGTTGTCATAAATGTGATTCTATAATATTATTTGTGAATAATTAATTATTGATTCATATGATAAGAAAATATTTATTTTATGTGGATATAAATGAGGGATATATTTTTGTGGTTAAAAATGAAGGAGTTAATGTTGAGGTTTTTATCAGTATTTTTGTCGGAATGGAGGTATTAAAAATCAGGGTTTTTGAGATATTTTGCGGGGGTTATAATTTTTAATCCGACCGTTGGATCGTGGTAATTTTTGGATATGTTATACATATATAAGTTGAGTATATGTCCACAAATTTTGAACCGTTAAAAAAGAACGTATGATTTATTATGAATTTTACGAGATGACTGGTTCAGAAATTGTTGAATTTTCGGAGTTAATCATTTTGGTGGAAAATTTTAGAATTGGTGGGCCCCACTCTTGGTTGGTGAAAAAATATGCTGAGATTTTTATTCAAATGTGGTGGGTGGGAATAGTAGCATGTAAAGCCATCAGGTTGCAGGTTAAGTCTGCTTCGGCGTGCTAACATTTTCCTATAAATAGAGGGCTAAGTTAGAATTAAAAATCACACCGAAACAAGTTTTCTCTCTTTCTCTATCTAGATTATTGAGTGTATTTTGTGAGTATTTAGATACTTTGAGAGTTTCTATTTATCAGAGCAAGTTTCTTTCAGCCTTATACCGGTATTCCGACCAGAAGTACTGATATCTTGAGGTAAGGGATATTATTTTCTTCTTAATGATATTATTTTTTTCAATATCATTATGCTGAAATATTGATATGAGTTTTTATCAAATTTGAAACTTTTTGTGTCGGGATTACTATTCACGTATACGGTACTATTCACGAATACGGCACTATTCACCGAAAAATAAAAATTTCTCTTTTTGTCCAAGATGTCTATTATGGTTACTATCTTTGATTGTATCCATGTTTTGATCTTTATTTTTGAATTCTGCTTCACAATTGATTATTATGAAGTATTATTGATCTTAGATAAACTGTTATACGAATCCCTAATATTTGTCCTTCTGTCTCACTGGATTCGTTCTCT
The DNA here is from genome assembly GCA_016801055.1 of Panax notoginseng. Taxonomy (NCBI): domain Eukaryota; kingdom Viridiplantae; phylum Streptophyta; class Magnoliopsida; order Apiales; family Araliaceae; genus Panax; species Panax notoginseng. The sequence continues at coordinate 147,116,490 of CM029016.1, read as the reverse complement.
TTAAGATATTTTTCATCATCCTCAGTCCTAAATGATGATACTTCTGAATATCTTTGGCCTGTAGTGCAAAGATGAATGTTTAACTGATGAATATCTTTGGCCTGTAGTGCAAAGATGAACAGGTGTTGAGATGAACATGACCGACTGGTGATACAAATGAATATCTTTGGCCTGTAGTGCAAAGATGAATATTTGATTAAAGATGGTTATTGATTGTTGTTACAGGGATAAAATATTGATGATGGACTTTTAAATCTTAGAAGATAGTAGAATTCTTTCTCTACTTGACTCTTCTAATGGTTTGCTGTTTCCGCTGCAGTTGTTGATCTAAAACTTGTTGTCGATTATATTCTATCAGATTTTTCCCTGTTGAAGACTAACGATAATTTGTTGTATATTATCTTAGTCATAATATTCTTTACTGGGCTAGTTGAGCTCACCCTTTTCCTTTTTGTTCCATTTTTCTTCTCAGGAGGTGAGAACATATCAGGATCTAGTCGGGGTATGGAGTGATGGTTCTAGAAAGATGTTTTAGCAGTCCTCACTATTTCTGTAAAATAGTGTTTGAATAATTGTATTGAGGACTTATTTAAGTGTGGATATTGTCTAGAAGACAATATTTGTATTTAAACTCACAGTATGTGTTGTCGTATTTTGCACGACAATTGTATTATTGAAGTTGTAGTTTGATTTCTGTACCATGTATTTGGCGACTCAGAATGGGTGTTGTATACCTATTTTGGGGGCGTCACAATTACCCTAGTATTATTGGTGCCATGGAAGCAAGTTTGTATAATGGTCCAATTTATTTTAATTGTTTTCCCGATTTCACTTTGAGTCTTAGTGATCAAAACTTACTTAAAGCTTTATCATTAAATATTAAAACTGTAGGAGAGATTACTCAAATGATTGAGGGGTCTAAGCCTATTGCTTTGATTTACAGGATTTATTATAAGACTATGAAATCAAACTTGAATGTTCATGCTCTTAATAAAAGTCCTAAAGATCAAACAGTTTTAATTCAAAGTTCAACTAGTGATGCTAATGTTCAGATCCCTAGAACAATTCTATGGAAGGATATTACCTTACCTAGTCAATGGATGCTACCAAATGAGTTACCACAACAGCCCATAGTTAATAATCTATTAAATATTGAAAATATCAAACAGTTTTATGATGGAACTGTCAAAATTAGCTTTGGGCGTACTAGAGCGCCAGTCATAATTGAGGATATTTCTAGTTCTTCAGCACCTTCTGTGATTCACGCCAGAAGAGATACTGAAGTACTTAGTAATCCTTCTATTAGGGATATCAAACTTAAAGGTATCCTTAATCAAGGACAAGTTAGTCATCCCTGTTATACTAAGAATGATCCTAATGAAGAAGAAGGATCTTCTTCTCCGGCATCTTCTGTGTATCCCACACAGTCTGATTTTAATGCCTCAATTCACAATCAATTAAGAGTCATTAAAAAGGATTTTGTTTTAGATTGAGATAATTTAGTAAAAGATTTTAATTCAAAATCTAATAAAGAAAAGCGACATCTATTTAGGGCTAATCACCCTACAGAAAAGGAAAGAGATAAAATAGTTAATAGATGAAAAAGATTCATTAAAAATGAAGAAATTAACGTTACTTTTTACGATTGGTATGAACAATACCAGAGTAAATGTAATGTTATTAATAAAACTCAGTGGATTAAAGAAGACAAGTCCAAAGTTTCGTCTACTCATCCACCATTAGAAACAGTTTTACTTTTAGTTAAAAATACTTCAGTTATTGCTAGTCCCTTTAAAATTCCTGATGGAATTAAAGACGATAAAAAGATTATTGAGCAATTAAACTTTAGTAACCGATATCTAGCAACTGTTGGAAAACAGCTTGATAGAATTGAGGAAAAATTTGAAGAAAATATTATTAAAAAACCTAATTCAAAAATTGAACAACCTTTAATCAAACTACCAGAAAACATATATAAATTTGGTTTACCTAATAAAGGTGAGGAATTAGTTCAGTCAATTGACAAGTTATTTAAAAAACTTAAAACTGAAACCGGTCCGAGTGGAACTATTGCTATTATCGATCAAGTAGAATCAGATGATGATAACAACAGTTCTTCTGATCACTCTAATCACTCATCTATTTCAAACCTTAATGAACAACTAAATAAATTAACTGTTAATAACACAAGTATAACCAGAAATTGGTACTCTAGACTAACTCCTCCGGATCTACAATTCGAAGAGAGAAATCTAGATAAGCAATTTTCTGTTTCATCTAATAAAATATATGAATGGAATATTGATGGATTTAGTGAACAAGAAATTCTTAACAAATTAAATCATATGTCAATGATAGCTAATAGCTATATCACCAAGTTCAACAATCTGTCTCAGCCAGACATAGTTGAATTAATAGCTAGTAGATTTACGGGTATTCTCAGATCTTGGTGGGAGAAACATCTCAGAGGAGATATTAGAATATCAATTATTCATGCTATCCAAAGAGATGATGACGACAATCCCATCTTTGATGAAGGTGCTGGTATTGGTCCGCCTGATGGAGTTAATACTTTAATTTTCACAATAATTAAATATTTTGTTGGAACTCCTAGTAACATCACGGAAAGAATCCATGATCAACTTAGTAACCTTACTTGTCCCACTCTAAGTGATTTTAGATAGTACAAAGATGTTTTTACTGTAACGACCCCAAAATTCATACCATTTAAATCCCGACTTCGGTCGTTAACCATACATTCAACCTCTAAATAATACATCATTATTCGATGTTAAACTTAATAAAATTGCGGAATATTTAAAACTTTTATACATTTCCTTCTTTCTTGCCCTGAATCGCAACCATTACATTACATCTCTTTGATTCAATCTTATGTCATGAATCGTTACAACAAAATAACTATACAAAGTCTTACATCATAACTAAATATCCATATACATTAGATAGCTCAACTTACATTTAACAACATCTTACGTTCAAAATAGGAAATACATTTCGCATAAAACATAAGTAATCTTCGTGAATATAGATCTCTATAACTCACATAGCACGTATCTTTACCTTAAAATCTTGACCTGCAAAAGTGGTTATTTGCAAGAGTGAGCTCGACAGCCCAGCAAAGTCTAACAGTTTTCATGCATCATATATCACATAATAACATGCTCGACATACATCTCATTAAAGTAACATGGCATACATGCTTTTAATTCACATAACAAATATAAAGATTGAGTTCCTTACTCAATCATCATTACTTAGCCAAAATAATGCAGTCATATATTGACTTTAACATTTCATGATTTCAACATGCATAACATATCATGCAATTTAAAACAGTTCATCAAGTCCACGTACAAAATAGGAACCGAAAGACTTGCCTTGATCGTTGTTTACCAATAATAGCTTAACAGCTTACAGTTATCTGCACTTCACGTGCCCTACACAATTATATAATCATACACATCAACTATTAGTCACATAACAACACATAGCAATTGTAATGTAAACTCTACTCCACATCTCATAATCTTTCCTATTAATAAATACACAATGGTCAATTAGATTGTGTTAACTTTTCGACTTATGACTCACTATATTTCTTCTTAGTCAAACTCGAAGTTCAAGTGCTTAAGTCTTGCTAGGACTACTTATTGGTTTTATATTAAACCCATTTCATATCTTATAATATCCATTTCAATGAAATTGAAACACTTTTTAAGTTCATTAACACTTGGCACGGCGTTTCGACGTTCAATCGTCACACGCCCGATTTGCCTCTCTTGTGTATACTTACTATGCTTCTATAACTTATCTAATACATTATTTATTAATGTTAAGCATCATTATATTTACTAAGATTTATATTTTATAACTTAGGACATCATCTTTTACGGTCTGGAGCACTACACATGCATATGTGCATGCCCGACACCCTCCGATTGCCTCCGAAAACATAACAGTCCTAAAGATGACCATTTTGACCCATCCTAATGACCTCAAATTGAAAAACTTAAAGAACGAAAGTTGTAGGTCTACTCGTTCTCGTTCCGGATCATCTTGAATCACCTCAATCGGAGTTCGTATGAGGAAGTTATGGCCATTTTACTACAGGAGGTCAAAACTGTCCAAGTCAGACTTCTGTCCCCGCGCTGGGGCGCGAGTACTAAGCCAACTAGTGCCGCTGGGGCGCGAGGTTGGCGCTGGGGCGCCAATTTCAGCGCTGGGGCGCCAGCTTCTGGCGCTGGGGCGCGAATTTTGGCGCTGGGGCGCGATTTTTGGCGCTGGGGCGTGAATTTTGACGCTGGGGCGCCGAAACTCGCAAAACCCAACCACGAAGAACAGAACAACTCAATTTTCTGTCTATAACTTCAATTCCAACACTAATTAACATGAATAACTAATGCAAATTACACATAAACTTTCACCAAGCATACAAATATTAAATTAACACAACTTAAACCATAATTTTAGAAAAATTAAATACTAGAATAACATATTTTAAAACCCAAAAACTCCATTTTTGATATTTCTTGACACAGTGCATACTGTAATCATAATGATACACCAATTTGATTCTTTTGAACTAAGTTCTCTGTAATTCTTAACAAACTAACTAATATAGTCACAGTTCAATTTCACACACTAAATTGATCATCATAATTGTTATTTACATAAGCTACATAAGAAATACATATACTGACATTATTTCTTCCTACTGTCAAACGAATTTATCATGCAATTCTCGTTTAAGCACTACCTCTAATCATCATAAACTCATATAATAACTATATAATCAAGTACCATACCAAGTTATACATGTATATCAACAATTCATCCCATAAAATATTTTACAGAGAACTTTTTGGGAAGAAGAAAAACATGAAACTTTTAGAGAAAGAGATTGAGCTCCTACCTTGGATTAGGAAGATGATTATTATTATTTTATCCAAATTCTTTTCTACAACACCTGTTAAAATCACTCTCAAATTCTCTCTAGTTTTCCTCTTTTCTTCTTTTTCTCTCTGTAAACTTCAACTGAGTCTTTCTTCTCCCTAACTCTAACATACGTATAATACGTATAATAATAATATAGATATTAAGTATAGGATTTAACTGACATCAGTTATAATTTTTTTTTGAAAATCAAAAGCCATAAGGCTTGTTTGGCTAAGCTTAATAAAAATAACCCATTAAATCCTTACACCTTGTTTGGCAAATCTAACTAAAACAAATAGATTAATTCTTATACCTTGTTTGATAAAATATCATTAAATTAAAGACTTATTATGCAATAAGACATGTTTAGAAAAACCAAATTAAACTCTTTTTATTTATTTTAATAACTCCTTTATAGCAAGGTTATTAGTCACACTTTTATTAAATTAATAAATCAATTAAAACATTAATCTATTAAATTACTTTAACACATAAATCATTATCACATAATTATAATTTCTTTTATAATTATAATTTTATTTAACCAACGAATATTTTAAATTACAATTTCCCATTTAAAATATTATAACTTATTTAAATCACCATAAGCTCTCTAGCTTACTTATTAAATTATATTATTATATAATCTCATAACAATTAATTTACTTAGCTCCTTAATTATTTACTCAACAAATAATTAAATCACATCAACTCAAATTGCCATATAATTCAATAAATATTTAATATTGCTAATAAATATTTAATATTTAATATTTAATTATTTATTCAACAAATAATTAAATAAACCACATCACTCAAATTGAACAATTATTTATTCAACAATAACATATCCATTAAATACTTAAATAAATCAATAAATATTTAATATCACGCTTTAAAATTATGGAATGTTACATTTACTTTTAGAGTTATGATGAGAAATGACAGTAATAAACCATTTTGGAAGGAAAATTTCGTTAATGGTTTACCTTCTTTATTTGCACACAAAGTTAGAGAAGAATTAAGTAAAACTTTAGGTTATATTGATTATGATAATTTAACCTACGGTGATATAATAAGTAATATTCAAAAAAATAGGATTAAAAATGTGTATTGACTTTGAATTAGCTAAGCAAGCTAGTAAAGATAAAAATAAAGCTAAATACGAGTTAGGCACGTTTTGTGAACAATATGGTTTGCCACCGATTGCTCCCTCTAGAAGAAAGCATAAGCATAAGCATATTGAGTCACATAAAAGTCATAGACACCGTAAGAAAAGATATAATCAAGACAAGAAAAACAATAATCAAGATTCTTATTATAAAAAACCTAAGTCAACATACAAAAAATGTTATATCTCGATTCTTAGGTTTTTTATAATAAGAATCTTGATTATTGTTTTTCTTGTCTTGATTATATCTTTTCTTACGGTGTCTATGACTTTTATGTGACTCAATATGCTTATGCTTATGCTTTCTTCTAGAGGGAGCAATCGGCGGCAAACCATATTGTTCACAAAACGTGCCTAACTCGTATTTAGCTTTGTTTTTATCTTTACTAGCTTGCTTAGCTAATTTAAAGTCAATACACATTTGTAATCCTATTTTTTGAATATTACTTATTATATCACCGTAGGTTAAATTATCATAATCAATATAACCTAAAGTTTTACTTAATTCTTCTCTAACTTTGTGTGCAAATAAAGAAGGTAAACCATTAACGAATTTTTCCTTCCAAAATGGTTTATTACTGTCATTTCTTATCATAACTCTAGAAGTAAAAACATCTTTGTACAATCTAAAATCACTTAGAGTGGGACAAGTAAGGTTACTAAGTTGATCATGGATTCTTTCTGTGATGTTACTAGGAGTTCCAATAAAATGTTTAATTATTGTGAAAATTAAAGTATTAACTCCATCAGGCGGACCAATACCAGCATCTTCATTAAAGATGGGATTGTCGTCATCATCTCTTTGGATAGCATAAATAATTGATATTCTAATATCTTCTGTGAGATGTTTCTCCCACCAAGATATGAGAATACCAGTAAATCCACTAGCTATTAATTCAACTATGTCTGGCTGAGACAGATTGTTGAACTTGGTGATATAGCTATTAGCTACCATTGACATATGATTTAATTTGTTAAGAATTTCTTGTTCACTAAATCCATTAATATTCCATTCATATATTTTATTAGATGAAACAGAAAATTGCTTATCTAGATTTCTCTCTTCGAATTGTAGATCCGAAGGAGTTGTTCTAGAGTACCAATTTCTGGTTATATTTATGTTATTAACAGTTAATTTATTTAGCTGTTCATTAAGGTTTGAAATAGATGAATGATTAGAGTGATCAGAAGAACTGTTGTTATCATCATCTGATTCTACTTGATCGATAATAGCAATAGTTCCACTCGGACCGGCTTCAGTTTTAAGTTTTTTAAATAACTTGTCAATTGACTGAACTAATTCCTCATCTTTATTAGGTAAACCTAATTTATATATGTTTTCTGGTAGTTTGATTAAAGGCTGTTCAATTTTTGAATCAGGTTTTTTAATAATATTTTCTTCAAATTTTTTCTCAATTCTATCAAGCTGTTTTCCAACAGTTGCTAGATATTGGTTACTAAAGTTTAATTGCTCAATAATCTTTTTATCGTCTTTAATTCCATCAGGAATTTTAAAGGGACTAGCAATAACTAAAGTATTTTTAACTGGAAGTAAAACTGTTTCTAATGGTGGATGACTAGACGAAACTTTGGACTTGTCTTCTTTAATCCACTGAGTTTTATTAATAACATTACATTTACTCTGGTATTGTTCATACCAATCGTAAAAAGTAACGTTAATTTCTTCATTTTCAATGAATCTTTTCCATCTATTAATTGTTTTATCTCTTTCCTTTTCTGTAGGGTGATTAGCCCTAAATAGTTGTCGCTTTTCTTTATTAGATTTTGAATTAAAATCTTTTACTAAATTATCCCAATCTAAAACAAAATCATTTTTAATGACTCTTAATTGATTGTGAATTGGGGTATTAAAATCAGACTGTGTGGGATACACAAAAGATGCCGGAGAAGATCCTTCTTCTTCATTAGGATCATTCTGAGTATAACAAGGATGACTAACTTGTCCTTGATTAAGGATACCTTTTAGTTTGATATCCCTAATAGAAGGATTACTAAGTACTTCAGTATCTCTTCTGGCGTGAATCACAGAAGGTGCTAAAGAACTAGAAATATCCTCAATTATGACTGGCGGTCTAGTACGCTCAAAGCTAATTTTGACTGTTCCATCAGAAAACTATTTGATATTTTCAATATTTAATAGATTGTTAACTATGGGCTGTTGTGGTAACTCATTTGGTAGCGTCCATTGATTAGGTAAGGCAATATCCTTCCATAGAATTGTTCTAGGGATCTGGACATTAGCATTACTAGTTGAACTTTGAATTAAAACTGTTTGATCTTTAAGACTTTTATTAAGAGCATGAACATTCAAGTGTGATTTCATAGTCTTATAATAAATCCTGTAAATCAAAGCAATAGGCTGAGACCCCTCAATCATTTGAGTAATCTCTCCTGCAGTTTTAATATTTAATGATAAAGCTTTAAATAAGTTTTGATCACTAAGACTCAAAGTGAAATCGGGAAAACAATTAAAATGAATTGGACCATTATGCAAACTTGCTTCCATGGCATCAATAATAGTAGGGTAATAATATATATATATATATATATATATATATATATATATATATATATATATATATATATATATATATCAACATGTGATTAAAAACAATGATTATCCAAGTGGGGACACTTGTATAACCATAATTAGAAATTAACGAACAGAATAAATATCTGAATAATAATATAATACCATGTTGATAATCAATGATCGGATATAATATATATAACAATAGGGTTAATAATCTGGTACAATAATAATATAATTATAAAATTTTCTTACTCATGTCCATTGCATAAAGAAAATGCAAAGGTAGGATACTTGTCTGGTCTGCTGCTTACAATACGCAACTTAGTTTTTATCTTTTGTATAACAACCTATCAGTAATAAGATCATTTTACTGATTAGAATAACATATCATAACACATAATACTGCTTATTACAGTCAACACATAACCTAATCACATTGTCACACATTCAACAGTCATTGAATCACAAACAAATATTAATACAGTCAAAATATCTAAATCTAGAACAATTTCTGAAACATGTCGGTGTAACGACAGCTTTATCTAGTAATTATCGAGTCTAAGACTCTATCCCAAAGTTCAATATCTGTAAGTATCAATCATATTATTTTTAATTGACTCATAATAATTTTTAAGTAATAATATTACTGTATCATTTATCAAAATATTAAAAGTCATTAAGTATAACTTAAAATATTTTTAATTCATTTATATCCTTTTTAAATAATTTTTAAATTAATAAAACCATTTTTAAACCATTTATTTAATATAATTATTAAATAAATTTAATATCATTAATATTAAATTAATATCATGAATATTAAATTATTAATAAAATTATCCTTTAAATATTAAAAGTTATATTGTACAACTTAAAATATCTTTAAACACTTTATTTTCATTTAAAATAATTTTTATAATAATAAAATCATTTTTAAACTAAATTATTTAATATAATTATTAAATAACCTTAATATCATTAATAATAATTAATTAATAAAATTTACCTTTAAATATTGAAAGTTATATTTTATACCTTAAAATATTTTTAAAATCTTTATTTTCATTTAAAATGATTTTTCTAATATTAAAATTATTTTTAAATTAATTTATTTAATATAATTATTAAATAAGTCTAATATCATTAATATTAAATAATTAACAAAATTTACTTTAAAATATTAAAATTTATATTTTATAACTTAAAATATTTTTAAATACCTTATTATTATTTAAAATAATTTTTAAAATAATAAAATCATTTTTAATTTTTAAAATATGGCCTGACATACGGCTGTCAGGCCATATTTTAGGGTTCATGATCATTCTTTAAACACTTGATTTCTAGCATCTAGATGTTATGGATCCTTGATGTAACATCTTGGATCACTAAATAACACCCTTATGCACAACTCTAACCAACAAACAACAACATCTAACATCAAATCAGAAAATTTACAAGGTTAGGGTTTTTATACCTTTTATGCTTTGATTTTTGATTTCTGTCCTTAGATTCTGTTCTTGGAAAGCCAAGAGCTGATCATGGCTCAACTTTTCACTCCCTCTCACTCTAGATTTCAAAATTTTAGAGAGAGATAAGGCTTAGATAAAATGATAAGTAAAGTAAGTAATTTTCTTACTTTTGAATGCATGGCCACAAATGTTGTTATGTGGCATGATTTGGCTGATCCAAGTTGCTTAAAAATACATGGTGAGCTTAAGTGGTGACTCACCACAATTTTAAAAATATCTTTTACTTAAAAGATAAGTATAAGGGTATTTTTATCATTTCGCACCCACTAAGGGTATTTTGGTAATTTCCCCTACAATTTGAAGTGTATTTTGGACATTTCAAATATTTCCCACAACTTAAAATCCTTAAGTCTTTACACTTAGCATTTTGAACACCCAATTAGGGTTTTGATATTCCGAATTAGGGTTTCGGATTTGCGAAATTGAAATTAGGGTTTCTGGACAAATCATTAGGGTTACTAACCAGTCGTTAGGGTTTACTAACTTAACAACCATATTCTTAACATAACTTTAGGGTTTACTAACGTTACAACCTATCCGATCAATCCTTGATCCTTAATCACAAACTATACACATAAATTCGCATATACAAATTATCTGATCAATGTTTGATCTTTAACCACACACTGTATCCTTATATAACAACATACATAGATTCATACACCCTCGTATACACTTATACGCTTAACCCTAATAATCTTCACCAAAAGATTTTAAATTCACCAAAATCCATCACAAAATTTTGAAATCCTTAAAATTCCTTCACAGAAACGTCAAATCCATACACTTATTTCCTGTCTAGGTCTATCTTATAACCTTTAATCCATTATTTAAGATTTTATAAAATTTTCTAAATTCTCAGGTTGTCACACCAGTTCTGCCAATTAATTGATATGGTCGCCCAATGCCTTCATTTTCTGTTCCATCATAAACTAGAAATGTGAATAATCACATCGGTCAGCACTATCCTTGCTGGTTTGGGATGAACCACCCACATAGTTGGAGTTATGTCCACAGCTCCAGTTAATCATGTTAACCTCCTCTTCCTTGTGTTGAGGAAGAGGGTTGTCTTGAACATGAGGCTGGTCGGGTTTAGTCACCACAATCTCACCATTGTCAATTAAATCCTGGATTTTATGCTTAAGGGCCCAACAATCCTGCGTGTCATGGCCTGGAGCTCCAACATGGTAAGCACATGTCTTGCTTGCATTAAAGCCCTTCCCAATTGGATTGGCTAGTGGAAAAAGATGAGTAATTTTCTTCTGAGCTATCAGAAGTTTGAGAATGCTATCAAGTGAATCCAGTAAGGGTGTGAACACTCGGGTCCGCCTGACTTCTCCATTTTTGGGCAATGGAGTGTTTGAAGACTTTGCACAGAAAGGGGAATAGTTTCTCCTCTTAATAGGTATATTCTGATTGCCTTTTTTTTCTTGTAGTATCAAAGAAACATCCTCCTCTTTCTTCTTATGGACCCTCCGGGGGTTGTTTCCATAACTTCCAGACTGGATGTGCTCAGCTAAAGCTTTTAGCGTGGTAAGGTCCTGAATCTTTCCAGACTTCATTCCCATCTCAACCATTTCTCCGTGTTTGATCATTTTAGAGAATGGTTTGCCTATGCCAGCTAAGACCCTCTCATAAAAGGGATCTTCTTGAACGTAAATGAAGGTCATCACCATTTCAAACTTAGTCATAGATAGAATAACTTGAGCACCTAAATGCCTCAATCTCTAGGCATACTCTCTAAAAGACTTATTGACTTGTTTCTTGACCTTGGTAATTTGATACCGGTCTGGAGCCATTTGAATTTGGAAACTGTATTGACTCAGGAAAACATGGGCTAACTCCTCCCAGGTATGAATCATGGAGTTGTCTAATCTGGTGTACCATGCTCTGGCTTCTCTAGTTAAACTTTTCTGAAACAGCTGCATTCGGAGCTTTTCATCCTTGGCATAAGATCTGAGCTCTTCAATGAATACCTTTAAATGTGTGTAAGGATCTCCCATGTGACGCCCCCAAAATAGGTATACAACACCCATTCTGAGTCACCAAATACATGGTACAGAAAGCAAACTACAACTTCAATAATACAAATGTCATGCAAAATACGACAACACATACTGTGAGTTTAAATACAAATATTATCTTCTAGACAATATCCACACTCAAATAAATCCTCATTACAATTATTCAAACACTATTTTACAGAAATAGTGAGGACTGCTAAAACATCTTTCTAGAACCATCACTCCATACCCCGACTAGATCCTGCTATGTTCTCACCTCCTGAGAAGAAAAATGGAACAAAAAGGAAAAGGGTGAGCTCAACTAGCCCAGTAAAGAATATTATGACTAAGATAATATACAAACAAATTATCGTTAGTCTTCAACAGGAAAAAATCTGATAGAATATAATCGACAACAAGTTTTAGATCAACAACTGCAGCGGAAACAGCAAACCATTAGAAGAGTCAAGTAGAGAAAGAATTCTACTATCTTCTAAGATTTAAAAGTCCATCATCAATATTTTATCCCTGTAACATCAATTAATAATCATCTTTATCCAAATATTCATCTTTGCACTACAGGCCAAAGATATTCATTTGTATCACCTGTCAGTCATGTTCATCTCAACACCTGTTCATCTTTGCACTACAGGCCAAAGATATTCATCAAGTAATCATACATCTTTGCACTACAGGCCAAAGATATTCATTAATATCATCATTTAGGACTGAGGATGATGAAAAATATCTTAAAGAGAACGAATCCAATGAGACAGAAGGACAAATAGTAGGGATTCGTATAACAGTTTATCCAAGATCAATAATACTTCATAATAATCAATTGTGAAGCAGAATTCAAAAATAAAGATCAAAACATGGATACAATCAAAGATAGTAACCATAATAGACATCTTGGACAAAAAGAAAAATTTTATTTTTCGGTGAATAGTGCCGTATTCGTGAATAGTGCCGTATACGTGAATAGTGCCGTATACGTGAATAGTAACCCCGACACAAAAAGTTCTAAATTTGATAAAAACTCATATCAATATTTCAGCATAATGATATTGAAGAAAATAATATCATTTAAGAAGAAAATAATATCCCTTACCTCAAAATATCAGTACTTCTGGTCGGAATACCGGTATAAGGCTGAAAGAAACTTGCTCTGATGAATAGAAACTCTCAAAGTATCTAAATACTCACAAAATACACTCAATAATCTAGAGAGAGAAAGAGAGAAAACTTGTTTCTGGTGTGATTTTCAATTCTAACTTAGCCCTCTATTTATAGGAAAATTTTAGTAGGTTTGACCTGCAACCTGATGGCTTTACCTGCTACTATTCCCACCCACCACATTTGAAATATAATTCAGCACATTTCTTCACCAACCACAAGTGGGGCCCACCAATTCTAGAATTTTCCATCAAAATGATAAACTCCGAAAATTCAACAATTTCTGAACCAGTCATCTCGTAAAATTCATAATAAATCATACGTTCATTTTTAACGGTTCAAAATTTGTGGACATATACTCAACTTATATATGTATAACATATCCAAAAATTACCACGATCCAACGGTCGGATTAAAAATTATAACACCCGCAATATTTCTCAAAAACCCTGATTTGATTTTTAATACCTCCATTCCGACAAAAATACTGATAAAACACCTCAACATTAACTCCTTCATTTTTAACCACAAAAATATATCCCTCATTTATATCCACATAAAATAAATATTTCCTTATCATATGAATCAATAATTAATTATTCACAAATAATATTACAGAATCACATTTATGACAACCAGGCCGTTCCCAGGAAAGAGGGGGCTTTCCAATAAGGATTTCTCCTTACTGGCGCGCAATTAGATGACCAAACCTCTCCTTAGACAGAACTTTCTAGACATTGCCAATAATGTTATCTAATAATATTATTCAAATAATATGAATTATTGATCTGATAATAGAAAATACTGTGCAGCAACAATTATTGAAACAACAATAATATAAAATATCAATGCAACAATTATTGAATCAATAAAATAAAATATTGAACAATAACTACTGTAACAATTATTGAGTAGTGCCTTCTTACGTAAGAATCAATAATTGGTGCAATACCGTGTGCTACTGTATTTTAACCACCGGGTATTCCAACAGTATTAACGGTAACAACTACGCCGTTATTTATAAATAACTTATACTTGTCGTTTTCTTCATCCAATCGCTTTCCGTTATGGGGCCCACACAAGGCTGCGCCGTCGTACGAATATTCCCCGACAGCAAGAATATTCCACGACCAAACGAATATTCCCCGACAAAATGAATATTTTATAACCACTTGCTTATTTTGCAAAATTTGCACATTTCACCCATAACCAAAGTATTATATCAAATTAACCCCTTATTATTCACAATAATATTTAGAGAAAATTTGATTTTATTCATTAATAAGTTGGGGTCTTACAACCTCCCCTCCTTATGAAATTTCGTCCTCGAAATTGACGTACGTACCTGATGTTTCAAAAAGGTGAGGATACCTCGCTTTCATTTCTGATTCCAACTCCCAGGTCATTTCTTCAATAGCATGGTTTCTCCACAAAACCTTAACTTGTGGTATAACCTTCGTGCGTAGGACATGCTCTTTCCTATCCAAGATCTTAACAGGTACCTCCTCGTACGTTAAATCTTCAGCTATCTCGTCTGGTTCTAACTCAATAATGTGGTTCGGGTCTTTAACATATTTACGAAGCATAGATATGTGAAAAACATTATGAACACGAGACATGCTTGGAGGTAATGCGAGTCTATATGCCACATTTCCTATTCGCTCAAGAATCTCAAATGGACCAACAAATCTTGGATTGAGCTTTCCTCTCTTCCCAAATCTTGTAACTCCCTTCCATGGTGCAACACGTAACAATACATGATCCCCAATATTAAATTCCACGTCCTTCCGATGAAGATCCGCATAACTCTTTTGTCGATCCTGTGCCGTTTGTATACGTTGTCGAATCGTTTGGATCTTCTCTGTAGTAATGCGTACCAACTCTGGTCCCAACAATGTTGCTTCACCCACCTCGTCCCAGCATACTGGAGAACGACATTTTCTTCCATACAACGCCTCGAATGGAGCCACACCTATGCTCGCCTGATAACTGTTGTTGTAGGAGAATTCCACCAATGGTAGGTACTTATCCCAACTCCCTTTGAGATCTAGGACACAAAGTCTTAATAGATCTTCAAGAGTTTGAATAGTCCTCTCTGATTGTCCGTCCGTTTGAGGATGGTATGCCGAACTGAATCGTAAATCCGTGCCCATAGCTTTCTGCAAGCTAACCCAAAATCGTGAAGTGAATCTTGGGTCACGATCCGAAACTATGGATACTGGCATGCCATGCAATCTCACAATCTCGTTCACGTACATACTAGCAAGACGTTCAAGGGAATAAGTCTCACGTATCGGCAAGAAATGAGCGGACTTGGTTAATCTATCAACAATAACCCAAATCGCATCTATGCCTTGAGAAACCTTGGGAAGACCCGTAACAAAATCCATAGTAATGTGTTCCCACTTCCATTTCGGGATCTCAAGTGGTTGCAATGGACCCTTTGGCACTTGATGCTCCGCCTTTACACGTTGACAAGTTAAACACCTCGAGATAAACTCCGCGATCTCTCTTTTCATATTGCTCCACCAAAATGTATGTCGAAGATCGTGATACATTTTGGTACTCCCAGGATGGATTGCAAACGGTGTGTTGTGTGCCTCCATCATTATTCTATGCTTCAAGTCAAAATCGTTAGGAACACAAAGTCTGGAGTTGACTCGAAGTATTCCTTCTTCATCGATTCTTGCTTCTGGAATAGCACCTTCTTGCACTTTCTTCTTCATACGCATCAGCTCTATGTCCGTAGCTTGAGCAGCTTTAACTTTATCGATTAAAGTCGGTTCTACTCGTATATTTGATATCATCATGTGGGTACTTGGAGCCTTCATCTCTATCTCCATCCTTTGCAAGTCATACAAAATGGGCCTTTGTGTTAACAACATTGCACTCGTACCCGCATATGATCTTCTACTCAATGCGTCAGCTACTACGTTTGCTTTTCCAGGATGATATTGGATGGTATGATCGTAATCTTTCAACAGCTCGAGCCAACGTCGCTGCCGCATGTTGAGTTCCTTTTGGGTGAAGAAATATTTGAGGCTTTTATGATCTGTATAGATCTCCACTTTCTCCCCATACAGGTAGTGTCTCCAGATCTTCAACGCAAAAACGACTGCTGCCA
Organism: Panax notoginseng; assembly: GCA_016801055.1. Taxonomy (NCBI): domain Eukaryota; kingdom Viridiplantae; phylum Streptophyta; class Magnoliopsida; order Apiales; family Araliaceae; genus Panax; species Panax notoginseng. Next base: position 147,099,974 of record CM029016.1, on the reverse strand, counting down.
ACTCCAAATCATGAGTAGGATAATTCCTCTCATATTCTTTGAGTTGTCGTGAGGCATAGGCTATGACTTTCCCATGTTGCATGAGAACACATCCTAACCCTTTGCCTGAAGCATCGCTGTAGATAACAAATCCATCCGAACCAGATGGTATTGTCAGAACAGGTGCCGAAATGAGTCTCCTCTTGAGTTCTTGGAAACTCTTCTCGCATTCCTCACTCCATACAATTTTGTATCTTTCCGAGTCAGCTGAGTTAACGGAGTAGCGATTCGAGAAAATCCTTCCACAAATCTCCGATAATAACCAGCTAAGCCCAGAAAGCTACGTACTTCGGTTACCGACTTCGGTTGCTCCCAACTTTGTATGGCTTCAATCTTCGCCGGGTCGACAGATACTCCATGTTTTGACACCACGTGCCCAAGGAATGCTACTTCCTCAAGCCAGAACTCGCATTTCTTCAATTTGGCATATAGCTTATTTTCACGAAGCCTTTGCAGTACCAGCTTCAAATGGCGCTCATGATCTTCACGGCTTTTGGAATAGATGAGGATGTCATCAATAAAGACAACAACGAACTGATCCAAATATTCTTTGAATACACGGTTCATCATATCCATGAAGGCAGCAGGAGCATTAGTCAATCCAAAAGACATTACTAAGAATTCATAATGCCCGTACCGAGTTCTGAAGGCAGTCTTTGGAATATCCTCAGTTTTAATCTTCAGCTGATGATATCCAGAACGAAGATCGATCTTTGAAAAGAATTGTGTTCCTTGTAACTGGTCGAACAGGTCATCAATGCGAGGTAGCGGATACCTATTCTTGATAGTGACATGATTCAATTCTCGATAGTCGATACAAAGTCGCATACTCCCGTCTTTCTTCTTTACGAATAAAACAGGAGCACCCCAAGGAGACGTACTAGGACGAATAAAACCGATGTCCAACAACTCCTGTAGTTGGACTTTTAACTCCTGAAGTTCAATAGGAGCCATTCGATATGGAGTTTTAGAAATGGGCTTTGTACCGGGTTCAAGGTCAATAAAGAATTCAACTTCACGTTCTGGGGGTAGACCAGGAAGTTCTTCAGGAAATACATCGGGAAATTCTCTAACAATAGAAATATTATTCAAATCTGACTTGTCTTTGTTCAAATCCATAACATGGGCTAAGAAAGCTTGACATCCGTTTTTCAATAAACGAATAGCTTTGTGGCTTGATATGACAGTGACTGATTTTAGTGGTTTAGTAGTTTGAATTCGTATGACAGGTTGGTTAGGAATATGAAAACTAACAACCTTACGAAAACAATCAATTTTAGCATGATGAGTGGTTAACCAATCAATTCCTAAAATCACATCAAAAGCAAGTATCTTTAAAGAGATAAGATCAACAGGTAATGTGATAGTGCCAACTTGGATCATGCAAGATTTATAAACTGTAGATGTAACGAAGGTTTCACCCAACGGAGTTTCAACAGATAAGTTAAAGTCCAATTTCTCCGGAGTCAAGTTTAAACGTTGAGCACAAGCAGGAGAGATAAAAGAATGGGTAGAACCGGTATCTAGTAAAGTATAAACTTCGCAAGAATTCAAGATTAGCTTACCCGTGATCACCTCGTTCGGGTTTCTCGCGTTTTGGCCAGTAACGACAAACGCCCTTCCAGGAACCGCTGATTTCGACTTATCCGGGACAGCTTTTGGAGTCACCATCCCCGCTGAACTTGGTTTTGCTACAGAACACTCTCGAGCTATATGACCCTCCTTTCCACAGTTATAACATACCTTGGATTGTTGTGGGCAGTTTGGGCTGATATGTCCCTCTTTTTCACATTTGTAACATACGACCGGTGGTCGTTCTCCTCCCCTAGAAACAGTTGATGTTTGTGCTGACGTCTTCACATTATCATTGTTGTACCTTCTCTTCTTGAAATCTCCTCCCGACTCGCTCCTTCTATTATCACGACCACGATTACCACCAGAGTGGTTACCGCTTTTGTCTGAATATTTTCCTCCCTGCTGGTTTTCATTGCTTCGATGACTGCCGCCACCGGTATGACCCTGGTTGTGGTCCCTCGGTTGCACATACTCATTATCTCGCTCTAATAATTGAGCCCTGTTTACAACATCTGAATATAAAGAAAATTTATGAGAGATAAGATATTGTCGAATCTCGGGTTTTAGACCTCTCAGAAACATCCTTGTCATTCGTTCCTCATTTTCGACCAAATGAGGTGCAAACCTGGATAACTCTGCAAACTTCGCCTCGTACTGGGACACCGTCATGTTGTTTTGTTCCAGTCTGATAAACTCTACCTCCTTCATATGACGAATACTTTCAGGAAAGTACTTGTCATTGAACAGTTTTTGAAATGTTTCCCAGGACATGTTGAGTGCGTCAGGCTGGGTACGCTTCACAGACTCCCACCAGTAGTCTGCCTCACCGCGGAACATAAAGGTGGCGAATGGAACCTTCTGTTCCTCCGTGCATCCCAAGACATCGAATATCTTGGTAATTTGCTTGACCCACGTTTCCGCCATGATCGGATCCGGCTTTCCCTTAAATTCTGGTGGTCCCAATTCTTTGAACTGCTTAGCTGTGACAAACCGCGCGTTATCATTTCCACCCGTATTCTGCACACGAGTCTCCCTCGTCTGATTTTGCATGAACTGCAAAAAGCTCCTAAACATTCCATCATTCATCGTTTGCTCGGTAACGTTGTTTACAGGAGGAATATTGCCTTCCTGTTGCACGTTCCCCTGGGTGGTGATCAAAGGTGTCTCCACGGTCTGATTTACTCCATTATTAACGTTCTCAGCTGCCATTCTTAAATACTGCCATAAAACAAGGGTTAATAGTCATGTCATATATTATCCCTATACTCTGACCGACCAAATAAACACCAAATAAACTTAGTCAAGTCATACTAGCGAAGGAATTCCCCGTCTCTCCCCTCCTAGTTCTTGTCTCACATCTCAGCCAGGGATCATATCCCTAAGCTCTGATACCAACTGTGACGCCCCCAAAATAGGTATACAACACCCATTCTGAGTCGCCAAATACATGGTACAGAAAGCAAACTACAACTTCAATAATACAATTGTCGTGCAAAATACGACAACACATACTGTGAGTTTAAATACAAATATTGTCTTCTAGACAATATCCACACTCAAATAAATCCTCATTACAATTATTCAAACACTATTTTACAGAAATAGTGAGGACTGCTAAAACATCTTTCTAGAACCATCACTCCATACCCCGACTAGATCCTGCTATGTTCTCACCTCCTGAGAAGAAAAATGGAACAAAAAGGAAAAGGGTGAGCTCAACTAGCCCAGTAAAGAATATTATGACTAAGATAATATACAAACAAATTATCGTTAGTCTTCAACAGGGAAAAATCTGATAGAATATAATCGACAACAAGTTTTAGATCAACAACTGCAGCGGAAACAGCAAACCATTAGAAGAGTCAAGTAGAGAAAGAATTCTACTATCTTCTAAGATTTAAAAGTCCATCATCAATATTTTATCCCTGTAACATCAATTAATAATCATCTTTATCCAAATATTCATCTTTGCACTACAGGCCAAAGATATTCATTTGTATCACCTGTCAGTCATGTTCATCTCAACACCTGTTCATCTTTGCACTACAGGCCAAAGATATTCATCAAGTAATCATACATCTTTGCACTACAGGCCAAAGATATTCATTAATATCATCATTTAGGACTGAGGATGATGAAAAATATCTTAAAGAGAACGAATCCAATGAGACAGAAGGACAAATAGTAGGGATTCGTATAACAGTTTATCCAAGATCAATAATACTTCATAATAATCAATTGTGAAGCAGAATTCAAAAATAAAGATCAAAACATGGATACAATCAAAGATAGTAACCATAATAGACATCTTGGACAAAAAGGAAAAATTTTATTTTTCGGTGAATAGTGCCGTATTCGTGAATAGTGCCGTATACGTGAATAGTGCCGTATACGTGAATAGTAACCCCGACACAAAAAGTTCCAAATTTGATAAAAACTCATATCAATATTTCAGCATAATGATATTGAAGAAAATAATATCATTTAAGAAGAAAATAATATCCCTTACCTCAAGATATCAGTACTTCTGGTCGGAATACCGGTATAAGGCTGAAAGAAACTTGCTCTGATGAATAGAAACTCTCAAAGTATCTAAATACTCACAAAATACACTCAATAATCTAGAGAGAGAAAGAGAGAAAACTTGTTTCTGGTGTGATTTTCAATTCTAACTTAGCCCTCTATTTATAGGAAAATTTTAGTAGGTTTGACCTGCAACCTGATGGCTTTACCTGCTACTATTCCCACCCACCACATTTGAAATATAATTCAGCACATTTCTTCACCAACCACAAGTGGGGCCCACCAATTCTAGAATTTTCCATCAAAATGATAAACTCCGAAAATTCAACAATTTCTGAACCAGTCATCTCGTAAAATTCATAATAAATCATACGTTCATTTTTAACGGTTCAAAATTTGTGGACATATACTCAACTTATATATGTATAACATATCCAAAAATTACCACGATCCAACGGTCGGATTAAAAATTATAACACCCGCAATATTTCTCAAAAACCCTGATTTGATTTTTAATACCTCCATTCCGATAAAAATACTGATAAAACACCTCAACATTAACTCCTTCATTTTTAACCACAAAAATATATCCCTCATTTATATCCACATAAAATAAATATTTCCTTATCATATGAATCAATAATTAATTATTCACAAATAATATTACAGAATCACATTTATGACAACCAGGCCGTTCCCAGGAAAGAGGGGGCTTTCCAATAAGGATTTCTCCTTACTGGCGCGCAATTAGATGACCAAACCTCTCCTTAGACAGAACTTTCTAGACATTGCCAATAATGTTATATAATAATATTATTCAAATAATATGAATTATTGATCTGATAATGGAAAATACTGTGCAGCAACAATTATTGAAACAACAATAATATAAAATATCAATGCAACAATTATTGAATCAATAAAATAAAATATTGAACAATAACTACTGTAACAATTATTGAGTAGTGCCTTCTTACGTAAGAATTAATAATTGGTGCAATACCGTGTGCTACTGTATTTTAATCACCGGGTATTCCAACAGTATTAACGGTAACAACTACGCCGTTATTTATAAATAACTTATACTTGTCATTTTCTTCATCCAATCGCTTTCCGTTATGGGACCCACACAAGGCTGCGCCGTCGTACGAATATTCCCCGACAGCAAGAATATTCCACGACCAAACGAATATTCCCTGACAAAATGAATATTTTATAACCACTTGCTTATTTTGCAAAATTTACGCATTTCACCCATAACCAAAGTATTATATCAAATTAGCCCCTTATTATTCACAATAATATTTAGAGAAAATTTGATTTTATTCATTAATAAGTTGGGGTCTTACATCCCAATCCATCATATTTTTTAAAATCGGGCGTCTTGAACTTTTCAGGATAATGAACCCCGGGGGAAATACAAAGGTCTAAATATGAAACACTCCCGTGTACTCTAATCCCTTTGATAGGCTACCCCGAATTTTATAAACTGAAAGTATTCAATTTTCTTATAATATTCAATTTAGTAAATGGTTAAATTGATAAAAGGTTAAAGTTAAGGGTGATATGTGAAATTTTTTCAAAGTAAACAAGTTGTCATAAAATAATCGATGGTAAAGGTACAGTAATACGCGTGGTTGCATAGTAGCACACGGTATTGATTATTGATGCTTACGTAAGAAGTCACTCAGTTATACTCAATTATTGCTACAGTAATTGCTGCATCATATCTCTAATATTATTGATTCAATTATTGTCACAGTATCATCTGCATAATATGTTATATTATTAAATTAATAATTGAGACGATAAAGTTATTCATATTATTATTTGTAATATTGACAATGTCTAGAAGTTCTGTCAAGGAGAGGTTAGATAATCTAATTGCGCGCCAATAGGGAGAAATCCTTATCGGAAAGCCCCTTCTTTCTTGGGAACAACCTGGTTGTTAAATATTGTGAGTTATAATATTAATGATGAATAAGTTCGTGTTAATTAATGATGAAATTTATAGTTCCATTGTGTTAGAATTATTAGTGTTAGTGAAAATCGACATTTATTTCGATAATAATTGATGTCTGAAAGTTATATTGACCAATCGGGTAATTAACCGGATAAATGAGCAATTAATTGCTATTAATTCACATGATTATAACTATTTGTTCACATCTGTGTACTATTGATTCACATGGTTTACTATTAGGAGAGTTGGTGCAAGATTGATAATACTTGCATGACTAAATTAAAAATAGAGGTATAGATGAAGGTACTATACTATAATTAATTTTTTCACATGTTTAGAACTATTGAGTCACATGATTTACTATTGATTCACATGATTTACTAGTAGGGGAGGTGGTGCAAGTTTGATAATACTTGCAGGACTAAATTAAAAATGAAGAAAAAGAGGAAGGTATTATACTGTAATATTTCGAGCCCCAAAACGTGCAATTATCGAAACTATATTTCCCTATAAATTAAAACTCATTCTTTTTTCATTCTCACCAATTTACTAAAGCTATAGAGCAATTATTATAGAGAAAAATTATAGAGAGAAAGGAGAAGAGAAGTCTGCTACCTCACTATTCCAGTTTTCTTCTAAAGTAATAAGAGTGTTGCTGGGTCGAGCGGGGATAACAGGGGAATAGAACGGCGGTCTATAGCTGTTGAGGTTCTCCCTAAATAGTATGAAAATAATTTTATGAGAACTTTAGATAAGTGTGTCGTATTGTATACGTCATTTGATATTTAATTTTGGTCAACCGAATAGGGTGAGGTGAACCCAACTTTGGAAGGGTGTTTTGTCACTATCATACAAGATGTCTAATGACATACAATCTCGTGTTATCATAAGACAGGGTTATGCACATCCACTTTCTGAGTATATCTACGAGCACTACCTATATGATCTTGGAGTTTATTTGAAATATAATTTTCACTTGGAGACAATGGAGATAATTATATGTCAAGAGAAGACTCGCCATTGGAAAGAAGATGATAGTAATCTTCTTATTTTTCTTTGGGGACTTTTGGGTCAACCAAGGATAGTTCTGTGGACATATGATATCTATCATAATCTAGACGCATGGCCTCCCATGTACGAAGGTTCCCTTGATTATTTTCCAAAGATTTTAATTTCTAAAATAATTATTGACTGTACCTTTATGTAAGGTACCATTGTAAGGTCTTGTGGTAAAGGCACCACGAGAGTTATATATATTTGTATTAAAACTCACAGCTTATCTGTTGTCATACTCTACACGACAGTTCAACAGTTGTATAAATGAAGTTTATATTTGATTTTTATAGTGTGATATCTGGCGACTCAGAATTAGTCGTGTGAACCAATTTTGGGGGCTTCACAAATGGTATCAGAGCTTAGGGATATAGTCGCTGGTGGAGATATGAGTATAAAACTAGGAGGGGAGAGACGAGTAATATACTTCGCTAGTGTGTGACTTACCTAAGCCAAAATTTTTACTTGATAAGTTGACAATTTGTGATATGTCAATTGGCCTTTGTTTTGATGATATATTCTAGAATGATATCTGAAATACAGGAGATGAATAATGGAAAAATCATGATACAGAGGATATAACCGGGAAGGCACAATCCGAAAAGAAAGCAAGATATTCTCATCTCTTTGAATACCAGGTACGTACGTAAATTTCGAGGGCGAAATTTTATAAGGAGGGGAGATTGTGAGACCCCAAATTTTATGAAATAAAAGTATTCAAGTTTTTTATAATTATTCTATTTAGTAAATGGTTAAATTGATAAAATGTTAAAGTTAAGGGTGATATGTGAAATTTTTTCAAAGTAAACAAGTTGTCATAAAATAATCGATGGTAAAGGTACAGTAATACGCGTGGTTGCATAGTAGCACACGGTATTGATTATTGATGCTTACGTAAGAAGTCACTCAGTTATACTCAATTATTGCTACAGTAATTGCTGCATCATATCTCTAATATTATTGATTCAATTATTGTCATAGTATCATCTGCATAATATGTTATATTATTAAATTAATAATTGAGACGATAAAGTTATTCATATTATTATTTGTAATATTGACAATGTCTAGAAGTTCTGTCAAGGAGAGGTTAGATAATCTAATTGCGCGCCAATAGGGAGAAATCCTTATCGGAAAGCCCCTTCTTTCTTGGGAACAACCTGGTTGTTAAATATTGTGAGTTATAATATTAATGATGAATAAGTTCATGTTAATTAAAGATGAAATTGATAGTTCCATTGTGTTGGAATTATTAGTGTTAGTGAAAATCGATATTTATTTCGATAATAATTGATGTCTGGAAGTTATATTGACCAATCGGGTAATTAACCGGATAAATGAGCAATTAATTGCCATTAATTCACATTATTATAACTATTTGTTCACATGTGTGTACTATTGATTCACATGATTTACTATTAGGGGAGTTAGTGCAAGATTGATAATACTTGCATGACTAAATTAAAAATGGAGGTATAGATGAAGGTACTATACTATAATTAATTTTTTCACATGTTTAGAACTATTGAGTCAAATGATTTACTATGGATTCACATCATTTACTAGTAGGGAAGGTGGTACAAGTTTGATAATACTTGCAGGACTAAATTAAAAATGAAGAAAAAGAGGAAGGTATTATACTATAATATTTTGAGCCCCAAAACGTGCAATTATCGAAACTATATTTCTCTATAAATTGAATCTCATTCTTCTTTCATTCTCACCAATTCACTAAAGCTATAGAGCAATTATTATAGAGAAATTATAGAGAGAAAGGAGAAGAGAAGTCTTCTACCTCACTATTCCAGTTTTCTTCTAAAGTAATAAGAGTGTTGCCGGGTCGAGCGGGTATAACAGGGGAATAGAACGGTGGTCTATAGCTGTTGAGGTTCTCCCTAAATAGTATGGAAATGATTTTGCGAGAACTTTAGATAAGTGTGTCGTATTGTATACGTCATTTGATATTTAGTTTTGGTGAACCGAATAGGGTGAGGTGAACCCAACTTTGGAAGGGTGTTTTGCCACTATCATACAAGATGTCTAATGATATACAACCTCGTGTTATCATAAGACAGGATTATGTACATCCACTTTCTGAGTATATCTACGAGCACTACCTATATGATCTTGGAGTTTATTTGAAATATAATTTTCACTTGGAGACAACGGAGATAATTATATGTCAAGAGAAGACTCGCCATTGGAAAGAAGATGATAGTAATCTTCTTGTTTTTCTTTGGGGACTTTTGGGTCAACCAAGGATAGTTCTGTGGACATATGATATCTATCATAATCTAGACGCATGACCTCCCATGTACGAAGGTTCCCTTGATTATTTTTCAAAGATTTTAATTTCTAAAATAATTATTGACTGTACCTTTATGTAAGGTACCATTGTAAGGTCTTGTAGTCAAGGTACCACGAGAGTTATATATATTTATATTAAAACTCACAGTGTATCTGTTATCGTACTTTGCACGACAGTTCAACAGTTGTATAAAAGAAGTTTATATTTGATTTTTATAGTGCGATATCTAGCGACTCAGAATGGGTCTTGTGGACCTATTTTGGGGGCGTCACACGAATGGTCTCCTCCATTTGTAGAACTTTCTTCTTAATATCATCGGTGTCTTGATCTTCTTTTATATGGGTGATTTCAGGGGTTTTGTTGGTTTTGTCAAACTCATGTACTGGGACTTCTTTGTCCGGAACCTGGGTTCCTCCATGTGCAAGGGATTCTGTATGTATGGGTATTTGTGGATCCTGAGTGGACTTGTGTAGTTCTTTGAGCAGAACAACCAACTCTGTAATTTGGTTGCTTAATCCTTTGAACTCCTCACGAGAAACATGAGTAGGATTAGACTGGCCAGATGTAGCCATGCTTGGCTGTAGGCTTGTTACCTTTTTGGACTTTGAATGGGTAACAGGACTAATTGTTTCCCTATAAAAAGACTTATGTAGTTTAGTCTTAGGGAATGTGGTAAATGTTACATGTTATGTAATGTGTTCGTTTAGGAGTATTGTCCTGCAAAACGGATGTCAGTTGTTTGAATGAAAAGATAACATGACAGGTTTTGATATAAAAGGTAATGCATGTACACATATTACTTTATATTTTCCATTACATTGAGATTGACATGAAATTACAAGTAATTAAAATTCTAAGTAATTGAAATGGGAATGTATGAAGAGACTTGCCTCTGTGTTTGGTTTATCAAAGGCTGACCTATCTTAGGTTACTCTCGCAGCTTTTTGGCATGAAGGTTCCCAGATCATCGCAATTTACTCGATGGGAAATTAATCTGGTCTTTCAATTGGAGCAAATCTGGGTGGTGCCTTTCCTGAGCCTCGTTGGAATTAGTCTCCCTACGAGTCCAGTAATCAAACACTGACAGAATAGCCTACTGGTGGAGGGACCACACAAGATACATTTACATACAACGTGTCTCATCGTATGGAAATGATGACATGTGCGAAGCACTAATATCATAGGCAGATATAGTGCGAAGCACTAAGTGCAGTAAGTAAATGCATTAGTACACATTCATTCAAATGTAAATGCAACATCCACACACAAGCAGATAAATGTTTTGAAAAGTTTTAATAGCAGCTTAAGCCCTCTTAGTGGATGATCCCCAGTAAAGTCACCACCTGTCGACGTCGGGATTTTTATTTGTCCCTTTCCTATTCTTGTATTTTGGTGTTCTCATGTTAGGTGAGATTTGTTTGAAAAAACAAGTTGTGAAAAGGTCCGACATGTATATGTCGATGATTGGACTGTATGAGTCGTCAGTTGGTATTTTTAAATGGTTGCACCAACTCAACTGAGAAAAGGTTTGCACATAGACCTAGTGATGTGACACTATATAACTGGTCTGTGAAACCTAGATTCGTTAGGGTCCGGGGGTTTGATTACGCGGGGGGAAGGTGTTAGGCACCCCCCGACATCCGTTGTAACACGGTGACCGTCACTTTTCAATTTAAACTTTTATCTAAATATATGTGTGTGTGTGTATGTAGGTCTATGTGCAGTTATCTGGAAGTAGTGTTATACCTCGCTTTCACCTATACACAAAGGGTTTGAATTTTGTGTAAAAGTTCAATTTTAACGAGATATGACAGTGATGTTTTATAAAATAGGTTTTTCAAACCCTTATGCTCAATAGTAATTGAGGCCTTTGATACTTCCATTTTATTATGTGCTCGGCTTTCTTACTTTTATTATTTTCGAGATGCGAAGCATATTCGAGAAAATAAGATATATAGCAGTGTCAAACTCCTTATGGGCATGAGAGCCATCTAAGGAAATTCAGACAGCGTGAATAATTTGCAAGCTGGTTGCAGCTGAAAAAGTCCATCACGGAAACTGAATCTAGATTCATGAACTGAATCTGTGATCACATGATTCCAAGGCTCACATGATGATACAGTATGTACAAAAGCTGTAAACAATTATATACATACACACACACACATACACACACACACAGATATATATATATATATATATATATATATATATATATATATATATATATATATATATATATTGTTACGACCCCAAAATTCATACAATTTAATTATCGACTTCGGTCGTTAACAATACGTCTAACTTTTAATTTTACATCATAATTCGATGTTAAGCTTAATAAAATGCGGAATAATTTAAACTTTTATGTCATCTTACTTTAATTCCCTGAATCAAAACCTTTATCATTTACATATCTTTGAATCAATCTTATTTTATGATTCGCTTAATCAAAGTTATTATGTGTACTTACATATCAAATCGATATCCTTTATACATCGGACGGTTCAAACTTTAACTTTACAACTCAACATAAAATATACATACATAAAACATTGAGTACATCTCATGATCCTTAATCATGGTTTAAATAAATAATAACTTTAGCTAAAATAGTAATCTTTGTGTATTACATCTGATTCATGTCTGTCAAGTACCACATAGTGTTACCTTCAATCCTTTACCAGCAAAAATGGTTATTTGGAAGGTTGAGCTCGACAACCCAGCAAAATCTAACAGTTTTCATGCATCACGTAGCATATAATAACATGCTCAACATATATTTCATAAACATTGGACTAACATAACATACATGCTACAGTTCATATAACAAGTATAAAGATTGAGTTCCTTACTCAATCAACATGCTTTACTCAATCAACGTAGTCATAAGTTGACTTTAACATTTCATACTTTCAACATATATATAACACATCATGCTCTTTGTAATAAATTTAAAATAGTTTATCATCAAGTTCGCATAGCAAATAGGAACTGAAAGACTTGCCTTGATCGTTGTTTACCAATAACAGTTTAATAGCTTACAGTTATCTGCACTTCACGTGCCCTATACAATTATATAACCATACACATCAACTATTAGTCACATAGCAACGCATAATAATTCTAATGTAAACTTTACTCTACCTGCCATAACCATTCTTATTAATCAATACACAATGTTCAATTTGATTGTGTTAACTTTCGACTTATATCTCACTATATTTCATACTCAAAGTTCATTCAAGTGCTTAAGTCTTTCTAAGAAATATTATTGGTTTTATATTAACCCTATTTCATATCTTATAATATTCATTTCATTTGACTTAAAATACTTTTTACGTTCATTAACACTTATCACGGCGTTTCGACATTAATTCGTCACACGCCCAATTTGTCTCCCTTGTGTGTGCTTAGTATGCTTATACAACTTATCTCATATATCATTTATTAATGTTAAGTATCATTGTATTTACTAACATTCATGTTTTATAACTTAGAATAACATCTTTTATTGTCAAAAGCACTACACTTGCATACGTGCATGCCCGACGCCCTTCGATTGCTTCTGAAAACACAACAGTCACAAAAATGACCATTTTGACCCTTCCCAGTGACCTCAAATTGAACAACTTAAAGAATAAAAGTTATAGGCCAATTTGTCCTCGTTCGGGATCATCTTGAATCGCCTCAATGGGAGTTCGTATGAAAAAGTTATGACCGTTTTACCAAAAAAGGTCAAAGCAGTCACACCTGACATACTTTGGGCGCGCCCGCGCCATATCCAGCGTGCCCACGCCACATCCCGTGCACCCATGCCACTTCCAGTGCACCCGCGCCACTCCCAGCATGCCCAGCTGCGCGCCCGCGCTCCTGGACGGCGCGTCCGCGCTTGGCCTCGCCCAGTTTACAGTTTTTGCCATAACTTTCTCGTTTTAAGTCCGAATTAGTTGGTTTTCGATTCTATGGACTCGTTAAACTCTTAGCTACTCATCTATAGAATAATTATAACACTTCAAACATATTAACAAATCATTTTAAGGGTTCTAATTAAGTGTTCATGCTATATTTTTCATGTTTTAAACACAATTAGCGAATTCAATCGCCACGACTTCGTTTCTTAACCAATTGACATGATTCAAATTACGTCGTTTTCGTTTCTTCACATACTAAAATAATCCAATACCAATCTATAGATTATAACACATATTAGTCATAAAATTTTGTACTTTCATAAGCCATATCATATGAACATAAACACTGTTATTTATTTCTTCTTCTTACAACCCAATTTCATGAATTTGACAACTGATACAACACTCATATATGACAACAACAGATTCTACAATATAAACCACATCATATAATCACGTTTGAAACAACAAATCAACAAAACCCAACTTCAGAGAATAGAAAAATTACAAGACTGAGAATTAGAAATAGGGGTAAATTATACCTAAATCCTTTGATTGTTGAGAAGAAAAATAATAAGAACCTTGATACTCCAACTCCTTAGCAAGATATAAAGAGAACCACTCTCTTCCTCACAAACTCTCTTTCTCTGCTCTTAGACTTTAGAAGAATACGTGAAATAAAATAAGCCAACTGATAATCGTGGATATCAGTTAACAAAACCAATATGCGTCAGTTACAGTAAACCAAAAGCCATAAGGTTGCGTTTGGTTACACAAAATTTCTCTCATACTAGATTATTTTAATAATATTATATTATATAGTTTTTATTTGTTACACCTGTAACCAATTTACATAACTTACAATGATAATTAAAATAATTATAATTTTATTATAATTATTCTGATGATTAATAAATAATCATATATCTAATTTAATTAATAAATTAGACTTAAACATCACTTTATTTAATTACTTATTTTCTTTAATATTAAACAACTAATTTAATTTAATTTAATTTAATTAATTCATTAAATTAAATCTTCAAAGAATAAAATTTACCTTTGCTTTAATTTAATTATCATTGTAGACACTCGAAATTTTCTGTACTACTGACACTAACATTGCAGGAAGGCAGATTTGTCTTTTATGAGAGAACCCTGAAAGAGAATCCACAACCATACCGGATACTACCGGAGGTTCAGCATCAACCCCAGATCGCAATCTGGGAGTAATCGTTCCAATCTTAGAGAACCCCGAGGCATGCAGATCAATACCGGAACACACATCGGAGAAGACCGATTAATCTTGGAGATAACCCCGAGGTATCCAGTCTCAGCCCTAAACATGGGAATAGCCTCCAACCTTGGTGATAGCCCCAAGGAAAGCAATTTCGGCATTAACCCCGGAAATGCTTGTTACAAGTGCAACCAGCTTCAATCTCGGCGCTCACAACGAGATACACTGTATCAGCCTGGCGATGACATCGGGAAGACAGACACACCTCAAAGATGACAATGAGGACTTTCAACCAATTGTAGCAGTCCAATCCCAGCGAAGCTGAGCAACATCTACTGTATCGACCCAACCCGACAATAACACCAGTAAGGGGCAACATCGTCATCTGACCAACACGATGCCACGCCAAGTCGTCTCAACACATCTACGCAACAACGGCCCATAAGGCTAACCAATCTCGAGTTACTATTGTGCGGGGTAACGGATGAAAGTTGAAGCTTGAAGACCGGAGGGCACCGTCCCATCTTCAAAGACTTCGTACAAACTCTAATCCCATGCCATCGTACAAACTCTCGACAACGGCGATCCGAAATAGGTCCTGTATACCTCAAACGGATGCCCAGATTGCACTTCAGAAAAATCGAGTGGACATTACACTGCCCGCGTGCACGTACTTCGAGATGACTCGACCCGACCAAACCGGGCCGGCCCGACCTGCCTCTGGTACACCTGCGGCTGAGCCGTAGGTACACCTGCGACACCTTTTGCCTATAAATAAGAGGCTTGGGGTGCTGATTTTTAAGGGAAAAAAGACGGGGAAACCCTGCAGAATTCGCTCTACACTTGCCATACAATGTATTTTCCCATTTTAAACACCTGTGAGCTCATATACAGCCCTCTTTTGTACCTACAAAAGCCAGTGTTTACCCACTTTAAAGATATAGAAGCCTTTTCTAGCAGTCAGTTGCAAGCCTTCTCACACACTTTAGAGTCTTTCTCTTCATCTTTGCACACACCCTTCTACACGTTGAGAGTCGTGTTGCTTGCTTTTGCCCGGACTTCAGTCCGTGGTTTCATTTCAGTCTATATATATATATATATATATATATATATCTTATATATATTTACATATATATTAACTAACATTACCGAGTTATGCCTCGGTTGAGCCTAGACTTCGGTCGCAATTATTATATCTACAGGGCAGAAAGAACTTTTGCCCGCTTTACCCTTGACGACCAATGCAAGGAATGTTGTTCTAATTGGCAAGAGCAAAGTTCGGGTGAACCGCAGTGATGGAGGGACTGTCATCATCCTCCCTGTCTCGAATGATGGCCATTATGTCTGGGCAATCATCGTCTGGGGTGTATCGGTTGGTATGTTCATCATGGACGATGATACGCATGCCCAACATTATTTGGATAACGTTCTCCTTGATTCTCCGCTCCTCTTCTTCGATTGCGGGATCTGGAATAACGATTTTGTTTTCCTCCACCGGTTTCGGCTTAGGAAATAACATAGCCATAACATTGGCTGGCACCTTTACAGGAGGTTGTGCAGACTCAGCACTTAAAGGCGAAGATAAACGCCACATAGTTGAAGCTGAAGGAACCTGTGGATGTTTATGAGGGTTCTTATGACTAGAGCTGGCCGAATAGCCTAGTCCAGCTGTTCCAGTGTGCTTGGTTAAGCGAATAGGATACTTGATACCCTGACAATCTTTACCCAACCCTTGTCCTGGTTTATGACCCAATGACATTATTTCTTGAGTGGCTGACATCACTTCGGCAGAAATTTGGGGTTCGGGTAGTGGTGCTCCAATAGCATGGTATTGGGTATTGCTTATTTCCAAAGCATGAAAACTGACTGGTTCAACGTCCGCATTAGCATTGATGATCGATAAATCCCCGTGTTGAGGACACTCTGGTTCAGCGTTGACCGTGACCAGGCTGTTGTTGACAATATATTTTAATTATTGATGAAGGGTGGAGGGGACTGCCCCAGCCATGTGGATCCATGGTCGTCCCAAGAGCAGGTTGTATCCCGACTCTATCTTGAGCACATGGAAGGATACGAAAAATATATGAGGACCAATCTCAATTGGCAGCTCAATTACTCCAACCGAATTCTGGCGGGCTCCATCAAAAGCTTTGATGATAGTATGGCTACTCCGGATTCGATTAGGATTGATATTCATCTTCACCAAGGTAGAATATGGGCAGATATTTAGGGATGAGCCTCCATCTATCAGGACTCCAGCCACCATATATCTGGAGGACAAGACTGCGATGTGCAATAGTTTGCAATGACTGATCCCTTCAGGCGGAATGTCATCATCAGTGAAGGATATCACATTGTCATTGAAAATGTGATCAACCAGATGCTGAAATTTTTCCTCATCCATGGATGTCGGGAGATAGGCTTCTTCTAAAACCTTTAACAAGATCTTCCGGTGATTCTCGGAAGTGAGGACCAAGTCCAAAATAGATATCTGTTGTGGAGCTTCTTTCAAGCTTAAAACCACCGTAGCTTCGTTATGACCCATAGTTCGGAGGAATTCTTCAATCTTCTCCGTGGGTATTTTTCCCTTTGATTTGACGACATATTTCATCACCCGTTGGGGAAGGTACAGTGGATTTTCTTTCGACACTGCAATAGTGGTATGTGAGGTGGATCCTTCACCTTCTCCATAATTCCACGGAACTTTATGCAAGCTAACAATAAGATATTGTGCTCTGCACGACAAGTTGATTGGCTCGGGAGCGGCCACTTTCAAAGGATTATTGCTTACTTTGAGTTAAATTATTGGCATGACGAGTGATTGATCAGCTTCAGTAGATATGACGGCTACCACACTCTTCCATTTAGTGGAACCTGCATTCTCACTGGCGCGTAGCACAGTATCGTCATCTGCCAGGCGCAGTACGCCACTGTCGATTAGGTTTTGAATAAGGTGGCGGAGTGCCCAGCATTCTTCTGTGCTGTGACCACGAGATTGGGAATGATATTGACATACTCCCTCAGAATTGTACCGTCCCGAACAGGGGTAAATTGGAGGTAGAAGGGAACTGTTTCTTCCTTTATTGATTAACATGTGAAGTATCTCCTCCATAGGTTGACCCAAATAGGTGAATTCCCTTTTGTTGGCGAAATCCCGACGGGCCTTGGCATTTGCTCTCTTCGTCTCTTTGTCTTCCAGCTTTTCATTTTCTAAAAGTGAAGAGGGAATATTCATGACAATGGGCAGGAGACTGGCATGCTCCTGGCTGATTAGCTGACGAGTCACTTGATGCTGATAAGTCACCAGTTCCGCCAATTGCTCAATTTGTTTGCAGAGAGCTTTCATTTTTCGTTCTATTGTGAACTGGAACTTGGTATAATCTCATATGTTATCACCGTCTTTGATGGTTTGGGAAGAATCACAGCCGAAGTTGGAACTCTGTCCACTGCTCCAATTAATCATGTTGACCTCTTCTTTTTTGTGTTAAGGAAGAGGGTTGTCTTGAACGTTAGGTTGATCTAGTTTAGTGACCGCGATCTCACCGTTGTCTATCAGGTCTTGGATCTTGTGTTTCAAGGCCCAACAATCCTGAGTATCATGTCCAGGTGCCCCGACATGATAAGCACATTTCTGAGCAGCATTAAAACCCCTTCCATTTGGGCTGGCTGGTGGAAGTAGATGTGTAATCTTCTTTTGTATTGTCAGAAGATTAAGGATATTCTCGAGGGTATCCCCTAAGGGTGTGAACACTCGAGGGCATTTGGCTTCTCCACCTTTTGGTATTGGAGGGTTTACAGACTGTGCTGGAAAGGGAGTAAAGTTTCTCCTCTGAACAGGCATATTTTGACTGCCTTTTTGACCCTGTAGTATCAGGGAAACATCTTCCTCTTTCTTTTTATGGACCGTCCTGGGGTTGTTCCCATAATTTCCAGACTGGATGTGATCAGCAACAGCTTTGAGTGCAGCTAGGTCTTGAATCTTTCCGAATTTCAATCCCATCTCAGCCATCTCCCCATTTTTGACCATTTTAGAAAACGATTTACCGATGCCGGCTAAAACTCTCTCATAGAAGGGAGCTTCTTGTATGTCTATAAACGTCATGACCATTTCTGATTCGATCATGGAAGGATTCACTTGGGCAGCCAGGCGTCTCCACCTCTGGGCATACTCTCTGAAAGACTCGGTAGACTGTTTTTTGATCTTAGTAATTTGGTACCGATCAGGAGCCATTTGAGTTTGAAAGCTATATTGAGTGAGGAAGGCATGTGCTAGCTCTTCCCAGCTGTGGATTTTGGAGTTGTCTAATCTTGTGTACCATGAACGGGCTTCTCCAGTTAGACTCTTTTGGAATAATTGCATTATGAGCTTTTCATCCTCTGCATAAGATCCAAGTTCTCCAATAAATACCTTTAAGTGTGTATAAGGATCTCCTAACCCGTCATATTTTTCAAAGTCAGAAGTTTTAAACTTTTCTGGATAATGAACACCAGGAAAAATACATAGATCAGCATATGAAACACTCCCGTGTGTTCCAATTACTTTGATAGTGCGAAGGGTCTCTTCCATTTGGAGGACTTTCTTTTTAATGTCATCAGTGTCTGGGTCTCCAATGGGATGTGCAGCATCATGAGTTTTGTTGGTAATATCCAACTGTAGTTCAGGTATGGTAATGACCGGAATCTCTCCTTGGATGGAGGATTCAACATGTACGTGTATTTTTTGACCCTGTGTAGACTGGTGTAATTCTTTGAGCAGAACAACCAAATCTGTAATTTGTTTGCTTAATCCGTCGAATTCTTTGTGAGAAACTGGATTAAGTTCAGTCTGGTCGGATGACGACATAATTGACTGTAGGCCTGTTGCCTTTTTGGACTTTGAACGGGTAGTAGGCCCGATTGACTCCCTGCGAAAGACTTGCATAGTTTAGTCCTTAGGGAAGGTGAATATTAATATGCAATGTGATGAGTCCATTTTAGGAATTTTATCCTGCAAAAATGGATGTCAGCTGTTTGTAGCATGTATGTATATGTGTACATATTCCTTCATATTTGTCATTACATGGAGATAGATATGTCATGAAATTGTGTAATTTAAAATGAGAGCATGAAGAGACTTTCCTCCGTTTTGGGTTTATCAGAGGCTGACCTATCTTAGGTTACTCTCGCGGCTTTTTGGCATGAAGGTTCCCAAATCATCGCAATCTACTTGACGAGAAGTTAATCCGGTCTTTCAATTAGAGCGAATTTGGGTAGTGCCTTTCCTGAGCCTCGGAGAATCAGGCTTCTCACGAGTCCAGTAATCAAACACCGACGGGATAGCCTCCTAGTGGAGGGACCACACAACATACATTCACATACATCGCGTCTCACCGTATGAAATGATGACATGTGCGAAGCACTAATATCATGAGCAGCTTATAGTGCGAGGCACTAACATCACATGCAGTTTATAGTGCGAGGCACTAACATCACAGGTAGTTTATAGTGCGAGGCACTAAATAAACAAGACATGCATTCGTACACATTCATCCAATGTAAATCCAACATCCACACACAAGCAGATAACAATTTTGAAAAGATTGAAATAGCGGCTTAAGTCCTCTTACTGGAGTCCCCAGCAGAGTCGCCACCTGTCGACGCCGGGATTTTCAGATGTCCCTTTCCGTTACTTGTTCTTTGGTGTTCTCATTTTAGGTGAGATTTGTTTGAAAAAACAAGTGAAAAAGGTCCGACATGTATAATGTCGACAATGGACTGTTAAGAGTCGCCAGTTGGTTTTTTAAATGGTTGTACCAACACAACCGAGAAAAAGTTTGCACATTGACCCAGTGATGTGACACTGCTATACGGGTCGGTGAAACCAAGATTCATTTAGGGTCCGGGGACTTGGTTATGCGGGGGGAAGGTGTTAGGCACCCCCCGACATCCGTGTTACCACGGTGACTGCCTCTTTCCAAGAAACTATTATCTGAATGTGTGTGTGTGTATGTGAGTCAATGTGCTATTATTTGAAAGTGGTACGAGGCCTCGTTCGCACCTATATACGCAGGGTTTGAATTTATGTAAAAATTTAATTTTAGCAAGATATGGCAATGATGTTTTATAAAAGAGGTTTTTTCAAACCCTGTCGCTCAATAGTAATTGAGGCCTTTTGCACTCCCATTTTATTAAATGCGCGGCTTGGTTGATTTTATTTGACGGCTGCGAAGCATCCGTACGAAAATAATGTACAAAATAATGCCGACTTCCTCGTGGGTATGGAAACCATCTGAGGAAATTCAGACACCGCAGAATAATTTACAAGCTGCTTACAGCTGAAAACGTCCATCACGAGAACCGAATCTAGATCCAATGGGATGAATCTGTGATCACATGATTCCTAGGCTCACATGATACCGCAATTTGTATGAAAGCAGTAAGCAAGTATATATATAAAAGCCGTAAATATATATATACAGACATGATCACCAACCACGAAGAACCTACATGGGGGATCAGAAATGTAAAGAAAGCTGTTAAAAGCCATCAACTGCCACGGAGGAAACTCCAGGCGGGACAAAACGTAGATAAAACTGTAAAAACGGTCAACCACCACGAAGTAAACTCCAGGTGGGACGAAATGTATATATATATATATATATATATATATATATATATATATATATATATATACAGAAATGATCAGGTAAGGGATCCCTTACTTTATTAAAATAAGGGACTTTTTTTTTTTGCTTTTTTTTTGCTTTTTTTTTTAAAACAGCTAAAAAAAAAAGTTTAATATTTTATGGAACTGAAATTTTTTCATAATACAATGTTTTGGGCGTGTTTTAAATACCTATACCAAAAAGTGGTGGTACAGTCTACCCAGACTGTACATACATGTTTTGTTATGCGTACCCAAATCACACTCAAAACACTGTATTATGAAAAAATTTCAATTCCATAAAATATTAAACTTTTTTTTTAGTTGTTTTAAAAAAAAAAGCAAAAAAGCAAGCAAAAAAAAAAGTCCCTTATTTTAATAAAGTAAGGGATCCCTTACCTGATCCTGACCCTATATATATATATATATATATATATATATATATATATATATATATATATAAAAGCGAGTAAACACACCGAATGTAAAATCCAGGCTCATCGAACGGAGTTCGACCATAGTTTATATATATAAGTATATATATATAAGAAAGCAATTAAACGCACCAAACCGAAGTTTAGGCTCATCGAACAAAGTCCGACACACAGTTAATATATATAAGTATATATATATATATATATATATATATATATATATATATTAAAGCAATAAACGCTCCAGACCGAAGTCTAGGCTCAACCGAGGCATAACTCAGTAATGTTAGTCAATATAAAAATATATATATATATATATATATATATATATATATATATATATATATAGACTGAAATGAAACCACGGACCGAAGTCCGGGCAAAAGCAAGCAACACGACTCTCAACGTGTAGAAGGGTGTGTGCAAAGATGAAGAGAAAGACTCTAAAGTGTGTGAGAAGGCTTACAGCTGACTGCTAGAAAAGGCTTCTATATCTTTAAAGTGGGTAAACACTGACTTTTGTAGGTACAAAAGAGGGCTGTATATGAGCTCACAGGTGTTTAAAATGGGAAAATACACTGTATGGCAAGTGTAGAGCGAATTTTGTAGGGTTTCCCCGTCTTTTTTTCTTAAAAATCAGCACCCCAAGTCTCTTATTTATAGGCAAAAGGTGCCGCAGGTGTACCTGCGGCTCAACCGCAGGTGTACCAGAGGCGGGTCGGGTTGGCCCGGTTGGTCATAAACCAGGACAAGGGTTGGGTAAAGATTGTCAGGGTATCAAGTACCCTATTCGCTTAACCAAGCACACTGGAATAGCTGGACTAGGCTATTCGGCCAGCTCTAGTCAGAGGAACCCTCATAAACATCCACAGGTTCCTTCAGCTTCAACTATGTGACGCTTATCTTCGCCTTCAAGTGCTGAGTCCGCACAACCTCCTGTAAAGGTGCCAGCCAATGTCATGGCTATGTTATTTCCTAAGCCGAAACCGGTGGAGGAAAATAAAATCGTTATTCCAGATCCCGCAATCGAAGAAGAGGAGCGGAGAATCAAGGAGAACGTTGTCCGAATAATGTCGGGCATGCGTATCATCGTCCATGATGAACGTACCAACCGATACACCCCAGACGATGATTGCCCAGACATAATGGCCATCATTCGGGACAGGGAGGATGATGACAGTCCCTCCATCACTGCGGTTCACCCGAACTTTGCTCTTGCCAATTGGAACAGCATTCCTTTCATTGGTCGTCAAGGGTGAAGCGGGCAGAAGTTCTTTCTTCCCTGTAGATATAATAACTGCTTACTTTTCTGTACAATATTAGCAGTTTATTTTGCCAGTATATGCTAACACTGTGTATGATCAAACACGTTTCATATATACTAAGTGAAAGCATATTTTGTTTCAGGACTCTAAATTTAGATGTGCCTGTACTTGCTGATACGATGCCTCTCCTACACAGGGATTGTTCCTTTGATGTAGAGATGAATTCAGCCTTGATGGATACACAGGATGACATTGAGGTGCCTCCAGAAATTCAAGAATGGGTTAAAGATACACCTAAGCCCAACCTTGATCAAACCACTTCTTTCAATCTCGGAACCTTAGAAAGCCCTAAGTTAATCTAGATTGGTACAGACCTTACCCCAAACCAACGGAATGACATGGTTACACTATTAACCCAATTCCAGGATGTGTTTGCATGGTCTCATGAAGACATGGTGGATTTTTCCACTGACATTGTCCTTCATCGCCTTCCCATTAAAGAGGGATTTAAGCCAGTCAAACAGAAACTTAGGCGATTGAAACCTGAGTGGAGTTTAAAGGTGAAAGAGGAAATTGTGAAACAATTTCAGGCTGACATCATCATGGTGTCTACATATCCTGAGTGGATATCCAATATCGTGCCCGTGCCTAAACCTGGAGGGAAGGTGCGAGTTTGCGTGGATTACCGGGACTTGAATAAAACTTGCCTAAAAGATAGCTTTCCCGTGCCATTTATCCACATTCTCATTGACAATACTGCGCAATACGACATGTACTCCTTTGCTGATTGCTTTGCGGGGTATCATCAAATCATGGTTGCCAAGGAAGATCGTGAGAAGACTGCCTTCATAACTCCTTGGGGAACTTTTTGTTATAGACGGTTGTCATTCGGCCTCATTAATGCTGGAGCTACCTATCAACGAGCTATGATGGCTCTTTTCCATGACTTGATGCATAAAGAGATTGAGATCTACGTGGATGACATCATTGTCAAGTCCCGGAAGGAGGATCACCATATAGACCATCTCAGAAAGCTATTCAACAGGTTGCGTAAGTACAACTTGAAGTTGAATCCAGCCAAATGCGCCTTTGGCGTTAAATTAGGCAAGTTGCTAGGATTTCTAGTCAGCCACAAAGGGATTGAGCTGGATCCTGCCAAAATCCAAGCCATCACGGAAATGCCCATTCCTCAGACAGAAAAGGAAATTCGGGGATTTTTGGGAAGAATCAACTTCATTAGCAGGTTTATCTCCCAACTCACAACAACCTGTGAACCAATCTTCAAGCTATTAAGGAAGAACTCCTCCATAAAATGGAATGATGAGTGTCAGAATGCCTTCCTTACAATCAAGAAACAGCTAGTCAAAGCTCCTGTGTTGGTACCACCTAGGGATAATGTTCCCCTATTTATGTACCTGTCCATAAGTGACAATGCTATGGGCTGCATGCTGGGGCAGAAGGACGATAGAGGCCAAGAACGAGCTATCTATTACCTCAGTAAAAGGTTCAGTAGCAGTGAACACAAGTACACTCTGATCGAAAAGACGTGTTATGCTTTAGCATGGGCTTCCATGAGGTTACAACATTACCTCCATGGTCACATAGCCAATTTTATATCCCGCGTGGATCCTCTCAAGTACGTGTTCAACAAACCCATGTTAAATTGTCGGCTGTCCAAATGGCAGTTGATCCTACAACAATTTGACATCTTATATGTGACTCAAAAGTCTATCAAAGGTTAAGGAATCGCAGATCAACTGGCCGCCGCACCTTCAGGGGATTTCAAACCCTTAGAAACATATTTCCCTGATGAAGGAGTAATGACAGTATAGCAACACCATCAGTACGATACACGCCAATCATGGAAGATGTATTTTGATGGAGCTGTTAATATGGAAGGTTCTGGAGCTGGAACAGTTCTAGTATCTGATACGGGGGATCAGTATCCCGTCGCCGTCAAATTACAGTTTGACAACACCAATAATACGGCTGAGTATGAAGGCTGTCTCATGGGGCTAAAACTTGCCCGTTCAATGGGCATCCGACGGTTAACTGTCCTTGGAGATTCAGAGTTGGTAATCCGACAAACCACCAGAATCTATCATACCAAGGAACTACATTTGCTGCCTTACCATCGGCAGGTTTTAAAGATGGCTTTGGAGTTCGAAGAAATCTCCTTTCTACATGTTCCTCGTAATAGGAATGATTTCGCAGACGCATTAGCAACTTTGGCCTCCTTGGTTCATATATCAGACAAGGAGCAATTGCCAAGCGTCACAATTTATCTGAACAAGGCCCCAGCCTACGGGAATTATGTTGGAGAGGTATCGGATGAGCTACCTCCCATCCCATAGCCTTGGTATCAGCATATCAAGGAATATCTGTGAGATGGATCTACACCCGCTGAGGCGAGCCCGACCGAGAAAAGGCGGATCCATCGACTTGCAATAAAATTCTACCTGAGTGGAGATGCGCTCTACAAAAGAGATGCAGGATTAGGCCTCCTCCGGTGTTTAGACAAAGATCAAGCCCAAAGACTCATGGATGAAATCCATGGCGGAGTCTGTGGCCCCCACATGAGTGGCCCCCTCCTTATCAAGAAAATCCTCAGAACGGGACATTATTGGCTATCTCTCAAAGCTGATTTCCATGACCACGTCAAAAGATGCTATCAGTGCCAGATTCATGGGAATGCTATACACGCCCCTCCACGGGAACTCCACAATATGAGTTCACCTTGGCCCTTCTCAATGTGGAGAATGGACGTTATCAGGCCCATTGAACCTAAAGCCAGTAATGGACATCGGTTTATATTCACCATGATCGACTACTTCACCAAGTGGGTAGATGCAGCCTCCTTCCCCAGGGCCACTAAAGAAGTCATCATTACTTTCATCAAAAACAATGTTGTTTGTCGTTATGGGCAACCAGAGGTGATTGTGTCAGACAATGCCAAAAACCTCAACAATAAGATGATGGAGGAATTGTGCAGTAAATACCACATCAAACATCTCAACTGTGACGCCCCCAAAATAGGTATACAACACCCATTCTGAGTCGCCAAATACATGGTATATAAAGCAAACTACAACTTCAATAATACAATTGTCGTGCAAAATATGACAACACATACTGTGAGTTTAAATACAAATATTGTCTTCTAGACAATATCCACACTCAAATAAGTCCTCAATACAATTATTCAAACACTATTTTACAGAAATAGTGAGGACTGCTAAAACATCTTTCTAGAACCATCACTCCATACCCCGACTAGATCCTGCTATGTTCTCACCTCCTAAGAAGAAAAATGGAACAAAAAGGAAAAGGGTGAGCTCAACAAGCCCAGTAAAGAATATTATGACTAAGATAATATACAACAAATTATCATTAGTATTCAACAGGGAAAAATCTGTTAGAATATAATCGACAACAAGTTTTAGGTCAACAACTGCAGCGGAAACATCAAACCATTAGAAGAGTCAAGTAGAGAATGAATTCTACTATCTTCTAAGATTTAAAAGTCCATCATTAATATTTTATCCCTGTAACATCAATTAATAATCATCTTTATCCAAATATTCATCTTTGCACTATAGGCCAAAGATATTCATTTGTATCACCTGTCAGTCATGTTCATCTCAACACCTGTTCATCTTTGCACTACAGGCCAAAGATATTCATCTAGTAATCATGCATCTTTGCACTACAGGCCAAAGATATTCAGTAATATCATCATTTAGGACTGAGGATGATGAAAAATATCTTAAAGAGAACGAATCCAGTGAGATAGAAGGACAAATAGTAGGGATTCGTATAACAGTTTATCCAAGATCAATAATACTTCATAATAATCAATTGTGAAGCAGAATTCAAAAATAAAGATCATAACATGGATACAATCAAAGATAGTAACCATAATAGACATCTTGGACAAAAAGAGAAAATTTTATTTTTCGATGAATAGTGCCGTATTCGTGAATAGTGCCATATACGTGAATAGTAACGTATACGTGAATAGTAACCCCGACACAAAAAGTTCCAAATTTGATAAAAACTCATGTTGATATTTCAGCATAATGATATTGAAGAAAATAATATCATTAAGAAGAAAATAATATCCCTTACCTCAAAATATCAGTACTTCTAGTCGGAATACCGGTATAAGGATGAAAGAAACTTGCTCTGATGAATAGAAACTCTTAAAGTATCTAAATACTCACAAAATACACTCAATAATCAAGAGAGAGAAAGAGAGAAAACTTATTTTTGGTGTGATTTTCAATTCTAACTTAGCCCTTTATTTATAGGAAAATGTTAGCACGCCGAAGCAGACTTAACCTGCAACCTGATGGCTTTACCTGCTACTATTCCCACCCACCACATTTAAATAAAAATCTCAGCACATTTTTTCACTAACCAAGAGTGGGGCCCACCAATTCTAGAATTTTCCACCAAAATGATTAACTCCAAAAATTCAACAATTTCTGAACTAGTCATCTCATAAAATTCATAATAAATCATACGTTCATTTTTAACGGTTCAAAATTTGTGGACATATACTCAACTTATATATGTATAACATATCCAAAAATTACCACGATCCGACGGTCGGATTAAAAATTATAACCCTCGCAAAATATCTCAAAAACTCTGATTTTTAATACCTCCATTCCGATAAAAATACTGATAAAAACCTCAACATTAACTCCTTTATTTTTAACCACAAAAATATAGCCCTCTATTATATCCACATAAAATAAATATTTTCTTACCATATGAATCAATAATTAATTATTCACAAATAATATTACAGAATCACATTTATGACAACCAGGCCGTTCCCATGAAAGAGGGGGCTTTCCAATAAGGATTTCTCCTTACTGGCGCGCAATTAGATGACCAAACCTCTCCTTAGACAGAACTTTCTAGACATTGCCAATAATGTTATCTAATAATATTATTCAAATAATATGAATTATTGATCTGATAAAGGAAAATACTGTGCAACAATAATTATTGAAATAACAATAATATAAAATATCAACGCAGCAATTATTGAATCAATAAAATAAAATATTGAATAATAACTACTGTAACAATTATTGAGTAGTGCCTTCTTGTAAGACCCCAACTTATTAATGAATAAAATCAAATTTTCTCTAAATATTATTGTGAATAATAAGGGGCTAATTTGATATAATACTTTGGTTATGGGTGAAATGTGTAAATTTTGCAAAATAAGCAAGTGGTTATAAAATATTCATTTTGTCGGGGAATATTCGTTTGGTCGTGGAATATTCTTGCTGTCGGGGAATATTCGTACGACGGCGCAACCTTGTGTGGGCCCCATAACGGAAAGCGATTGGATGAAGAAAATGACAAGTATAAGTTATTTATAAATAACGGCGTAGTTGTTACCGTTAATACTGTTGGAATACCCGGTGATTAAAATACAGTAGCACACGGTATTGCACCAATTATTGATTCTTACGTAAGAAGGCACTACTCAATAATTGTTACAGTAGTTATTGTTCAATATTTTATTTTATTGATTCAATAATTGTTGCATTGATATTTTATATTATTGTTGTTTCAATAATTGTTGCTGCACAGTATTTTCCATTATCAGATCAATAATTCATATTATTTGAATAATATTATTAGATAACATTATTGGCAATGTCTAGAAAGTTCTGTCTAAGGAGAGGTTTGGTCATCTAATTGCGCGCCAGTAAGGAGAAATCCTTATTGGAAAGCCCCCTCTTTCCTGGGAACGGCCTGGTTGTCATAAATGTGATTCTGTAATATTATTTGTGAATAATTAATTATTGATTCATATGATAAGGAAATATTTATTTTATGTGGATATAAATGAGGGATATATTTTTGTGGTTAAAAATGAAGGAGTTAATGTTGAGGTGTTTTATCAGTATTTTTATCGGAATGGAGGTATTAAAAATCAAATCAGGGTTTTTGAGAAATATTGCGGGTGTTATAATTTTTAATCCGACCGTTGGATCGTGGTAATTTTTGGATATGTTATACATATATAAGTTGAGTATATGTCCACAAATTTTGAACCGTTAAAAATGAACGTATGATTTATTATGAATTTTACGAGATGACTGGTTCAGAAATTGTTGAATTTTCGGAGTTTATCATTTTGATGGAAAATTCTAGAATTGGTGGGCCCCACTTGTGGTTGGTGAAGAAATGTGCTGAATTATATTTCAAATGTGGTGGGTGGGAATAGTAGCAGGTAAAGCCATCAGGTTGCAGGTCAAACCTACTAAAATTTTCCTATAAATAGAGGGCTAAGTTAGAATTGAAAATCACACCAGAAACAAGTTTTCTCTCTTTCTCTCTCTAGATTATTGAGTGTATTTTGTGAGTATTTAGATACTTTGAGAGTTTCTATTCATCAGAGCAAGTTTCTTTCAGCCTTATACCGGTATTCCGACCAGAAGTACTGATATTTTGAGGTAAGGGATATTATTTTCTTCTTAAATGATATTATTTTCTTCAATATCATTATGCTGAAATATTGATATGAGTTTTTATCAAATTTGGAACTTTTTGTGTCGGGGTTACTATTCACGTATACGGCACTATTCACGTATACGGCACTATTCACGAATACGGCACTATTCACCGAAAAATAAAATTTTTCCTTTTTGTCCAAGATGTCTATTATGGTTACTATCTTTGATTGTATCCATGTTTTGATCTTTATTTTTGAATTCTGCTTCACAATTGATTATTATGAAGTATTATTGATCTTGGATAAACTGTTATACGAATCCCTACTATTTGTCCTTCTGTCTCATTGGATTCGTTCTCTTTAAGATATTTTTCATCATCCTCAGTCCTAAATGATGATATTACTGAATATCTTTGGCCTGTAGTGCAAAGATGTATGATTACTTGATGAATATCTTTGGCCTGTAGTGCAAAGATGAACAGGTGTTGAGATGAACATGACTGACAGGTGATACAAATGAATATCTTTGGCCTGTAGTGCAAAGATGAATATTTGGATAAAGATGATTATTAATTGATGTTACAGGGATAAAATATTGATGATGGACTTTTAAATCTTAGAAGATAGTAGAATTCTTTCTCTACTTGACTCTTCTAATGGTTTGCTGTTTCCGCTGCAGTTGTTGATCTAAAACTTGTTGTCGATTATATTCTATCAGATTTTTCCCTGTTGAAGACTAACGATAATTTGTTTGTATATTATCTTAGTCATAATATTCTTTACTGGGCTAGTTGAGCTCACCCTTTTCCTTTTTGTTCCATTTTTCTTCTCAGGAGGTGAGAACATAGCAGGATCTAGTCGGGGTATGGAGTGATGGTTCTAGAAAGATGTTTTAGCAGTCCTCACTATTTCTGTAAAATAGTGTTTGAATAATTGTAATGAGGATTTATTTGAGTGTGGATATTGTCTAGAAGACAATATTTGTATTTAAACTCACAGTATGTGTTGTCGTATTTTGCACGACAATTGTATTATTGAAGTTGTAGTTTGCTTTCTGTACCATGTATTTGGCGACTCAGAATGGGTGTTGTATACCTATTTTGGGGGCGTCACAGTTGGTATCAGAGCTTAGGGATATGATCCCTGGCTGAGATGTGAGACAAGAACTAGGAGGGGAGAGACGGGGAATTCCTTCGCTAGTATGACCTGACTAAGTTTATTTGGTGTTTATTTGGTCGGTCAGAGTATAGGGATAATATATGACATGACTATTAACCCTTGTTTTATGGCAGTATTTAAGAATGGCAGCTGAGAACGTTAATAATGGAGTAAATCAGACCGTGGAGACACCTTTGATCACCACCCAGGGGAACGTGCAACAGGAAGGCAATATTCCTCCTGTAAACAACGTTACCGAGCAAACGATGAATGATGGAATGTTTAGGAGCTTTTTGCAGTTCATGCAAAATCAGACGAGGGAGACTCGTGTGCAGAATACGGGTGGAAATGATAACGCGCGGTTTGTCACAGCTAAGCAGTTCAAAGAATTGGGACCACCAGAATTTAAGGGAAAGCCGGATCCGATCATGGCGGAAACGTGGGTCAAGCAAATTACCAAGATATTCGATGTCTTGGGATGCACGGAGGAACAGAAGGTTCCATTCGCCACCTTTATGTTCCGCGGTGAGGCAGACTACTGGTGGGAGTCTGTGAAGCGTACCCAGCCTGACGCACTCAACATGTCCTGGGAAACATTTCAAAAACTGTTCAATGACAAGTACTTTCCTGAAAGTATTCGTCATATGAAGGAGGTTGAGTTTATCAGACTGGAACAAAACAACATGACGGTGTCCCAGTACGAGGCGAAGTTTGCAGAGTTATCCAGGTTTGCACCTCATTTGGTCGAAAATGAGGAACGAATGACAAGGATGTTTCTGAGAGGTCTAAAACCCGAGATTCGACAATATCTTATCTCTCATAAATTTTCTTTATATTCAGATGTTGTAAACAGGGCTCAATTATTAGAGCGAGATAATGAGTATGTGCAACCGAGGGACCACAACCAGGGTCATACCGGTGGCGGCAGTCATCGAAGCAATGAAAACCAGCAGGGAGGAAAATATTCGGACAAAAGCGGTAACCACTCTGGTGGTAATCGTGGTCGTGATAATAGAAGGAGCGAGTCGGGAGGAGATTTCAAGAAGAGAAGGTACAACAATGATAACGTGAAGACGTCAGCACAAACATCAACTGTTTCTAGGGGAGGAGAACGACCACCGGTCGTATGTTACAAATGTGGGAAAGAGGGACATATCAGCCCAAACTGCCCACAACAATCCAAGGTATGTTATAACTGTGGAAAGGAGGGTCATATAGCTCGAGAGTGTTCTGTAGCAAAACCAAGTTCAGCGGGGATGGTGACTCCAAAAGCTGTCCCGGATAAGTCGAAATCAGCGGTTCCTGGAAGGGCGTTTGTCGTTACTGGCCAAAACGCGAGAAACCCGAACGAGGTGATCACGGGTAAGCTAATCTTGAATTCTTGCGAAGTTTATACTTTACTAGATACCGGTTCTACCCATTCTTTTATCTCTCCTGCTTGTGCTCAACGTTTAAACTTGACTCCGGAGAAATTGGACTTTAACTTATCTGTTGAAACTCCGTTGGGTGAAACCTTCGTTACATCTACAGTTTATAAATCTTGCATGATCCAAGTTGGCACTATCACATTACCTGTTGATCTTATCTCTTTAAAGATACTTGCTTTTGATGTGATTTTAGGAATTGATTGGTTAACCACTCATCATGCTAAAATTGATTGTTTTCGTAAGGTTGTTAGTTTTCATATTCCTAACCAACCTGTCATACGAATTCAAACTACTAAACCACTAAAATCAGTCACTGTCATATCAAGCCACAAAGCTATTCGTTTATTGAAAAACGGATGTCAAGCTTTCTTAGCCCATGTTATGGATTTGAACAAAGACAAGTCAGATTTGAATAATATTTCTATTGTTAGAGAATTTCCCGATGTATTTCCTGAAGAACTTCCTGGTCTACCCCCAGAACGTGAAGTTGAATTCTTTATTGACCTTGAACCCGGTACAAAGCCCATTTCTAAAACTCCATATCGAATGGCTCCTATTGAACTTCAGGAGTTAAAAGTCCAACTACAGGAGTTGTTGGACATCGGTTTTATTCGTCCTAGTACGTCTCCTTGGGGTGCTCCTGTTTTATTCGTAAAGAAGAAAGACGGGAGTATGCGACTTTGTATTGACTATCGAGAATTGAATCATGTCACTATCAAGAATAGGTATCCGCTACCTCGCATTGATGACCTGTTTGACCAGTTGCAAGGAGCACAATTCTTTTCAAAGATCGATCTTCGTTCTGGATATCATCAGCTGAAGATTAAAACTGAGGATATTCCAAAGACTGCCTTCAGAACTCGGTACGGGCATTATGAATTCTTAGTAATGTCTTTTGGATTGACTAATGCTCCTGCTGCCTTCATGGATATGATGAACCGTGTATTCAAAGAATATTTGGATCAGTTCGTTGTTGTCTTTATTGATGACATCCTCATCTATTCCAAAAGCCGTGAAGATCATGAGCGCCATTTGAAGCTGGTACTGCAAAGGCTTCGTGAAAATAAGCTATATGCCAAACTGAAGAAATGCGAGTTCTGGCTTGAGGAAGTAGCATTCCTTGGGCACGTGGTGTCAAAACATGGAGTATCTGTCGACCCGGCGAAGATTGAAGCCATACAAAGTTGGGAGCAACCGAAGTCGGTAACCGAAGTACGTAGCTTTCTGGGCTTAGCTGGTTATTATCGGAGATTTGTGGAAGGATTTTCTCGAATCGCTACTCCGTTAACTCAGCTGACTCGGAAAGATACAAAATTCGTATGGAGTGAGGAATGCGAGAAGAGTTTCCAAGAACTCAAGAGGAGACTCATTTCGGCACCTGTTCTGACAATACCATCTGGTTCGGATGGATTTGTTATCTACAGCGATGCTTCAGGCAAAGGGTTAGGATGTGTTCTCATGCAACATGGGAAAGTCATAGCCTATGCCTCACGACAACTCAAAGAATATGAGAGGAATTATCCTACTCATGATTTGGAGTTGGCAGCAGTCGTTTTTGCGTTGAAGATCTGGAGACACTACCTGTATGGGGAGAAAGTGGAGATCTATACAGATCATAAAAGCCTCAAATATTTCTTCACCCAAAAGGAACTCAACATGCGGCAGCGACGTTGGCTCGAGCTGTTGAAAGATTACGATCATACCATCCAATATCATCCTGGAAAAGCAAACGTAGTAGCTGACGCATTGAGTAGAAGATCATATGCGGGTACGAGTGCAATGTTGTTAACACAAAGGCCCATTTTGTATGACTTGCAAAGGATGGAGATAGAGATGAAGGCTCCAAGTACCCACATGATGATATCAAATATACGAGTAGAACCGACTTTAATCGATAAAGTTAAAGCTGCTCAAGCTACGGACATGGAGCTGATGCGTATGAAGAAGAAAGTGCAAGAAGGTGCTATTCCAGAAGCAAGAATCGATGAAGAAGGAATACTTCGAGTCAACTCCAGACTTTGTGTTCCTAACGATTTTGACTTGAAGCATAGAATAATGATGGAGGCACACAACACACCGTTTGCAATCCATCCTGGGAGTACCAAAATGTATCACGATCTTCGACATACATTTTGGTGGAGCAATATGAAAAGAGAGATCGCGGAGTTTATCTCGAGGTGTTTAACTTGTCAACGTGTAAAGGCGGAGCATCAAGTGCCAAAGGGTCCATTGCAACCACTTGAGATCCCGAAATGGAAGTGGGAACACATTACTATGGATTTTGTTACGGGTCTTCCCAAGGTTTCTCAAGGCATAGATGCGATTTGGGTTATTGTTGATAGATTAACCAAGTCCGCTCATTTCTTGCCGATACGTGAGACTTATTCCCTTGAACGTCTTGCTAGTATGTACGTGAACGAGATTGTGAGATTGCATGGCATGCCAGTATCCATAGTTTCGGATCGTGACCCAAGATTCACTTCACGATTTTGGGTTAGCTTGCAGAAAGCTATGGGCACGGATTTACGATTCAGTTCAGCATACCATCCTCAAACGGACGGACAATCAGAGAGGACTATTCAAACTCTTGAAGATCTATTAAGACTTTGTGTCCTAGATCTCAAAGGGAGTTGGGATAAGTACCTACCATTGGTGGAATTCTCCTACAACAACAGTTATCAGGCGAGCATAGGTGTGGCTCCATTCGAGGCGTTGTATGGAAGAAAATGTCGTTCTCCAGTATGCTGGGACGAGGTGGGTGAAGCAACATTGTTGGGACCAGAGTTGGTACGCATTACTACAGAGAAGATCCAAACGATTCGACAACGTATACAAACGGCACAGGATCGACAAAAGAGTTATGCGGATCTTCATCGGAAGGACGTGGAATTTAATATTGGGGATCATGTATTGTTACGTGTTGCACCATGGAAGGGAGTTACAAGATTTGGGAAGAGAGGAAAGCTCAATCCAAGATTTGTTGGTCCATTTGAGATTCTTGAGCGAATAGGAAATGTGGCATATAGACTCGCATTACCTCCAAGCATGTCTCGTGTTCATAATGTTTTTCACATATCTATGCTTCGTAAATATGTTAAAGACCCGAACCACATTATTGAGTTAGAACCAGACGAGATAGCTGAAGATTTAACGTACGAGGAGGTACCTGTTAAGATCTTGGATAGGAAAGAGCATGTCCTACGCACGAAGGTTATACCACAAGTTAAGGTTTTGTGGAGAAACCATGCTATTGAAGAAATGACCTGGGAGTTGGAATCAGAAATGAAAGCGAGGTATCCTCACCTTTTTGAAACATCAGGTACGTACGTCAATTTCGAGGACGAAATTTCATAAGGAGGGGAGGTTGTAAGACCCCAACTTATTAATGAATAAAATCAAATTTTCTCTAAATATTATTGTGAATAATAAGGGGTTAATTTGATATAATACTTTGGTTATGGGTGAAATGTGCAAATTTTGCAAAATAAGCAAGTGGTTATAAAATATTCATTTTGTCGGGGAATATTCGTTTGGTCGTGGAATATTCTTGCTGTCGGGGAATATTCGTACGACGGCGCAGCCTTGTGTGGGCCCCATAACGGAAAGCGATTGGATGAAGAAAACGACAAGTATAAGTTATTTATAAATAACGGCGTAGTTGTTACCGTTAATACTGTTGGAATACCCGGTGGTTAAAATACAGTAGCACACGGTATTGCACCAATTATTGATTCTTACGTAAGAAGGCACTACTCAATAATTGTTACAGTAGTTATTGTTCAATATTTTATTTTATTGATTCAATAATTGTTGCGTTGATATTTTATATTATTGTTGTTTCAATAATTGTTGCTGCACAGTATTTTCCATTATCAGATCAATAATTCATATTATTTGAATAATATTATTAGATAACATTATTGGCAATGTCTAGAAAGTTCTGTCTAAGGAGAGGTTTGGTCATCTAATTGCGCGCCAGTAAGGAGAAATCCTTATTGGAAAGCCCCCTCTTTCCTGGGAACGGCCTGGTTGTCATAAATGTGATTCTGTAATATTATTTGTGAATAATTAATTATTGATTCATATGATAAGGAAATATTTATTTTATGTGGATATAAATGAGGGATATATTTTTGTGGTTAAAAATGAAGGAGTTAATGTTGAGGTTTTTATCAGTATTTTTGTCGGAATGGAGGTATTAAAAATCAAATCAGGGTTTTTGAGAAATATTGCGGGTGTTATAATTTTTAATCCGACCGTTGGATCGTGGTAATTTTTGGATATGTTATACATATATAAGTTGAGTATATGTCCACAAATTTTGAACCGTTAAAAATGAACGTATGATTTATTATGAATTTTACGAGATGACTGGTTCAGAAATTGTTGAATTTTCGGAGTTTATCATTTTGATGGAAAATTCTAGAATTGGTGGGCCCCACTTGTGGTTGGTGAAGAAATGTGCTGAATTATATTTCAAATGTGGTGGGTGGGAATAGTAGCAGGTAAAGCCATCAGGTTGCAGGTCAAACCTACTAAAATTTTTCTATAAATAGAGGGCTAAGTTAGAATTGAAAATCACACCAGAAACAAGTTTTCTCTCTTTCTCTCTCTAGATTATTGAGTGTATTTTGTGAGTATTTAGATACTTTGAGAGTTTCTATTCATCAGAGCAAGTTTCTTTCAGCCTTATACCGGTATTCCGACCAGAAGTACTGATATCTTGAGGTAAGGGATATTATTTTCTTCTTAAATGATATTATTTTCTTCAATATCATTATGCTGAAATATTGATATGAGTTTTTATCAAATTTGGAACTTTTTGTGTCGGGGTTACTATTCACGTATACGGCACTATTCACGTATACGGCACTATTCACGAATACGGCACTATTCACCGAAAAATAAAATTTTTTCTTTTTGTCCAAGATGTCTATTATGGTTACTATCTTTGATTGTATCCATGTTTTGATCTTTATTTTTGAATTCTGCTTCACAATTGATTATTATGAAGTATTATTGATCTTGGATAAACTGTTATACGAATCCCTACTATTTGTCCTTCTGTCTCATTGGATTCGTTCTCTTTAAGATATTTTTCATCATCCTCAGTCCTAAATGATGATATTAATGAATATCTTTGGCCTGTAGTGCAAAGATGTATGATTACTTGATGAATATCTTTGGCCTGTAGTGCAAAGATGAACAGGTGTTGAGATGAACATGACTGACATGTGATACAAATGAATATCTTTGGCCTGTAGTGCAAAGATGAATATTTGGATAAAGATGATTATTAATTGATGTTACAGGGATAAAATATTGATGATGGACTTTTAAATCTTAGAAGATAGTAGAATTCTTTCTCTACTTGACTCTTCTAATGGTTTGCTGTTTCCGCTGCAGTTGTTGATCTAAAACTTGTTGTCGATTATATTCTATCAGATTTTTCCCTGTTGAAGACTAACGATAATTTGTTGTATATTATCTTAGTCATAATATTCTTTACTGGGCTAGTTGAGCTCACCCTTTTCCTTTTTGTTCCATTTTTCTTCTTAGGAGGTGAGAACATAGCAGGATCTAGTCGGGGTATGGAGTGATGGTTCTAGAAAGATGTTTTAGCAGTCCTCACTATTTCTGTAAAATAGTGTTTGAATAATTGTAATGAGGATTTATTTGAGTGTGGATATTGTCTAGAAGACAATATTTGTATTTAAACTCACAGTATGTGTTGTCGTATTTTGCACGACATTTGTATTATTGAAGTTGTAGTTTGTTTTCTGTACCATGTATTTGGCGACTCAGAATGGGTGTTGTATACCTATTTTGGGGGCGTCACACTTCTTACGTAAGAATCAATAATAAGTGCAATACCGTGTGCTACTGTATTTTAACCACCGGGTATTCCAACAGTATTAACGGTAACAACTATGCCGTTATTTATAAACAACTTATACTTGTCGTTTTCTTCATCCAATCGCTTTTCGTTATGGGGCCCACACAAGGCTGCGCCGTCATACGAATATTCCCCGACAGCAAGAATATTCCACGACCAAACGAATATTCCCCGACAAAATGAATATTTTATAACCACTTGCTTATTTTGCAAAATTTGCACATTTCACCCATAACCAAAGTATTATATCAAATTAACCCCTTATTATTCACAATAATATTTAGAGAAAATTTGATTTTATTCATTAATAAGCTGAGGTCTTACAACCTCCCCTCCTTATGAAATTTCGTCCTCGAAAATGACGTACGTACCTGATATTTCGAAAAGGTGAGGATACCTCGCTTTCATTTCTGATTCTAACTCCTAGGTCATTTCTTCAATAGCATGGTTTCTCCATAAAATCGTAACTTGTGGTATAACCTTTGTGCGTAGGACATGCTCTTTCCTATCCAAGATCTTAACAGATACTTTCTCGTACGTTAAATCTTCAGCTATCTCGTCTGGTTCTAACTCAATAATGTGGTTCGGGTCTTTAACATATTTACGAAGCATAGATATGTGAAAAACATTATGAACACGAGACATGCTTGGAGGTAATGCGAGTCTATATGCCACATTTCCTATTCGCTCAAGAATCTCAAATGGACCAACAAATCTTGGATTGAGCTTTCCTCTCTTCCCAAATCTTGTAACTCCCTTCCATGGTGCAACACGTAATAATACATGATCCCCAATATTAAATTCCACGTCCTTCTGATGAAGATTCGCATAACTCTTTTGTCGATCCTGTGCCGTTTGTATACGTTGTCGAATCGTTTGGATCTTCTCTGTAGTCATGCGTACCAACTCTGGTCCCAACAATGTTGCTTCACCCACCTCATCCCAGCATACTGGAGAATGACATTTTCTTCTATACAACGCCTCGAATGGAGCCACACCTATACTCGCCTGATAACTGTTGTTGTAGGAGAATTCCACCAATGGTAGGTACTTATCCCAACTTCCTTTGAGATCTAGGACACAGAGTCTTAATAGATCTTCAAGAGTTTGAATAGTCCTCTCTGATTGTCCATCCGTTTGAGGATGGTATGCCGAACTGAATCGTAAATCCGTGCCCATAGCTTTCTGCAAGCTAACCCAAAATCGTGAAGTGAATCTTGGGTCACGATCCGAAACTATGGATACTGGCATGCCATGCAATCTCACAATCTCGTTCACATACATACTAGCAAGACGTTCAAGGGAATAAGTCTCACGTATCGGCAAGAAATGAGCAGACTTGGTTAATCTATCAACAATAACCCAAATCGCATCTATGCCTTGAGAAACCTTGGGAAGACCTGTAACGAAATCCATGGTAATGTGTTCCCACTTCCATTTCGGGATCTCAAGTGGTTGCAATGGACCCTTTGGCACTTGATGCTCCGCCTTTACACGTTGACAAGTTAAACACCTCGAGATAAACTCCGTGATCTCTCTTTTCATATTGCTCCACCAAAATGTATGTCGAAGATCGTGATACATTTTGGTACTCCCAGGATGGATTGCAAACGGTGTGTTGTGTGCCTCCATCATTATTCTATGCTTCAAGTCAAAATCGTTAGGAACACAAAGTCTGGAGTTGACTCGAAGTATTCCTTCTTCATCGATTCTTGCTTCTGGAATAGCACCTTCTTGCACTTTCTTCTTCATACGCATCAGCTCTATGTCCGTAGCTTGAGCAGCTTTAACTTTATCGATTAAAGTCGGTTCTACTCGTATATTTGATATCATCATGTGGGTACTTGGAGCCTTCATCTCTATCTCCATCCTTTGCAAGTCATACAAAATGGGTCTTTGTGTTAACAACATTGCACTCGTACCCGCATATGATCTTCTACTCAATGCGTCAGCTACTACGTTTGCTTTTCCAGGATGATATTGGATGGTATGATCGTAATCTTTCAACAGCTCGAGCCAACGTCGCTGCCGCATGTTGAGTTCCTTTTGGGTGAAGAAATATTTGAGGCTTTTATGATCTGTATAGATCTCCACTTTCTCCCCATACAGGTAGTGTCTCCAGATCTTCAACGCAAAAACGACTGCTGCCAACTCCAAATCATGAGTAGGATAATTCCTCTCATATTCTTTGAGTTGTCGTGAGGCATAGGCTATGACTTTTCCATGTTGCATGAGAACCCATCCTAACCCTTTGCCTGAAGCATCGCTGTAGATAACAAATTAATCTGAACCAGATGGTATTGTTAGAACAGGTGCCGAAATGAGTCTCCTCTTGAGTTCTTAGAAACTCTTCTCGCATTCCTCACTCCATACGAATTTTGTATCTTTCTAAGTCAGCTGAGTTAACGGAGTAGCGATTCGAGAAAATCTTTTCACAAATCTCCGATAATAACTAGCTAAGCCCAGAAAGCTACGTACTTCGGTTACCGACTTCGGTTGCTCCCAACTTTGTATGGCTTCAATCTTCGCCGGGTCGACAGATACTCCATATTTTGACACCACGTGCCCAAGGAATGCTACTTCCTCAAGCCAGAACTCGCATTTCTTCAGTTTGGCATATAGCTTGTTTTCACGAAGCCTTTGCAATATCAGCTTCAAATGGCGCTCATGATCTTCACGGCTTTTGGAATAGATGAGGATGTCATCAATAAAGACAACAACGAACTGATCCAAATATTCTTTGAATATACGGTTCATCATATCCATGAAGGCAGCAGGAGCATTAGTCAATCCAAAAGACATGACTAAAAATTCATAATGCCAGTACCGAGTTCTGAAGGCAGTCTTTGGAATATCCTCAGTTTTAATCTTCAGCTGATGATATCCAGAACAAAGATCGATCTTTGAAAAGAATTGTGCTCCTTGCAACTGGTCAAACAGGTCATCAATGCGAGGTAGCGGATACCTATTCTTGATAGTGACATGATTCAATTCTCGATAGTCGATACAAAGTCGCGTACTCCCGTCTTTCTTCTTTACGAATAACACAGGAGCACCCCAAGGAGATGTACTAGGACGAATAAAACCGATGTCCAACAACTCCTGTAGTTAGACTTTTAACTCATGAAGTTCAATAGGAGCCATTCGATATGGGGTTTTAGAAATGAGCTTTGTACTGGGTTCAAGGTCAATAAAGAATTTAACTTCACGTTCTAGGGGTAGACCAGGAAGTTCTTCAGGAAATACATCGGGAAATTCTCTAACAATAGAAATATTATTCAAATCTGACTTGTCTTTGTTCAAATCCATAACATGGGCTAAGAAAGCTTGACATCCGTTTTTTAATAAACGAATAACTTTGTGGCTTGATATGACAGTGACTGATTTTAGTGGTTTAGTAGTTTGAATTCGTATGACAGGTTGGTTAGGAATATGAAAATTAACAACCTTACGAAAATAATCAATTTTAGCATGATGAGTGGTTAACCAATCAATTCCTAAAATCACATCAAAAGCAAGTATCTTTAAAGAGATAAGATCAACAGGTAATGTGATAGTGCCAACTTGGATTAAGCAAGATTTATAAACTGTAGATATAACAAAGGTTTCACCCAACGGAGTTTCAACAGATAAGTCAAAGGTCAATTTCTCCGGAGTCAAGTTTAAACGTTGAGCACAAGCAGGAGAGATAAAAGAATGGGTAGAACCGGTATCTAGTAAAGTATAAACTTCGCAAGAATTCAAGATTAGCTTACCCGTGATCACCTCATTCGGGTTTCTCGCGTTTTGGCCAGTCACGACAAACGCTCTTCCAGGAACCGCTGATTTTGACTTATCCAGGACAGCTTTTAGAGTCACCATCCCCGCTGAAATTGGTTTTGCTACAGAACACTCTCGAGTTATATGACCCTCCTTTCCACAGTTATAACATACCTTAGATTATTGTGGGCAGTTTGGGCTGATATGTCCCTCTTTCCCACATTTGTAACATACGACCGGTGGTCGTTCTCCTCCCCTAGAAATAGTTGATGTTTGTACTGACGTCTTCACGTTATCATTGTTGTACCTTCTCTTCATGAAATCTCCTCCCGTCTCGCTTCTTTTATTATCACGACCACGATTACCGCTTTTGTCCGAATGTTTTCCTCCCTGCTGGTTTTCATTGCTTCGATGACTGCCGCCACCGGTATGACCTTGGTTGTGGTCCCTCGGTTGCACATACTCATTATCTCGCTCTAATAGTTGAGCCCTGTTTACAATATCTGAATATAAAGAAAATTTATGAGAGATAAGATATTGTCGAATCTTGGGTTTTAGACCTCTCAAAAACATCCTTGTCATTCATTCCTCATTTTCGACCAAATGAGGTGCAAACCTGGATAACTCTGCAAACTTCGCCTCGTACTGGGACACCGTCATGTTGTTTTGTTCCAGTCTGATAAACTCCACCTCCTTCATATGACGAATACTTTCAGGAAAGTACTTGTCATTGAACAGTTTTTGAAATGTTTCCCAGGACATGTTGAGTGCGTCAGGCTGGGTACGCTTCACAGACTCCCACCAGTAGTCTGCCTCACCGCGGAACATAAAGGTGGCGAATGGAACTTTCTGTTCCTCCGTGCATCCTAAGACATCGAATATCTTGGTAATTTGCTTGACCCATGTTTCCACCATGATCGGATCCGGCTTTCTCTTAAATTCTGGTGGTCCCAATTCTTTGAACTACTTGGCTGTGACAAACCGCGCGTTGTTATCATTTTCACCTGTATTCTGCACACAAGTCTCCCTCGTCTGATTTTGCATGAACTGTAAAAAGCTCCTAAATATTCCATCATTCATCGTTTGCTCGGTAACGTTGTTTACAGGAGGAATATTGCCTTCCTGTTGCACGTTCCCCTAGGTGGTGATCAAAGGTGTCTCCATGGTCTGATTTACTCCATTATTAACGTTCTCAACTGCCATTCTTAAATACTGCCATAAAACAAGGGTTAATAGTCATGTCATATATTATCCCTATACTCTGACCGACCAAATAAACACCAAATAAACTTAGTCAGGTCATACTAGCGAAGGAATTCCCCGTCTCTCCCCTCCTAATTCTTTTCTCACATCTCAGCCAGGGATCATATCCCTAAGCTTTGATACTAACTGTGACGCCCCCAAAATAGGTATACACCCATTCTGAGTCGCCAAATACATGGTACAGAAAGCAAACTACAACTTCAATAATACAATTGTCGTGCAAAATACGACAACACATGCTGTGAGTTTAAATACAAATATTGTCTTCTAGACAATATCCACACTCAAATAAGTCCTCAATACAATTATTCAAACACTATTTTACAGAAATAGTGAGGACTGCTAAAACATATTTCTAGAACTATCACTCCATACCCCGACTAGATCCTGCTATAATCTCACCTCCTTAGAAGAAAAATGAAAAAAAAAAGAAAAGGGTGAGCTCAACTACCCCAGTAAAGAATATTATGACTAAGATAATATATAACAAATTATCATTAGTATTCAACAGGGAAAAATCTGATAGAATATAATCGACAACAAGTTTTAGATCAACAACTGCAGCGGAAACAACAAACCATTAGAAGAGTCAAGTAGAGAATGAATTCTACTATCTTCTAAGATTTAAAAGTCCATCATCAATATTTTATCCCTGTAACATCAATTAATAATCATCTTTATCCAAATATTCATCTTTGCACTACAGGCCAAATATATTCATTTGTATCACCTGTCAGTCATGTTCATCTCAACACCTGTTCATCTTTGCATTACAGGCCAAAGATATTCATCAAGTAATCATACATCTTTGCACTACAGGCCAAAGATATTCAGTAATATCATCATTTATGACTGAGGATGATGAAAAATATCTTAAAGAGAACGAATCCAGTGAGACAGAATGATAAATAGTAGGGATTCGTATAACAGTTTATCCAAAATCAATAATACTTCATAATAATCAATTGTGAAGCAGAATTCAAAAATAAAGATCAAAACATGGATACAATCAAAGATAGTAACCATAATAGACATCTTGGACAAAAAAGAAAAATTTTATTTTTCGGTGAATAGTGCCGTATACGTGAATAGTAACGTATACGTGAATAGTAACTCCGACACAAAAAGTTTCAAATTTGATAAAA
The DNA here is from genome assembly GCA_016801055.1 of Panax notoginseng. Classification (NCBI taxonomy): domain Eukaryota; kingdom Viridiplantae; phylum Streptophyta; class Magnoliopsida; order Apiales; family Araliaceae; genus Panax; species Panax notoginseng. The sequence continues at coordinate 147,055,888 of CM029016.1, read as the reverse complement.
ACTCATGTTGATATTTCAACATAATGATATTGAAGAAAATAATATCATTAAGAAGAAAATAATATCCCTTACCTCAAAATATCAGTACTTCTAGTCGGAATACCGGTATAAGGCTGAAAGAAACTTGCTCTGATGAATAGAAACTCTCAAAGTATCTAAATACTCACAAAATACACTCAATAATCTAGAGAGAGAAAGAGAGAAAACTTGTTTCTGGTGTGATTTTCAATTCTAACTTAGCCCTCTATTTATAGGAAAATGTTAGCACGCCAAAGCAGACTTAACCTGCAACCTGATGGCTTTACCTGCTACTATTCCCACCCACCACATTTGAATAAAAACCTCAGCACATTTCTTCACCAACCAAGAGTGGGGCCCACCAATTCTAGAATTTTCTACCAAAATGATTAACTCCAAAAATTCAACAATTTCTGAACCAGTCATCTCATAAAATTCATAATAAATCATACATTCATTTTTAACGGTTCAAAATTTGTGAACATATACTCAACTTATATATGTATAACATATCCAAAAATTACCACGATCCAACGGTCGGATTAAAAATTATAACCCCCGTAAAATATCTCAAAAACCCTGATTTTTAATACCTCCATTCCGACAAAAATACTGATAAAAACCTCAACATTAACTCCTTTATTTTTAACCACAAAAATATATCCCTCATTTATATCCACATAAAATAAATATTTCCTTATCATATGAATCAATAATTAATTATTCACAAATAATATTACAGAATCACATTTATGACAACCAGGCCGTTCCCAGGAAAGAGGGGGCTTTCCAATAAGGGTTTCTCCTTACTGGCGCGCAATTAGATGACCAAACCTCTCCTTAGACAGAACTTTCTAGACATTTCCAATAATGTTATCTAATAATATTATTCAAATAATATGAATTATTGATCTGATAAAGGAAAATACTGTGTAGCAACAATTATTGAAACAACAATAATATAAAATATCAACACAGCAATTATTGAATCAATAAAATAAAATATTGAATAATAACTACTGTAAAAATTATTGAGTATTGCCTTCTTACGTAAGAATCAATAATTGGTGCAATACCGTGTGCTACATTATTTTAACCACCGGGTATTCCAACAGTATTAACGGTAACAACTATGCCGTTATTTATAAACAACTTCTACTTATCGTTTTCTTCATCCAATCGTTTTCCGTTATGGGGCCCACACAAGGCTGCGCCGTTGTACGAATATTCCCCTACAGCAAGAATATTCCACGACTAAACGAATATTCCCCGAAAAAATGAATATTTTATAACCATTTGCTTATTTTGCAAAATTTGCACATTTCACCCATAACCAAAGTATTATATCAAATTAACCCCTTATTATTCATAATAATATTTAGAGAAAATTTGATTTTATACATTAATAATCTGGGGTCTTACATCAACTCAGTCATATATCATCCAAAGATGAACGGTGCTGTTGAAGCGGCTAACAAAAACATCAAGAAGATTATGCAAAAGATGTCCGCCAACCACAAAGATTAGCATGATGTATTGCCTCTGACTCTGTTAGCCTACAGAAGATCCATGCGTACTTCAACTGGGGCAATCCCCTACGCGCTAACCTATGGGATGGAAGCAGTGCTCCCCATAGAAGTTGAGATGGAATCTCTCAGAGTGTTGATAGACGCTCAGCTGGACGAAGATCAATGGGTACAAGACATGTATCACCAATTGTCTCTAATAGACGAAAGGCAAACCGCGGCTATCTTCCATGGTCAGTTATATCAGCAAAGGATCGCCCGATCCTACAACAAAAAAGTCCGGCTACGGCAATTTAAATAATATGACTTGGTTTTGAAGAAAATCCTGGACAACCAAGATCAGTCTAAGGGAAAATTCGCTCCTAACTGGGAAGGCCCGTTTATTGTCAAAGAAGTATTGACGGGAGGCGCTCTCAGATTGCAAGAAATGGATGGTGATGAATTTCCATAACTCATCAACTCAGACGCCGTGAAACGGTACTATGTCTGAAGTAACTCGCAAACACCCTGGTGTCAAACCATCAGATCACCAGTCATTCCGGTTTTTTAACCCTTTACCACATACAACTTTTCTGCACTTTGCCCCTTAGGGAAACATACTTTTCAAGCCAGCAGCCAAGCTTTCCTTTGCGCTCATACAACTTAGGTCATCCCACCGTGGATCGAACCTCTTACGTTTACAGTTTGGCTGCCCATACCTGGGATCAAACTTTTCCTCTGCAGTTTATCCTCAACTTAGGATTAAACTTTCTCATCCCCGCACTCTGACCTGCACATGGGATTACGCTTTCTTTTCTCGCCCTGAGGGGCGAACTACGTCAACCTGATCTCCTCTTCAATAGGAGTACGTAGGCAACCATTTCATATGGCCCGGTCGCAATAAAACAAAAACAACAAAAACATTTCTACCCTTCTCTCCTCACAAAAAACAACAAAAATATTCCTACACCATTTCTACCACATACAGCGTTGAACCTCTTACACCAGGTTCGAACTACGCAGACCTGATCTCCTCTTCAATAGGAGTACGTAGGCAGCCATTCATGGTGCGGTCTCACCCCCTACCAAAATTCAAACCCTTGTCAGTTGGTACTGGGATCAAACATCAATCCACTACGTTTCATTCGGCTTCAGACCAAAGGGATGGAATTACCCAACCTCTCCTCCCAAATAGGAGATTCGGCGACCATCTAAGCTGCGGTCATACCTTGAAGAGTAACGCCAATCCATAAAAGATGGAATTAACTAGGCTTCTTCTGAATAGAAGTACTGGCGACCATCTGTGGTGCGGTCAATCTCAGAGAGGAAAGCCACACTCCTCTCCACATTTCCATACAAAAACCAGTCCCAAGACACCAAAAGATGGTAGGGATACACAGATCGATGATCCATTCTGAACTATCCAGAGATAACTCAATGTCCATCCACCCAGGAGGAATTGATAATACATCAAGATCACAAGCACTGAAGCAGCAAGCAAAATATCAAACAAATAGCAAGGTGTATCTAAAAGGGAAGTGATCCAAAAATATATTTCCCTGTCATATATAATGATGTTTGATATACATGATGTAAACTGTACATGACAAAATGGCTAAGCTAGTCTGTGCAGGTAAGTACAAGCTAATCTATGAGTCAGGATACACGCGAGCTAGCAAGCCCAACATAGCATCCCTCTCAGAAGAATGAGGTAAAGTTGTGGTCTCCTGTATGAGAGTATCCACACGACCCAATAGATCAGAAGCTGTCTGCATGATAACCATATGCTCATCAATATATGCGCTCATCTCTACGATTATGTCAGTGGTAAGGGACCTCGCTGCTGTACTGTCTGTGTCGGCTACATCCCGGGCAGATATGGCACTATCCCGCTCAACTATTACTGCATCTCTGGCTAATCTGGCCTCATCCTGCTCAACAATAGCGGCATCCCTGCGAGCTAAGGCCTCATCTCTCTCCAATAGAGCGGCCTCCCTCACATCCAGAGCAGTCGACATCATAGATCGAACCTGATCTCTCTCAAAGGTCATCAGCTGAAGACTCTACTCTAAGTACTGTGCCGAGTGCTGAATCGCAACAGTGCTGGTACTAGGAGAATCCGGAAGAAATGCTGGCAACCCAGCAGCGGGCTCCTCCTCGAAGTGGGTATCAATGTGCTCCACAGGCTCCACACCCTCTGCGTCGCTATCCGGTATTGCAGATACTGCTGCAGCCGATAAAACCTCCGTCTCCATCCAGGCGGAATACTCTGCAGAATAACCTGGACTGCTCACTGAAAAAGCAGCTCCCTCACGATGGTCCCAACAAGCGTATACATGAGATCGGTCCTCGGCTGAGAGGTATCGGGTAGCTGAACGCTGACATATCGCCCCTGTGAAAGGATGAAAATCCTGAAACTGGTCGAACTGCGACATCACGGCCAATGGGTGATAAGTAGTCACACCCCTTAAACCGGCCAGAGGGAGGAAATCCATGCCCGGAGCATGAGTAATAAAGCTGTATGGTGAGCTAAGCCCCGAGCACAGCAATATGCTAAATGGGTCTCTGATGTCTGCCAAAAATGCGGACCAGGACTGAGCATCTATACACTCCGATGGCTGAAAGGAGTATGACATGGACACATCGTGGGTAAACCAATATCCATGCCGTCTAAGGGTACCAATCGGTCTCAAGTGTGACATGAACCACACATACAGAAGGACTGAGCTCCCAGTAAACACTCCTGAAGGATAAGTACTGTAGTAGGATGCTGACCGCAGAGTCTCTGCCAAGATCATAGGCACAATGGTATGACCCTCCCTGAGAGCTCTCACGGCCATGATAACACCTATATCTATCTCATCCATATACCGCGGCATGAACATATGATAGTGCACATAACATCAGTATGTCAACTCTGGCTAGATGCCAATGATCCTCCGGTGCGGTGAAATCCCCGGAATGTCGTGAGTAGCTGTCCTCTGAGCCAAATCTGTCATACAGAAAATGCTGAGAGATCACATGGCCAGATGTCAGCTCATCCTGCACTACTCTGCGCCTCAATCATGTAAGAGTCATGAATTGTCTACTCATGTCTCCCAGAGCCATATGCATGCAAGGTCTATCCAAGGGCAGCATCGTCAAACGTGCATACTCCTCCAGAGTAGGAGTCAACTCATGGGTGCCAAAATGGAATACCTGCCTGTCAGGTCGCCAATGCTCTAGCATCCCATCTACGAATCCTGCAGGAACATGAAATGCCAAAAGAGTCATGGAATACTGCAGTAACATATCTACGGTCACCCTGTCTGGTGGTGACATACTATCATACCACGATCGCATACCCGATACCACCACTGACGGTGGGGTATGATCTATACGGCTAACTGTCGAAGAAGACATCTGTGAGGGCCGTGTCATAAGACCATCCAGGGGTCAATGCCGAATATCTCTGGACATACATACATATGCATAACATGATACATGCATAACAGATAATGGATGACAATATGATATAGGGAATGGAAAAGACTGTGCATACATTTCTAAGTATATCATCATCTAATACATCAGCTCTGTACAGCTACAAATACAGGGAAATGGGGCACAGACGCCTTACTACTAACAGAGGCCTATCAAAAGATATAGCAAGAATGGGGAACAGCCACCCAATATCTAACAGAGGCCTATCAAAAGATATAACGAGAATACATCAGAAGAAGATAATGGTGTCGATATCCACATCATCAATCATGTCCACATGATGTAACTCCTTCTGAGTCACTGGATCTCTATCAACAGGGATGTCAGGTCTATAAAGAGGAAGGTCTGCACTGGCAAAATCAAATGGGTCGTCCGAGGGGCCAGTGCCTTAGCTGGAAGGAACAAATGACTCCGCCTCTGCTGGATCTCTACCCAAGTGCCGAATAAATATATGTGTCTGGTCCAACTGACGGGTCAAGCTATCAATCTGGGTCACATGAGTCGGATCTCGAACACAAGCTATCCAATCCGCCATCATCAAGGATCCAGGAACCATGTCCCCCATAAACTGTGTGGCACGAGACTGGGCTCCAATAGTACGAGGAAGCCACCAACGCTGGAATATCTCCTGAGTACATGGACCCTTTGATAATGCAAATCCGTCAACACCCAACAACGGGATATGAATGGCGGGTGACTGCGATATAGGCCATTGACGCCTGACAAGAGGTAAGATCGGTATACGAATCTCCTTTGTGGTGCTCCTGATAGCACGCTCTCCTAGATAGAGCTCCCAACCGCCATCTGTGAAGAGTGAAACTCCCCTGGTGGAAATCAAATACTCGACCCCAGTCGGGTATCCATCCTCAAAACCCACTGTCAAGTGTTCCCCAGAATAGGGAAGCCAGGTGATGGTGTCGGCCGTCAGCAACTCCAGCTGCATACGGTAATGAGTGAATCCCTCCGCTATAGGGACCTCGGGCAGAATCGAATGATGCCATCTTCGTCCTCGTGGATAGGTATCTAAACCTAACACACTCACGGGACGCAAACAGGGAAGCCTCTCATAGGCCCAAAACTGCCAACACAATGGCAAGACATCTGCTATCAGTAAACACTCTTAACCTATAAATGGGAAAAGACAAGAAAAATACTCACCAGCAGAAACGGGTAAAATCCTAGCCAAGCCTCGGTCAAATCCTGTGAGCGCATACGCATGCCCCGGAGGAAATAGGCAAAGGTATAGGAGCCCCAATCGTACTCTCCAATACGGTCCACGTCACGCGTAGCGCTGACCAAAGCAAAAGATACCGTGGAAGAGTTATCTGCTATGAAGCAGCCTCGAATGATCATCAGGAACAATCGCCGCAGAACGCGATCCCTGATCTTGACATCATCAAGCATGGGCTCACTCAATAGCCCGCTCATAGCATCCACGCTCAAAGGACTTGAACGGACGGTCCTACCTGTGAGTGCCGCCGCCGAAACTCCTAACAAGGATCTGACGGCAGTAGGGGTAATATTCGCCATGCAAGGCACTGGCTCCCCTCTAAACTCCACGCTGGTGATAAATCACCAATCCATCGGCGTCATCATCACCTTGTAATCCAGCAGGTGGAGCGACTGAGTCTGATGAAACTACCGCTCAGACAATACCCTGAGGTAACCCCAAGGACAACGACGGGGAAGGATGGAGAAGAATGCCCCAAATCCCCACTCATGCACTACTGCTCTATAATCAGGATGAAGCGCCTGGTACATGGAGTGGATGCTAAACCAGTTCCCTCGAGGCTGTGTAAAACCTGGAACCTACATGAAATGCAAATCTACGTCAGTACCCTTTAATCCTCATCAATAGGAAAGAAGGAAAAGCAAAGTCTAACGCCATACCTCATTAGCATATAAGTACATCGATGGATGTCTGCCCAAATCACCCAGCAACTCTGGGTTCGCCACCTGAATGCTCGGAAGCTCCCTATGAGGGACAGATGCAGTAGGAGCGGGGTCCTCAATATCCACCTCCTCGTCCTCAACGTCTGAAACATCTGCCTGGACATGACGGATCACAGCCTCCACCAACTGACGAGGCTGTCTGACAGAACGGGGACAAGGCACTTCAGAAGCCCTCCACCGTACGGCAGAAGCCGTCCTATAGGAACTGCTCGGCTGATCCGGATCCATAATATCTGGACAACAAGTCTCCAAATCACCTCAGAAAGGGTGTGGTATTTCCTTACTTGGAGCTTTCTCTAATGCATTTATGATTATATGCATGAATGCATTTGCTTTAACAAACAATAAAGTTAAAATGCATGACTACCCAATGCCTACCTTTTGAATTTTTTTGCCATAGTCCCCTTTGAAAATAGGACTATCCACATGCACTCAAGCATGTTTAGGTGGTCATTCAGTAGCACACCTGCCCCAAAGTCATATACACAATATATGCATTAAAAATCAAAAGCATCATGCATAAGGCCAACCTCAATGCTAGGAGTACTTTGCCTTTCTACCTTTTGCTCATTGGACCTAAAATAGGACAAAAAATAGCAGAAAAAGGTGCCAATTTGATTGTCTCAAAAATCAAAATTTTCACATCATTATGTTCAGCATGGTTTAATACTAACATTTACTATGTTTGTAAGACCCCAGCTTCTTAATGAATAAAATCAAATTTTTTCTAAATATTATTGTGAATAATAATGGTTAATTTGATATAATACTTTGGTTATGGGTGAAATGTATAAATTTTGCAAAATAAGCAAGTGGTTATAAAATATTCATTTTGTCGGGGAATATTCGTTTGGTCGTGGAATATTCTTGCTGTCGGGGAATATTCGTACGACGGCGCAGCCTTGTGTGGGCCCCATAACGGAAAGCGATTGGATGAAGAAAACGACAAGTATAAGTTGTTTATAAATAACAGCGTAGTTGTCACCGTTAATACTGTTGGAATACCCGGTGGTTAAAATAAAGTAGCACACGGTATTGCACCAATTATTGATTCTTACGTAAGAAGGCACTACTCAATAATTGTTACAGTAGTTATTATTCAATATTTTATTTTATTGATTCAATAATTGCTGCGTTGATATTTTATATTATTGTTATTTCAATAATTGTTGCTGCACAGTATTTTCTTTTATCAGATCAATAATTCATATTATTTGAATAATATTATTAGATAACATTATTGGCAATGTCTAGAAAGTTCTGTCTAAGGAGATGTTTGATCATCTAATTGCGCGCCAGTAAGGATAAATCCTTATTGGAAAGCCCCCTCTTTCCTGGGAACGGCCTGGTTGTCATAAATGTGATTCTGTAATATTATTTGTGAATAATTAATTATTAATTCATACGATAAGGAAATATTTATTTTATGTGGATATAAATGAGGGATATATTTTTGTGGTTAAAAATAAAAGAGTTAATGTTGAGGTTTTTATCAGTATTTTTGTCGGAATGGAGGTATTAAAAATCAGGGTTTTTGAGATATTTTGCGGGGGTTATAATTTTTAATCCGACCATTGGATCGTGGTAATTTTTGGATATGTTATACATATATAAGTTGAGTATATGTCCACAAATTTTGAACCGTTAAAAATGAACGTATGATTTATTATGAATTTTACGAGATGACTGGTTCAGAAATTGTTGAATTTTCGGAGTTAATCATTTTGGTGGAAAATTCTAGAATTGGTGGGCCCCACTCTTGGTTGGTGAAGAAATGTGCTGAGATTTTTATTCAAATGTGGTGGGTGGGAATAGTAGCAGGTAAAGCCATCAGGTTGCAGGTTAAGTCTGCTTCGGCGTGCTAACATTTTCCTATAAATAGAGGGCTAAGTTAGAATTGAAAATCACACCAGAAACAAGTTTTCTCTCTTTCTCTCTCTAGATTATTGAGTGTATTTTGTGAGTATTTAGATACTTTGAGAGTTTCTATTCATCAGAGCAAGTTTCTTTCAGCCTTATACCGGTATTCCGACCAGAAGTACTGATATTTTGAGGTAAGGGATATTATTTTCTTCAATATCATTATGCTGAAATATTGATATGAACTTTTTATCAAATTTGAAACTTTTTGTGTCGGGGTTACTATTCACGTATACGTTACTATTCACGTATACGGCACTATTTACGAATATGGCACTATTCACCGAAAAAATAAATTTTTTTCCTTTTTGTCCAAGATGTCTATTATGGTTACTATCTTTGATTGTATCCATATTTTGATCTTTATTTTTGAATTCTGCTTCACAATTGATTATTACGAAGTATTATTGATCTTGGATAAACTGTTATACGAATCCCTACTATTTGTCCTTCTGTCTCACTGGATTCGTTCTCTTTAAGATATTTTTCATCATTCTCTGTCCTAAATGATGATATTACTAAATATCTTTGGCCTGTAGTGCAAAGATGTATGATTACTTGATGAATATCTTTGGCCTGTAGTGCAAAGATGAACATGTGTTGAGATGAACATGACTGACAGGTGATACAAATGAATATCTTTGGCCTGTAGTGCAAAGATGAATATTTGGATAAAGATGATTATTAATTGATGTTACAGGGATAAAATATTGATGATGGACTTTTAAATCTTAGAAGATAGTAGAATTCATTCTCTACTTGACTCTTCTAATGGTTTGCTATTTCCGCTGCAGTTGTTGATCTAAAACTTGTTGTCGATTATATTCTATCAGATTTTTTTCCTGTTGAATACTAACGATAATTTGTTGTATATTATCTTAGTCATAATATTCTTTACTGGGCTAGTTGAGCTCACCCTTTTCCTTTTTGTTCCATTTTTCTTCTCAGGAGGTGAGAACATAGCAGGATCTAGTCGGGGTATGGAGTGATGGTTCTAGAAAGATATTTTAGCAGTCCTCACTATTTCTGTAAAATAGTATTTGAATAATTGTATTGAGGACTTATTTGAGTGTGGATATTGTCTAGAAGACAATATTTGTATTTAAACTCACAGTATGTGTTGTCGTATTTTGCACGACAATTGTATTATTGAAGTTGTAGTTTGCTTTCTGTACCATGTATTTGGCGACTCAGAATGGGTGTTATATACCTATTTTGGGGGCGTCACAGTTGGTATCAAAGCTTAGGGATATGATCCCTGGCTGAGATGTGAGACAAGAACTAGGAGGGGAGAGACGGGGAATTCCTTCGCTAGTATGACCTGACTAAGTTTATTTGGTGTTTATTTGGTCGGTCAGAGTATAGGGATAATATATGACATGACTATTAACCCTTATTTTATGGCAGTATTTAAGAATGGCAGCTGAGAACGTTAATAATGGAGTAAATCAGACCGTGGAGACACCTTTGATCACCACCCAGGGGAACGTGCAACAGGAAGGCAATATTCCTCCTGTAAACAACGTTACCCAGTAAACGATGAATGATGGAATGTTTAGGAGCTTTTTGTAGTTCATGCAAAATCAGACGAGGGAGACTCGTGTGCAGAATACAGGTGGAAATGATAACAACGCGCGGTTTGTCACTGCCAAGCAGTTCAAAGAATTGGGACCACCAGAATTTAAGGGAAAACCGGATCCGATCATAGCGGAAACGTGGGTCAAGCAAATTACCAAGATATTCGATGTCTTGGGATGCACGGAGGAACAGAAAGTTCCATTCGCCACCTTTATGTTCCGCGGTGAGGCAGACTACTGGTGGGAGTCTGTGAAGCGTACCCAGCCTAACGCACTCAACATGTCTTGGGAAACATTTCAAAAACTGTTCAATGACAAGTACTTTCCTGAAAGTATTCATCATATGAAGGAGGTGGAGTTTATCAGACTGGAACAAAACAACATGACGGTGTCCCAGTACGAGGCGAAGTTTGCAGAGTTATCCAGGTTTGAACCTCATTTGGTCGAAAATGAGGAACGAATGACAAGGATGTTTTTGAGAGGTCTAAAACCCGAGATTCGACAATATCTTATCTCTCATAAATTTTCTTTATATTCAGATGTTGTAAACATGGCTCAATTATTAGAGTGAGATAATGAGTATGTGCAACCGAGGGACCACAACCAGGGTCATACCGGTGGCGGCAGTCATCGAAGCAATGAAAACCAGCAGGGAGGAAAACATTCGGACAAAAGCGGTAACCACTCTGGCGGTAATCATGGTCGTGATAATAAAAGGAGCGAGTCGGGAGGAGATTTCAAGAAGAGAAGGTACAACAATGATAACGTGAAGACGTCGGCACAAACATCAACTGTTTCTAGGGGAGGAGAACGACCACCGGTCGTATGTTACAAATGTGGTAAAGAGGGACATATCAACCCAAACTGCCCACAACAATCTAAGGTATGTTATAACTGTGGAAAAGAGGGTCATATAACTCGAGAGTGTTCTGTAGCAAAACCAATTTCAGCGGGGATGGTGACTCTAAAAGCTGTCCCGGATAAGTCAAAATCAGCGGTTCCTGGAAGATCGTTTGTCGTGACTGGCCAAAACGCGAGAAACCCGAACGAGGTGATCACGGGTAAGCTAATCTTGAATTCTTGCGAAGTTTATACTTTACTAGATACCGGTTCTACCCATTCTTTTATCTCTCCTGGTTGTGCTCAACGTTTAAACTTGACTCCGGAGAAATTGGACTTTGACTTATCTGTTGAAACTCCGTTGGGTGAAACCTTCGTTACATCTACAGTTTATAAATCTTGCATGATCCAAGTTGGCACTATCACATTACCTGTTGATCTTATCTCTTTAAAGATACTTGTTTTTGATGTGATTTTAGGAATTGATTGGTTAACCACTCATCATGCTAAAATTGATTATTTTCGTAAGGTTGTTAGTTTTCATATTCCTAACCAACCTGTCATACGAATTCAAACTACTAAACCACTAAAATCAGTCACTGTCATATCAAGCCACGAAACTATTCGTTTATTCAAAAACGGATGTCAAGCTTTCTTAGCCCATATTATGGATTTGAACAAAGACAAGTCAGATTTGAATAATATTTCTATTATTAGAGAATTTTCCGATGTATTTCCTGAAGAACTTCCTGGTCTACCCCCAGAACGTGAAGTTGAATTCTTTATTGACCTTGAATCCGGTACAAAGCCCATTTCTAAAATCCCGTATCGATAGCTCCTATTGAACTTCAGGAGTTAAAAGTCCAACTACAGGAGTTGTTGGACATGGGTTTTATTCGTCCTAGTACATCTCATTGGGGTGCTTCTGTGTTATTCGTAAAGAAGAAAGACGGGAGTATGCGACTTTGTATCTACTATCGAGAATTGAATCATGTCACTATCAAGAATAGGTATCCGCTACCTCGCATTGATGACCTGTTTGACCAGTTGCAAGGAGCACAATTCTTTTCAAAGATCGATCTTCGTTCTGGATATCATCAGCTGAAGATTAAAACTGAGGATATTCCAAAGACTACCTTCAGAACTTGGTACGGGCATTATGAATTTTTAGTCATGTCTTTTGGATTGAATAATGCTCCTGCTGCCTTCATGGATATGATGAACCATGTATTCAAAGAATATTTGGATCAGTTCGTTGTTGTCTTTATTGATGACATCCTCATCTATTCCAAAAGCCGTGAAGATCATGAGTGCCATTTGAAGCTGATATTGCAAAGGCTTCGTGAAAACAAACTATATGCCAAACTGAAGAAATGCGAGTTCTGGCTTGAGGAAGTAGCATTCCTTGGGCACGTGGTGTCAAAACATGGAGTATCTGTCGACCCGGCGAAGATTGAAGCTATACAAAGTTGGGAGCAACTGAAGTCGGTAACCGAAGTACGTAGCTTTCTGGGCTTAGCTGGTTATTATCGGAGATTTGTGGAAGGATTTTCTCGAATCGCTACTCCGTTAACTCTGCTGACTCGGAAAGATATAAAATTCGTATGGAGTGAGGAATGCGAGAAGAGTTTCCAAGAACTCAAGAGGAGACTCATTTCGGCACCTGTTCTGACAATACCATCTGGTTCGGATGGATTTGTTATCTACAGCGATGCTTCAGGCAAAGGGTTAGGATGTGTTCTCATGCAACATGGGAAAGACATAGCCTATGCCTCGCGACAACTCAAAGAATATGAGAGGAATTATCCTACTCATGATTTGGAGTTGGCAGCAGTCGTTTTTGCGTTGAAGATCTGGAGACACTACCTGTATGGGGAGAAAGTGGAGATCTATACAGATCATAAAAGCCTCAAATATTTCTTCACCCAAAAGGAACTCAACATGCGGCAGCAACGTTGGCTCGAGCTGTTGAAAGATTACGATCATACCATCCAATATCATCCTGGAAAAGCGAACGTAGTAGCTGACGCATTGAGTAGAAGATCATACGCAGGTACGAGTGCAATGGTGTTAACACAAAGGCCCATTTTGTATGATTTGCAAAGGATGGAGATAGAGATGAAGGCTCCAAGTACCCACATGATGATATCAAATATACGAGTAGAACCGACTTTAATCGATAAAGTTAAAGCTGCTCAAGCTACGGACATAGAACTGATGCGTATGAAGAAGAAAGTGCAAGAAGGTGCTATTCCAGAAGCAAGAATCGATGAAGAAGGAATACTTCGAGTCAACTCCAGACTTTGTGTTCCTAACGATTTTGACTTGAAGCATAGAATAATGATGGAGGCACACAACACACCGTTTGCAATCCATCCTGGGAGTACCAAAATGTATCACGATCTTCAACACACATTTTGGTGGAGCAATATGAAAAGAGAGATCGCGGAGTTTATCTCGAGGTGTTTAACTTGTCAACGTGTAAAGGCGGAGCATCAAGTGCCAAAGGGTCCATTGCAACCACTTGAGATCCCGAAATGGAAGTGGGAACACATTACCATGGATTTCGTTACAGGTCTTCCCAAGGTTTCTCAAGGCATAGATGCGATTTGGGTTATTGTTGATAGATTAACCAAGTCTGCTCATTTCTTACCGATACATGAGACTTATTCCCTTGAACGTCTTGCTAGTATGTATGTGAACGAGATTGTGAGATTGCATGGCATGCCAGTATCCATAGTTTCGGATCGTGACCCAAGATTCACTTCACGATTTTGGGTTAGCTTGCAGAAAGCTATGGGCACGGATTTACGATTCAGTTCGGCATACCATCCTCAAACGGACGGACAATCAGAGAGGACTATTCAAACTCTTGAAGATCTATTAAGACTCTGTATCCTAGATCTCAAAGGAAGTTGGGATAAGTACCTACCATTGGTGGAATTCTCCTACAATAATAGTTATCAGGCGAGCATAGGTGTGCCTCCATTCGAGGTGTTGTATGGAAGAAAATGTCGTTCTCCAGTATGCTGGGACGAGGTGGGTGAAGCAACATTGTTGGGATCAGAGTTGGTACGCATGACTACAGAGAAAATCCAAATGATTCGACAACGTATACAAACGACACAGGATCGACGAAAGAGTTATGCGGATCTTCATCGGAAGGACGTAGAATTTAATATTGGGGATCATGTATTGTTACGTGTTGCACCATGGAAGGGAGTTACAAGATTTGGGAAGAGAGGAAAGCTCAATCCAAGATTTGTTGGTCCATTTGAGATTCTTGAGCGAATAGGAAATGTGGCATATAGACTCGCATTACCTCCAAGCATGTCTCGTGTTCATAATATTTTTCACATATCTATGCTTCGTAAATATGTTAAAGACCCGAACCACATTATTGAGTTAGAACCAGACGAGATAGCTGAAGATTTAACGTACGAGGAAGTACCTGTTAAGATCTTGGATAGGAAAGAGCATGTCCTACGCACAAAGGTTATACCACAAGTTAAGATTTTGTGGAGAAACCATGCTATTGAAGAAATGACCTGGGAGTTGGAATCAGAAATGAAAGCGAGGTATCCTCACCTTTTTAAAATATCAGGTACGAACGTCAATTTCGAGGACGAAATTTCATAAGGAGGGGAGGTTGTAAGACCCCAACTTATTAATGAATAAAATCAAATTTTCTCTAAATATTATTGTGAATAATAAGGGGTTAATTTGATATAATACTTTGGTTATGGGTGAAATGTGCAAATTTTACAAAATAAGCAAGTGGTTATAAAATATTCATTTTGTCGGGGAATATTCGTTTGGTCGTGGAATATTCTTGCTGTCGGGGAATATTCGTACAACGGCGCAGCCTTGTGTGGGCCCCATAACGGAAAGCGATTGGATGAAGAAAACGACAAGTATAAGTTGTTTATATATAACAGCGTAGTTGTTACCGTTAATACTGTTGGAATACCCGATGGTTAAAATACAGTAGCACACGGTATTGCACCAATTATTGATTCTTACGTAAGAAGGCACTACTCAATAATTGTTACAGTAGTTATTATTCAATATTTTATTTTATTGATTCAATAATTGCTGCGTTGATATTTTATATTATTGTTGTTTCAATAATTATTGTTGCACAGTATTTTCCTTTATCAGATCAATAATTCATATTATTTGAATAATATTATTAGATAACATTATTGGCAATATCTAGAAAGTTCTGTCTAAGGAGAGGTTTGATCATCTAATTGCGCGCCAGTAAGGAGAAATCCTTATTGGAAAGCCCCCTCTTTCCTGGGAACGGCCTGGTTGTCATAAATGTGATTCTATAATATTATTTGTGAATAATTAATTATTGATTCATATGATAAGAAAATATTTATTTTATGTGGATATAAATGAGGGATATATTTTTGTGGTTAAAAATGAAGGAGTTAATGTTGAGGTTTTTATCAGTATTTTTGTCTGAATGGAGGTATTAAAAATCAGGGTTTTTGAGATATTTTGCGGGGGTTATAATTTTTAATCCGACCGTTGGATCGTGGTAATTTTTGGATATGTTATACATATATAAGTTGAGTATATGTCCACAAATTTTGAACCGTTAAAAATGAACGTATGATTTATTATGAATTTTACGAGATGACTGGTTCAGAAATTGTTGAATTTTCGGAGTTAATCATTTTGGTGGAAAATTCTAGAATTGGTGGGCCCCACTCTTGGTTGGTGAAGAAATGTGCTGAGATTTTTATTCAAATGTGGTGGGTGGGAATAGTAGCAGGTAAAGCCATCAGGTTACAGGTTAAGTCTGCTTCGGCGTGCTAACATTTTCCTATAAATAGAGGGCTAAGTTAGAATTGAAAATCACACCAGAAACAAGTTTTTTCTCTTTCTCTCTCTAGATTATTGAGTGTATTTTGTGAGTATTTAGATACTTTGAGAGTTTCTATTCATCAGAACAAGTTTCTTTCAGCCTTATACCGGTATTCCGACCAGAAGTACTGATATTTTGAGGTAAGGGATATTATTTTCTTCAATATCATTATGCTAAAATATTGATATGAACTTTTTATCAAATTTGAAACTTTTTGTGTCGCGGTTACTATTCACGTATACGTTACTATTCACGTACACGGCACTATTCACGAAAACGACACTATTCACCGAAAAAATAAAATTTTTCCCTTTTTGTCCAAGATGTCTATTATGGTTACTATCTTTGATTGTATCCATGTTTTGATCTTTATTTTTGAATTTTGCTTCACAATTGATTATTATGAATTATTATTGATCTTGGATAAACTGTTATACGAATTCTTACTATTTGTCCTTCTGTCTCACTGGATTCGTTCTCTTTAAGATATTTTTCATCATTCTCATTCCTAAATGATGATATTACTAAATATCTTTGGCCTGTAGTGCAAAGATGTATGATTACTTGATGAATATCTTTGGCCTGTAGTGCGAAGATGAACAGGTGTTGAGATGAACATGACTGACAGGTGATACAAATGAATATCTTTGGCCTGTAGTGCAAAGATGAATATTTGGATAAAGATGATTATTAATTGATGTTACAGGGATAAAATATTGATGATGGACTTTTAAATCTTAGAAGATAGTAGAATTCATTCTCTACTTGACTCTTCTAATGGTTTGCTGTTTCCGCTGCAGTTGTTGATCTAAAACTTGTTGTCGATTATATTCTATCAGATTTTTCCCTGTTGAATACTAATAATAATTTGTTGTATATTATCTTAGTCATAATATTCTTTACTGGGCTAGTTGAGCTCACCCTTTTCCTTTTTGTTCCATTTTTCTTCTCAGGAGGTGAGAACATAGCAGGATCTAGTCGGGGTATGGAGTGATGGTTCTAGAAAGATGTTTTAGCTGTCCTCACTATTTCTGTAAAATAGTGTTTGAATAATTGTATTGAGGACTTATTTGAGTGTGGATATTGTCTAGAAGACAATATTTGTATTTAAACTCACAGTATGTGTTGTCGTATTTTGCACGACAATTGTATTATTGAAGTTGTAGTTTACTTTCTGTACCATGTATTTGGCGACTCAGAATGGGTGTTGTATACCTATTTTGGGGGCGTCACAATGTTGAATATTTTTTATCAAGTCATTTGTGTATACATAACCACTACTATGTGTTTAGATGCATTTCGTGCGATAACTCACAATCTAACAGACAGAAACTAGAGAAAATACAGGCATACGTTACCAGGATAGTGTGGAACACTTGCACGGTGACAGAATTTGCAGAAAGCTGCCCGAACTCAGCAGATCTGAAGATGGCTCGCGGTTTTCTCTAAGCGAAACAAGTTGAAAGTGACTTGTGAATGCTGCTGGCTGATGGATATATGATCCACGCCTGGACATAGGCCTATCTGCGGCTACAACAGGTACACCTGTGGCACCCCCATGTGGGTCCCATCCTTCCGGCTCGGTCCAGTTCGAGTTGCAAAGGAGATCTTACGAATTAAAAAAGTCAAATCGAGAAAAAAAAACGCCACGCGATTGAGCAAAACTGCATACAATCCTGATTTTCTCTGATGAGACTTTGAATCGGTACATCACGCATTGGTATTCGCCCACACACATGGTATACTATACCTGTGATCTCAAATGATCCCAGTCAAGCTCGTCAATATCGTACGCAGGTCCAATGCCGCTTTCTCAGGATCATCGTCCTTGTTAACCTTGGTCCCCGACGGGGGTTACAACGTGAGTCCCCGATGGGGGTTACAACGTGAGTTCCCGACGGGGGTTACAACGTAGATCCCCGGCGGGGGTTACAACGCGTGTTCATCCGTTGACACACAAATCAACGAAGGTCAAGCAGCCTTGACATTATCTCAGCCGATGGCAAGTAAACCCATCAGAGCATACACAGTTGTTCGATCAATGCATACGACCCCAGTAGATCTCCCGAGGGGTTTACAGCGTGAATTCACGGCAGGGGATTACCACGTACATTCAAGCCGTTGACACATACATCAACGAAGGTCAAGCAGCCTTGACATCATTCCAGCCGATAGAGGGTTAAACCTATCAGAGCTCTGGATCCATTCGGGGTTCTTACCACCCGATTACCCATATTCCCCGGCGGGGGGTCACAACGCAATGTTCCGTTGATCTACATGACAGCGGAAGTCAAGCAACCTTGACAGTATATCCCACAGGATTTTTCAGTCGTTGATTCACATATCGGTGAAATACACGTCAACGAAGGTCAGGCATCCCTGACAGCATTTGTTGTTGGCAGTAACTCCAACAGAACCCTGACATGTCCTGACGATACAAACCAGTTGTAAGACCCCAACTTTTATAAATAAAGATGAATTTTCTATAAATATCATTTTTGAATATTATGGAGTTAATTTGATATAATGTTATAGTTGTGGGTAATATTTATAAATTTTGCAAAGTACGCAAGTTGTTATATAATATTCGATTGGTCGGAGAATATTCGTTTTAACAGGGAATATTCGTACAACGACACAATCATTGGTGGACCCCACAACGGAATTATTGTCGTATTGAGAAAATGACAAAAATATTTTATTAAAAATAACGGCGGAAGTTTTACCATTGTTACTGTTGAACTACTTGGTAGTAAAAGTACAGTAATACGTGTGGTTGCATAGTAGCACACGGTATTGATTATTAATGCTTATGTGAGAAGTCACTTAGTTTGATTCAATTATTGTCAGTTAATAATATGAATTATTTAGCGATAATGACGTTTTGTTTTATTCGTATTATTAACGTAATAAAACAGAAACATCTTTTTATATAAAACAGAATACTTTATTAAAGTTATTCTATAAATAGAATATATTATATTTTATTTAAAAGATTTTTCTTCAAATATGGACCGTCAGATTAAAGTAATCAATCTGGACCGTTCATGGATTAGTTACTATGCATTCTATTTTTCTATAAATAGCAGCTCATTCCTTCATTATTTCTTACGAATTCACTGAAATCTAGAGAGAGAAACTATAGAGAGAAACTATAGAGAGAGAGAAGAATAGTATTCTGCTACTTAACTACTTCTTTATTTCAGCTCTTCTTTAAAACGGTAAGGGGTGTTATTCTTTCTTATTTATGAAGAGAACTGTTGTTATTCCATTTCTTATTATTCTGTTGGAATAACCTGTATACGCGGTCTACCCTATACTTGGTGACATTCTTCTATTATTCTGTTGGAACATCCTGTCTGTGTGTTTTACACCGGACCTGGTTCCGTTTTTATTATTATTCTGTTGGAACATCCTGTCTGTGCGTTTACGCTGGACCTGGTTCCATTATTTACTATTCTGTCGGAATATCCTGTCTGTGCGTTTACGCCGGACCCGGACCTGGTTCCATTATTTATTATTCTGTTGGAATAACCTGTCTGTGCGGTCTATCGCATGCATGGTGATTTTTTTTGTTATTCCATTCTTTATTGTACTCAGTTGGTTAAGTTTTGACTTCTATACTCCATGAAATTTGTGGAATATCCTTGATAATTGCGTTTCATCCAGTATCTTTTCATGAAAATATTCTTCTAAGCATTCTTGAATTTTACTCCACAAAGCAGTATCATGTTGACAATTTGGACGTTGTTAATTCTTGGATAAATTAATTCTTAAACTTGTTTTATTGAATTCTTATATCATTGTCATCATCCTCATGTTTATAAAATATTAAAAGTCATCTGTGGCCTGTAGTGCATAGATGGACTTGGTATGATTATGACCAGGGATTATTCGGTATAATCATGACCGTAATGTTACAAATGATGTGGTAAAAGTCCTCATTGGCCCGTAGTGCGTTGATGGACAGTTGTTGGCATGATCATGACTATTAATGAATACACGAATATCCTTGGCCGTAGTGCAGGGGTGATTCGATGATGTGGATTATTTTATTAAGCTGAGTCCCAGCGATAACAGTGTTGAAAAGCCTTTTAAATCATAAAAGATAGTAGAGTTTATTTTCTACTTGACTCTTTTAATGGATTTCTTGTTCTGCTGCAGTTAAACTTCATGTCTATTATATTTTATCAGTTTAACATTGTTGAAGGCTAATGATAATTTATTCTGCATTATCTTAGTCATAATATTTATTACTGGGCTAGTTGAGCTCACCCTTTCTTTCACTGTTCTCTTCAGGAAATGAGAACGTAGCTGGGGCAAGTCGGGGAACGGAGTGATGGTTCGAATGATAGTATTAGTTAGTAGTCCTCACTACTCTATGTAATAGTGTGTTAATAAATATAATGAGGACTCCTTTTGAGTATGAATACTCTCTAGAAGATAATATTTGTATTCAAACTCGTAGTTTATGTTTTGTCGTATTGTACACGACAGTTGTATTAGTAAGTTGTATTTGTATTCTGTACTTTGTATCTGACGACCCAAGATGGGTGATGTATACCTAATTTTGGGGGCGTCACAGTTGGTATCAGAGCTTAGGAATATGATCCCTGGCTAAGATGTGAGAATAGAACTAGGAGGGGAAAGACGGGGAATTCCTTCGCTAGTATGACCTACCTAAGTTTATTTGCATGGTATTTAATTGGTCGGTCATAATATAAGGATAATATATGACATATCAATTAACTTTTATTTTGTGGCAGTATCTGAAAATGGCATCTGAGAATGTTGAGAATAGCAATGGAGCACAGGCGACTGTTGATTCACTACATATCAATAATCAGGATAATGTGCATCAGGAAGGTGACAATCCTCATGCAAACAACAACACTGACCAGATGATGAATGATGGAATGTTCAGAAACTTTATACAGTTCATGCAACAGCAGGCGAGAGCGACTCCTGTCCAAAATATAGGTGGAAACACTGAAAACTCTCGGACGGTCACCGCTAAACAGTTCAAGGAGCTGGGACCACTAGAGTTTAAGGGAGAGCCAAAACCACTTATAGCGGAAACATGGATAAAGCAGATTACCAAGATATTTGATGTCTTGGGATGCTCCGAGGAGCAAAAGGTTCCCTTTGCCACCTTTATGTTGCGAGGAGAGGCAGATTACTGGTGGGAATCGATTAAGCGTACTCAACCTGCCGCACAGAAGATGTCTTGGGAGAAGTTTCAAGAGCTGTTCAATGATAAATACTTTCCCGAAAGTGTTCGTCACATGAAGGAGGTGGAGTTCATCAAATTGGAGCAGAATAATATGACCGTGTCGCAGTATGAGGCTAAATTTGCTGAGTTGTCCCGGTTTGCGTCCCACTTGGTGGATAATGAAGAGCGAATGACGCGAATGTTTTTGTGAGGTTTGAAACCTGAGATACGTCAACATCTTATTTCTCATAAACTGTGTTTGTATTCAGATGTTGTGAATAGGGCTCAGTTAGTGGAGCGCGATAACGAGTCAACGCAACCAAAAGAGAGCAGTCGACAAAATGATAATACCAGTGAGAGCAGTTATCGAAGCGGTGACAACAAATGTGGAGGGAATCAATAGGCCAAAAATGGTAACCACTTCGGTGGTAATTAGGGCCAAAACAATAAGAATGGTCATTTCAAGAAGAGGAGATTCAACAATGATGGAAAGACGTCAGCACCAGCACCCGTTGTTAAGGAAGGAGAACGACCACCTATCATATGTTTCAAATGCAGAGGGGAGGGGCACATCAGTCCAAACTGCGCGATGCCGTCTAAAGCATGTTATAATTGTGGAAGAGAAGGCCATTTAGCTCGATTTTATCGTTTACCAAAAACAAGTTCAGCCAAGATGGAGACACCAAAGGCCGTCCCAGAAAAGTCAAAACCGGTAGTGCAAGGGAGAGCGTTTGTTGTGACCTCCCAGAAAGCAAGGAACCCGAATGAGGTCATCACGGGTAAGCTTATCATAAACTCTAACGAAGTCTATACTTTTTTTGATACCGGTTCTACCCATTCTTTTATTTCTCCTACTTGCGCTCATCGATTAAATTTGATTCCGGAGAAATTAGACTTTGACTTATCTGTTGAAACTCCATTACGAGAAACCTTCATTACATCTATGGTTTATAAGTCTTGTTTGGTTCAATTTGGTACCCACACATTACCTGTCGATCTTATTTCATTAAAAATACTTACATTTGACGTGATTCTAGGGATTGATTGGTTAACTACTCATCATGCAAAAATTGATTATTTTCGTAAGGTTGTTAGCTTTCATATTCCTAATCGACCTATTATGCGAATTCAAGCAACCAAACCATTAAAATCAATCGCTGTCATCTCAAGCCATAAAGCTATTCGTTTATTGAAAAACGAATGTCAAGCTTTCTTAGCTCATGTCACGGATCTAAACAAAAATACGTCAGTTTTGAATGATATTTCTATTGTTAATAAATTCCCTGACGTATTCCCTGAAGAACTTCCTGGCCTACCCCCAGAGCGTGAAATTGAATTTTGTATCGACCTTGAACCCGGTACAAAACCCATTTCCAAAGCCCCATATCGAATGGCTCCTATTAAACTTCAAGAATTAAAGATCCAACTGCAGGAATTGTTAGACATTGGCTTTATTCGTCCTAGTACTTCTCCTTGGGGTGCTCCTGTTCTATTCGTGAAGAAGAAAGATGGAAGTATGCGACTTTGTATTGATTATCGGGAGTTGAATCATGTCACCATCAAAAACAGGTACCCATTGCCACGCATTGATGACCTGTTTGACCAGTTGCAAGGAGCACAATTCTTTTCAAAGATCGATCTTCGTTCTGGATATCATCAGCTGAAGGTTAGAACTGAGGATATTCCAAAGACGGCTTTTAGAACTCGGTACGGGCATTATGAATTCCTAGTCATGTCCTTTGGATTGACTAATGCTCCTGCTGCCTTCATGGATATGATGAACCGGGTATTTAAGGAATATTTGGATCACTTTGTGATCGTCTTTATTGATGACATCCTTATTTATTCCAAAAGTCGTGAAGATCATGAGCAACACTTGAGGCTGGTACTCCAAAAGCTTCGTGAATACAAGCTTTATGCCAAGTTGAAGAAATGCGAGTTCTGGCTGGAGGAGGTAGCATTCCTTGGGCACGTAGTATCAAGTCGTGGAATATCGGTTGACCCGGCAAAGATTAAAGCTATTCAAAGCTGGGAGCAACCTAAATTAGTGACCGAAGTACGTAGCTTTCTTGGTTCAGCTGGTTATTATCAGAGATTGGTGGAAGGATTTTCTCGAATCGCTACTCCATTAACTCAGCTGACTCGGAAAGATACAAAGTTCGGTTGGAGCAAAGAATGTGAGAAGAGTTTTCAAGAACTCAAGAGGAGACTCATTTCAGCACCTGTTCTAACAATACCATCTGGCTCGGAGGGATTTGTCATCTACAGTGATGCTTCGAGCAAAGGGTTGGGATGCGTTCTCATGCAACATGGAAAAGTCATAGCCTATGCATCAAGACAACTCAAGGAATATGAGAGGAATTATCCTACTCATGATCTAGAGTTGGCAGCTGTTGTCTTTGCACTTAAAATTTGGAGGCATTACTTGTATGGGGAGAAGGTGGAGATCTTTACGGATCATAAAAGCCTTAAATATTTCTTCACTCAAAAGGAACTCAACATGCGACAACGACGTTAGCTTGAACTATTGAAAGATTATGATCATACCATTCAATACCATCGTGGAAAAGCGAACGTGGTAGCTGACACATTGAGTAGAAGATCATATGCAAGTACGAGTGCGATATTGTCAACACAAAGGCCCATTTTGTGTGATTTGCAAAGGATGGAGATAGAGTTAAAGACTCCAGGGACCCATGTGATGATGGCGAATATACGAGTAGAACCTGGAGCTGATGCGTATGAGAAAGAAAGTACAAGAAGGTGCTATGCTGGAAGTAAGAATCGATGAAGAAGGAATACTTCGAGTCAACTCCAGACTTTGTGTTCCTAACAACCCTGATTTAAAGTATGAAATCATGATGGAGGCGCACAACACACCGTTTGCAATCCATCCTGGAAGTACCAAAATGTATCATGATCTTCGTCATACATTTTGGTGGAGCAATATGAAGAGAGAGATAGCGTTGTTTATCTCAAGGTGTCTAACTTGTCAACGAGTCAAAGTGGAGCATCAAGTACCAAAAGGTCCATTGCAACCACTTGAAATTCTAGAATGGAAGTTGGAGCACATTACCATGGATTTCGTTACCGGTCTTCCTAGGGTTTCTCAAGGTATTGATGCGATTTGGGTCATTGTTGATAGATTGACCAAGTCTGCTCATTTTTACCGATACGAGAAACTTATACACTTGAACGTCTTGCTCGTATGTACATAAACGAGATTATAAGACTGCATGGTATGCCAGTATCCATAGTTTCTGACCGAGACCCAAGATTCACTTCACGATTTTGGGTTAGTTTACAAAAAGCTATGGGCACGGATTTACGATTTAGTTCAGCATATCATCCTCAGATGGACGGACAATCAGAGAGGACTATTCAAACTCTTGAAGATCTATTAAGACTCTGTGTCTTTGACTTCAAGGGAAGTTGGGACAAGTTCTTACCATTGGTGGAGTTTTCCTACAACAACAGTTATCAAGCAAGTATTGGCATGGCTCCATTCGAAGCATTGTATGGAAGAAAATATCGTTCTCCAGTATGCTGGGATGAGGTGGGTGAAGCAACGTTATTGGGACCGGAGTTGGTACGTATGACTACAGAAAAGATTCAAACGATCCGACAACGTATAAAAACCTCACAAGATCGACAAAAGAGTTATGCTGATCTTCATCGAAAGGACGTGGAATTTGATGTAGGAGATCATGTGTTCTTACGTGTTGTTCCATGGAAAGGAGTTACGAGATTTGGAAAGAGAGGAAAGCTCAATCCTCGATTCATCGGTCCATTTTTAATCCTCGATCGAGTAGGAACTGTGGCTTATAGACTCGCTTTACCGTCAAGTATGTCTCGTGTTCATAACATTTTTCACATATCCATGTTATGCAAATATGTGGAAGACCCGAACCACATTATTGAGTTAGAACCGGAAGAAATAGCAGAGGATTTGACGTATGAAGAAGTTCCTGTTCAAATCTTGGATAAGAAGGAACATATTCTACGCTCCAAGGTTATACCTCAAGTCAAAGTTTTGTGGAGAAACCATGATGTTGAGGAAATAACTTGGGAGTTAGAATCTGAAATGAAATCAAGGTATCCTTACCTCTTCGACATACCAGGTACGTACCCTAATTTTGAGGGCGAAATTTCATAAGAAGGGGAGGTTGTAAGACCCCAACTTTTATAAATAAAGATGAATTTTCTATAAATATCATTTTTGAATATTATGGAGTTAATTTGATATAATGTTATAGTTGTGGGTAATATTTATAAATTTTGCAAAGTATGCAAGTTGTTATATAATATTCGATTGGTCGGGGAATATTCGTTTTAACAGGAAATATTCGTACAACGACACAATCATTGGTGGACCCCACAACGGAATTATTATCGGATTGAGAAAACGACAAAAATATTTTATTAAAAATAACGGCGGAAGTTTTACCATTGTTACTGTTGAACTACTCGGTAGTAAAAGTACAGTAATACGTGTGGTTGCATAGTAGCACACGGTATTGATTATTAATGCTTATGTGAGAAGTCACTCAGTTTGATTCAATTATTGTCAGTTAATAATACAAATTATTTAGCGATATTGTCAGTTAATATTGTTCAATGATTGAATTCTAAATAAGATGTAGAAAATATTAAGTCTATGCTCAAACCCTTCTTTGGAAATTCGTTTAAAGCCTAGAACCTTCGTTCCCTAATGAAAAACTGATAAAAACAATAAATTCGCGTCTGGTACCAACCAGAGTAGTTTAGATGAACTCAAACACTTCAAATTTTAAATTTAAAATAAAGTCAGATAACAGCTTCAGATGACTCACGCGGCCGCGCGAGGTCCCAGTACAGAACGGGCGCGGGCGCGCGTGTATGCGTTTCTAGCTTCTGCAGGCTGATGGCACAGGCGCACGAATTCCAGCTTGTTTAGCCGCGCGGCCGCGCGGCTTCTGTGTCCTGTATACTTGTGTTCTGCGGCAATTTCATGTTGTTCCACATACTTGTTGCTTGCTCTTCCATCACTTCTCATTTCCGTATCTCCACTCGTTTCACGTGCCATGCCTTCGCTATTTTCATAACACCTGCCACAGCTGAGCTATGCCATTTCCTGCATTTTCACACCAGAGGAGTTCTAATTACAAGTAATGCAAAATAAAAACAAAATGCAACTAAAAATATACTAAAATGTACTTGAGATGGGCATAGTTCTCGTGAATTGATATCCAATAAATAGGTATAAAACATAGTTATCAAGAATGTGGTATAAAATGATGCTGAGACAGTGTGAATGTGGAATCAAGGTGGAAAAATAATAAATTTGCCCCTCACCAGGGTTATCTCTGGTTCTGGGCTGATTTAGCAGTCGTTGCTCATGGTTATCTCTAAGATTGAGCTGCTGTAGGTACTGAATGTCCTTAGGGTTGTCTTTGAGGTGTGCCTGACCTCCCAGGGTTATCTACGGGGTTGGAATTAAGTGCCTCGGGGTTATCTCCGAGGTTGAAGCTGACTTCTGGGGATAAAAATGGACTTTTTCGGGGTTATCTACGGAACTGCAACTGCATTCCTCGGGTTGTCTCTGAGGTTGGAACTAAAACTCCTGGGGTTATCTCCGGGACTGAAACTGAATATCTCGGGGTTATCTCCGAGATGGAAAACTGAGTGTCCCAGGGTTGTCTCTGTGATTGAGATGATTTGACTTCCAGGGATATCTCTGAAAGGCAA
This sequence comes from Panax notoginseng, assembly GCA_016801055.1. Lineage (NCBI taxonomy): Eukaryota > Viridiplantae > Streptophyta > Magnoliopsida > Apiales > Araliaceae > Panax > Panax notoginseng. The sequence goes on along the minus strand of CM029016.1, from coordinate 147,028,774 downwards.
TTTTGCCCTTCTTCAAGGTTAGTAACAGGAATGAAAATTTTCGAGTGTCTACATTACTGTCAGGCCATATTTTTAGGGTTTTTCCAACTTGCTTAAATCTTTATTTTCATGCATTTAAATATTATGGATTCATGTTTTATTAACATAGATCATTAAATAACATAACATACAATATATTAAACACTAAAACATAAAATATACCTAAGCATGAAAGATCTAGCTTAGGTTTAGGGTTTGTGCCTTCATGACCAAATTTTTGCTTTCCTTTCTCTGATGTGATCTTGTATGGTTATGGGGTGTTCTTGACTGATCTTAGGACTGAGTTTCTTGCTAAATTTTTGTGGGTTTGGAGAGAGAGAGTCTTTGCTATGAAAACAATAAAGTAAGGCTTTTCTTCTTTTTTTTCATTCTTTACAAATCTAATCTTTGATCCATTGAACATGGTTGGTATAGGTGTCAAGATTTGGCTGATTTGTTTTGATTTCAGGCACATGTGAGATCTCCAAGTGGTGAGTCATAAGATTTGACTTTATCCCTTTGTTAAAAGATAAGATAAAGGGTATTTTGGCAATTTCGCACCTATTAAGGATAATCTGGTAATTTTCTAAAAAAATGAAGGGTAGTTTGGTCATTTCACAAGCTTAACTTAAATCTTAACCCTTAGGGTTTACTAACTAAGACTAGGGTGTGCTAATCACCATCAAGGTTAGCATTACCAATTAGGATTTAGGGTTTTTAAATATGGAATTAGGATTTCTAAACTAACATTAGGGTTTACTAATGTTATACCTTATTAATCAACACTTAACATTAATCATATACTGCAGATACACATAATCATAAATATAATTATAATAATAATTATATTAATAATGAAAGCCTTATCTTAGGGTTTTGATATGTTATTCATCTTAACTTCATTCATATTTCTTAGTCAATAAATAATTTGACTATCTTGCTACGTTCATATCACACATGCGCAAAATAATAATGATAACAACAACAATTAAAAAAGAAATTTTATTCGTAAAATATATATTCGTTTAAAATTCTAGGCCCTGACAGTTATGCATACAAATAAACATGAGATGTGATTTAAAGTTGCTTTGCTTATGATCAATTTATGTTAGCTTGGTTTAGAACGACTCTTAAAGAAAAGTCGAAAGAATTGGAACTAATATCCATGAGCATTGTGTACTTATATTATGAACTTATAGGATTGCATGCTAGTACTCTTTATGTCACTAAAACATGACCAATAGGTGCACTCAACTAGTTAGACACGATATGGACTCACTACAAGAAAAAGGCCTATCTGTGACCGCGTATCAGCGACTGGAGTTAGTCGCAGTTCCTTATCAGCGACCGACTGCGGTTTGCTGATACGCGTCGCATAAAATCTGGTCCCTGAAATGCACATCAGCGACCACTATTAGCGACCGAAGTATTTGCTACCGGTAGTAGTGACCGAATTCGTCGCTAAGCTGAATCAGCATGGTTCAGTGCAAATGCTGACGTGGGTCACATGCTAGCGACCAGTATCAGCGACCGCGTGCGGTCGCTGATACCCTCAAATGCTTCAGGGTCGCTAATACTTATCAGCGACCGGATGCGGTCGCTGATGTTAAAAAACTGAAAACCAGCTTTTCCCTGTTTTGTAGAATTCCCAAAATCCTGTTTTGTACTTGCTTTATCCCAACACACAAACACAACAGTATAAACAATGTGCACAACAATATAAACATCCATCGTGCATATATATACCGACACATACACCAAACTAGTATATAAACTATATAAACCTTTAAAAACCAATATGAATTGAATAAATATAAACAAATCTAATGTTTAAGTAATTAACATACAGACATCTAAAGAATGAACATAAAAGTACAAGATTCTCAAAGAACTACAAAACAATGCTAAATCGGTCGTCAATCATCATTTTCTTGATTAGCTTCTCCTTGATCACTCTATAATTAATAAAATAATAAAACATGTTACAAATATAGTAACTATGTTGATACTGGTAATACGACAATATACAATAAATTGATTACCTCGTCGCCATCCCCATGTTATGTTGCTGCTGCTGTCGCCACTGCATCAGCTAACTCATCAGGACTCAGAGCCGCCAGATGCCCGCCCAGTATCTTTAAAAGATCGCGATCTAGACATATAGCTCTCACACAGTCAGTAGGAGTATGAATAGCTGGATGACTCGATGACTGTGAAGACTAGATAGCAGAAATGCCTGAGTCACTGAAGGATGGGCGTCGTCGTTGTCCTTGACCTTTAATGTAGTTCTTTTTCACAACAGACGCCCTCTCCCACAACTCTTGATTAATTAGCGGACGTGGAGTGCCTTCAGGATAGCGCGCTTTTAATAAACGCTTATAAGTATCATGTCATCATGTTAACAATTAAATAGTTAAAAATAAATTCTGTAAGCATTGATAAACAAGATCAAGTTGTTAAAACGTATTACTGCTATCTGGATAGCATCAGGCAGACTATCACAGGTGGCCACGTACACATCTAGCCATTAGATAAGCTGACCTTGAGATTGAGACTCCTATACAAAAAATATTCCAATATTACTAAGTAAAAATGTGATATATATTCTACAATTCATGATTGTAAACATATTAAAACTTGTAAATACGTACCCTGACAGTGATATGCTGCAATTGTGAAATATTGCCGCCCTTGTATGTTCCTTTAGCCTTTTCACCGTCGGGTACACCCGAGGATCTATTGGTGGCGGCAATCTTTCATCTTTTCACCCAGCTCTTAGCTCTATAATAGTCACACATCTCAGCCCATATGGACTGGGTGCACCACCAGGTGCTATGCTCGTGCATGTAATCCTCTCCCTGGCCTAGATGGTCGATCGATGCATTATGAAGGGCTTTTTGTCGTTCTTCGTTCAAATTATCTTTGGTTCGGATGGCGCACTTCTACCAGAATAATGTTTATATCACTGAAGCCTGTGCGTCCTCCCATCTATACCTTTTCTGTAAATAAAACAACAATAATAATATTACTAAACAATTATCCTTAGAATATTATATTATCATTCATAATTAAAAAAAACATACCTGAAATTCAGCCCAAACAGCATCCTTGTGGGCGATAGGTGTGCTCGCCCACGTAATCACAGATGTAGGCCAATTCTGTAAGCATAGCTGCGATATGCACTTGACGATCTTATTATTTGAAAAATCACTATAATATACAATAATTTACATCAACGATAAGTAGATATATTAAACCAATTTACATCTAAGTTCTATATATCTTGTATAAATGGAATCTAAAATGCTTATATATAAATGATGCGGGACGTACGTGCTATTCGGAGGAGGATGAATCTGAATAAGAATCCGATCATCTTATTAGTAGGGGCCTTGGGCACATGATTAGGCCCCCTACCCAAGCCGCGCTTTTTCTGCGCTGCTTCAAAAGCCATATATATATATATATATTATAAATTTTAAGATGTTATTATGAGTTATATTTGATTACATGTATATATGAATATAAAATGACAATAATTATGACGCCCCCAAAATAGGTCCACACGACCCATTCTGAGTCGCCAGATATCGCACTATAAAATTCAAATATAAACTTCATTTATAAAACTGTTGAACTGTAGTGCAGAGTACGACAACTGATTAGCTGTGAGTTTTAATACAAATATACATAACTCTCGTGGTGCCTTGACCACAAGACCCTACAATGGTACCTTAAATAAAGGTACAGTTAATAATTATTTTAGAAATTAAAATCTTTGAGAAGTGCTCAAGGAAACCTTCGTACATGGGAGGTCATGCGTCTAGGTTATGAAAGATATCATATGTCCACAGAATTATCCTTGGTTGACCCAAAAGTCCCCAAAGAAAAATAAGAAGATTACTATCATCTTCTTTCCAATGGTGAGTCTTCTCTTGACATATAATTATCTCCGTTGTCTTCAAGTGAAAATTATATTTCAAATAAACTCCAAGATTATATAGGTAGTGCTCGTAGATATACTTAACAAGTGGATGTGCACAACCCTGTCTTATGAAAACACGAGGTTGTATGTCATTGGACATCTTATATGATAGTGGCAAAACACTCTTCCAAAGTTGGGTTCACCTCACCCTATTCGGTTCACCAAAATTAAATATCAAATGACGTATACAATACGACACATTTATCTAAAGTTTTCAACAAAATTATTTCCATACTATTTAGAGAGAACCTCAATAGCTATAGACCACCGTTCTATTCCCCTGTTATCCCCGCTCGACCCGGCAACACTCTTATTACCTGAAAGGAATTGTGAAGCAAAAAGGGTGAGCACAACTAGCCCAGTAAAGAATATCATAACTAAAGATAATTTACATCATCAATAGCCTTCATCGGTAATAAATTAGAGATTTAGAACGTATGGTAGATGATAAAACTTTTCAACCATAGTTGCAGCGGAATGAGCAATCCATTAGAAGAGTCAAATAGCCTTCATCGGTAATAAATCAGAGATTTAGAACATATGGTAGATGATAAAACTTTTCAACCATAGTTGCAGCGGAACGAGAAACCCATTAGAAGAGTCAAATAGACCATCAGGTCTATTATCTTCTCCATGTTAAAAGTCCACCAATAATATTTTATCCCTGTAACATCAATCAACAATTCCTGTCTACAATCATATGAATAACTCGTAATCATAATTGTGATTCTAAATTCCTCTTCTCACTCAGGACGAAGATAATTTTCATCACCCATCTTCACCTGAAACATCAAAAATCATGGTTATACCAAATCACAATTCCTGCTCATAATCATACTAATAAATTCATCTTTGCACTACGGCCAAAGATATTCATTAACAATTCATCTTTGCACTACAGGCCAAAGACATACAACTGTATTTTTGAAGAGTCAAGTAGAGCATGATATCTACTATCTTCTACGAATTAAAAGTGTATAATTAATATTTTATCGCTGAGACTCAGCTTAATAAATAATCCACATCATCGATTCATCCCCGCACTAAGACCAAGGATATTCATGTAATCATCAATGGTCATGATTATACCGAATAATCCCCGGTTATAATCATACCAATAACTATCCATCAATGCACTACGGGTCAATGAGGACTGTGACGCCCCCAAAATTGGTATACATCACCCATCTTAGGTTGCCAGATACAAGGTATTGAATACAAATACAAACTAATTATACAATAGTCGTGTAAAATACGACAAAACATAGGCTGTGAGTTGTAATACAAATAATGTCATCTAGACAATATCCACACTCAATGGAGTCCTCATTACATTTATTATCACACTATTTCACAGAATAGTGAGGACTACTATTGCACCATCTAGGACCATCACTCTGCTCCCGACGAGTCCCAGCTACGTTCTCATTTCCTGAAGAGAACAATGAAAGCAAAAGGGTGAGCTTAACTAGTCCAGTAAGAAATATTATGACTAAGATAATGCAAAATAAGTTATCATTAGCCTTCAACAGTATAACAATGATAGAATATAATAGACAACAAGTTTTAGGTCAAAAATTGCAACGGAATAAGCAATATATTAGATGAGTCAAGTAAAGTATAACATCTACTATCTTATATGTTTTAAAAAGTTTTCATCAACTTTATCGCTGAGACTCAGCTTAATAAATAAAATTGAATCATCCCTACAACACGGCCAACGATATTCATGTAATTATCAATGGTCATGACAATACCAAATAATCCATGGTCATAATCATACCAACAACTGTCCACCAATGAACTACAGGCCAATGAGGACTTTGACCACATCATTCGTCACATTACGGTCATGATTATACCGAATAATCCCTGGTCATAATTAATACCAAGTCCATCTATGCACATAAGCCAAAGATGACTTTCATCACAATATAAGCATGATAATGATGACAATGACATAATAATTCAATTAAACAAGTTCAAGAATAAATTTTAAAGATTTATAAATTAATTTATCTAGAACCAATAACATCCAAAATTGTCAACATGATACTGCTTTGTAGAGTAAAATTCAAGAATGCTCAGAAGAATATTTTCATGAAAAGATACTAGATGAAGCACAAAATATCAATGATATTCCACTAATTGCATGGAGTATAGAAGCCAAAGCTTTAACCAACTGAGTATAATAGAATATATGAAACTGCAAATGGATTTTTCCGTCATGCGGTAATCCACGTAGACAGATCATTTCCACAATTTAATAAGGAATGAATAGAAGGATCATTCACCATGCATGTGGTAATTCACATAGACAGGTTATTCCAACATAATATTAAAGAATGGAATAACAGAAGAATTCACCATGCATGCGATAGACCGCACAGACATGTTATTCCAACAGATAATAAAGAATGGAACCAGGTCATACGTAATCTGCACAAACAGGATATTCTAACAGAATAA